>JABTTQ020001125.1:0-423925 GCA_016081115.2 Rehmannia glutinosa | reverse complement strand
ATGTTGTCATCTTATCTACCAGGACCATTTGAATTTCATGGATTACCTTTTATCCCACTCAAAATGTTGGGGACCTTATGCTTATTTGCTACGTACTATTGTGCCTATTTTACATATATCCTCATGTTTATTAATAGTTCTTACCTAAACTAGGTGCTCTTGATTTTTCACTGAAAAAGTAGGAGATATAAATTTAAAGTCTTATTGCTTGATTCCACGCAACATAATATACATTATCAATTCCAAGTAGGCAAATTAATACCCACATGTGTCAAAATTAGTATAATATTGGTGCTAGCATTGCGCATTATTCTTAGGAGGTTCCACAAGGACCACAACAATACCATTACATTAATCAAATATGATGAAATTCATGTGGATCTACCATGTATACTAACATTGTGATTGTTTTAAGACACTGATAAGTTCAAACAATGCAAATCTCCTATTTACTATAAGATTAATTTAATATGTCGCGTCTGACAATAAATTATATCATTTTATACACGTGACATATAGCAGCCTGCATTATTACTGCCAAAAAAATTTTCCTCCATAGCTTAACTATTTTTTCACTTAAATATATATATATATATATATATATATATATAAATTTTCATTTTTTCTACATATAAAAAACGAACAAAAAAAATTGGGGTAGGCCCCGACCCCCCTGTCTATGCCCCTGCGTGACATTCCCATGTTATAAAACACCTTGTAGAGCAACATAAGAAATAAGAGATCATAGTTCAAAACCTTCAAAGAATCACATGTAGCCAGGCCGTAACACACAGGTGGCGCGAGTTGCAACACACAAAAGTTGGGTGAGGCATATCAAAAACTCAAGAAAATCATATAAGATCTATTAATTTTTATTTATTTATTTCTTAACACTGCTTCGACAGAGACATATGGGCTGGGGCCCATTATGCCCTCATTGCATGTAGCATCATCTTGTAGAACCTTTTCCCTAAATATTAAGTCAAACATGATGAGATTCTCAACTTTTTTTTTCCCAATTGAAAGGTCAACACCATGGCACCACCAACAACTTTTTAAGTAGCAATTGCAACCCAAGAGGGACTTGCCCATTATATTTCTCTAGTGGCCAAAGAGATAGAGAGGGGAGTGTAAGCTTTGAATTTCAAAGAGCAAAAAAAGCATTAGAGCAATGAAAGCTAGTACTCATGCTTCTACCCTTTCCCTCCTTTCACTACTTGTCTTAACACTATTGCTTAGACCCACATTTGCCACCAAAAAGGTAAGCATTTATAGCATGAATAATTATTTTTTGAATAATAGAGTATAATTTGATTTTTTTCACTCTGTTTTGTCTAGTCATATGTGGTATACTTGGGATCTCATTCACATGGAACAGAATTAGTAACATCCACTGATTATGATAGAGTAACACAGTCTCATTATGAGTTTCTTGGATCATTCTTGGGAAGGTAAATAAAAAGATTGAATTTTTAATTTTTATTATTTCAATTTTTCTCACTTCTTATAACCACATCTTCATTCTTCAACTGCAGTTGTGATAAGGCTAAAGATGCCATTTTTTACTCATACACTAGACACATCAATGGATTTGCTGCAAATCTTGAAGATGAACAAGCATATCAAATTTCCAGTAAGTGTTTTTTTTTTTGCAAGAAGTTAATATTTTTACTTAGTTTTTTTTTCTTTAACTATGTTTACTATTACATGTTACAGAGCATCCCAAGGTTGTATCAGTATTCTTGAATCAAGGTAGAAAATTACACACAACCAGGTCATGGGATTTTATGGGCCTGGAGAATAATGGAGAAATTCGGGCCGGGTCTCTGTGGAAGAAGGCCCGATTTGGTGAAGATACAATTATTGGAAATCTTGATACTGGTTAGTTTTCTCATTTTTCTTTATTTAGTCAAAAATATATCCATTCAATATTAATTCTAGTTAAAATTAGTCCATGACTATTGGCTGTTTTTGCTCAATTATTAAGATAGTATCCAAATCGAATCTGTTTGGTTCAGGAATTATTTTATTGTTCTATCCCATCTATGTTTTGGAACTTTGTGGCTGGAAATATGGCTAACATTGACTTGCATTTGCATTATGCATTGTTTGATGTATGACAAATAGTTATTTATGCTCCACAAATTAGAATAATGGAAAATGTGGGGTTGTAGATGCAAGGATGATTAGTTTTCAGTAGAGCTGTCAAACAGACTGTCCTGGCCAAATGAGAAAATCAGGTTGGATTGGGCCCGACCAAACAGTAGCCGGCCTATGATTTCGTTCCAGGTTAGTTTGGGAGAAAGCGTAAAAATACATTGAAAACCCGGGTCGATCGTGCCGGTTTTCGGGCATGTCGGGCTAGGCTTTGAGGCCCGGTATTTCAAACTGGAATACTAGAGCCCAGAAATATCGGGCCAAAATTAACAGTTCTAGTTTTCAGATAAGGGTTAGGTTATGCTTCTCTACATCTCATTGGGATGCAATACCTGACCTTCGACAACTATTTTGGTAAATGTGGCCTTTCCAGATTAATAAATTTCTGCTAATCGAGAAAAATAGTTGTTTTTGTATAGCAAAGGTTCATGCATTTTGGGGTTGATTTGAAACACTTTTTCTCAAACTGCATCATGGTTGTCTTCCATGTAAGAAACATCTTATAGGCTATTTAGCTATACAATTATAGTACAGACCAAAACATTGGCGGAGCATGTAATAAAATTTTGGGAGAATTAATAAAGAACACCTTGTGGTTTGGCTATTACAAAGAAACCCATAGGTTTTTGAAAATCACAAAAACCCTCTTGAGATTTGAGTCCATCTTATATTTTCCCCCTTTAAGTAATTCGAAAACCCCCATGACATTTATAGAGTTTCTACATTTACCCCCTTAAATTTAAGACAAATCAAACTTCAAGGGGGTTATTGTAATTTTCAAAAACCTCTGTTTTTTTCTTTTGTAAATAACCCAAACCTCGGGGGGATTTTTGGAATTACCCCTAAACGTTAGCAACACAGACGCATTTGAGAGTATTTTGAACATAATTTTAGGGGACATATATAGTATGCAGATGTTGTATGAAAAAATGGAGAAAATTACAATATAACTTGGGGATTTACATGGTATACCAATACTGAGACAGAGAATAGAGTATGAGCAAACATAACATAAATAACTGCCACTTAAGGGAAAGTTAAATAGAAAGATCTAACAGTTAAACAAATTGTATCATTATTTTAAGGGTTAATTACAAAAAATACCCTTTGAAGTTTGACCTAATTATAAAAAAACCCAGCTAACTTTTAAAATTACAAAAAGAGTGTCCCTTGGGTTTTATCTTGTCTAATATTTACCCCTCCATAAGCAAAAAATATTTCAAAATCCCCCCTCATAGTTTTAAAAACATTACTGGTAGCCCCTTAATTTTAACACTAAATGAAACCTCAGGGGTACTTTATGTAATTTTAAAAGTTAGGTGTTTTTTTTTGTAATTAGATCAAACCTCAGGGGTACATTTTGTAATTACCCCTTATTTTAATGTCTTTTCAATTTGTGGTTTCACAGTCATTCCTGTCCTAGGGGCCCTTTGTTTTGTCATTCCCACTTTCATATGTTATGTGATTGAACCAGGTGTGTGGCCAGATTCAAAAAGCTTTAGTGATGAAGAAATGGGACCAATCCCATCAAAGTGGAGAGGTATTTGCCAAAATGATTTGGATGCCAGCTTTCATTGCAACAGGTTCTATTCCTCATCTATTAACTTTTGCACTGAAATTCATCTTTGTTTCCTATTTATTCCCACATTGAAGTCTCTCCTATGATAGGAGTCAACTATTGAATGAGATGAGATTTCGTGTTCCACAATTTTATTCGACTTGACTGGACGAATAACGAGCATACAATGATGACATCAGAATATAATAGAATAGAGACTGGAATAGAAAATCTCGTTCCATCAATTATATTCCTTTAATCGACAAATTTCCCGCTTTCACTTTTTCATAAAAGACGCATTGTGAAATTCTATGCGAGATTTCCGGAATTATCATCCAGCTAATGGAGGACTTGAAGTAACTTGTAGTCTCGATGAGGGGACCAGATACCGTGTTTCATATTCTTATTCTACTGTACTGGATGAATGACACGTGTATAATTATAACATCATCATGTGCATGTGACATCTATTAAATACAATGGAATATGAGTGGAATAGGATTGTGGAACAGAAAATCTCGATCCCTGAGTAGATCATTTTAGTCCCTTCTACTGTAGGAGCAAATTAAGAACATACATTGAATAGGTGTTAACTGATACACTCATATTTTTTGCTGTCTGAAGGAAGCTCATTGGAGCAAGATACTTCAACAAAGGATACAGTTCCATTGTGGGACCACTCAATTCCACCTTCCACACCCCAAAAGACACAGAAGGCCATGGATCACACACCTTATCAACGGCCGGCGGCAATTTCGTCCCGGGAGCAAGTGTTTTCGGGTTAGGCAACGGAACGGCAAAAGGTGGATCGCCGAGAGCCAGAGTGGCGGCCTATAAGGTCTGTTGGCCTCCTGTGGGCGGCAACGAATGCTTCGATGCGGATATCTTGGCTGCATTTGATATGGCCATTCACGATGGAGTTGACGTGCTGTCGGTGTCTCTTGGTGGCGATCCCGTTCCGTTTCATAATGATAGCGTTGCCATTGGGTCGTTTCATGCGGTGAAGCATGGCATTGCTGTCGTTTGCTCTGCTGGTAATTCTGGACCTGATCCTGGTACGGTTTCTAATGTCGCGCCTTGGCAGATCACGGTTGGGGCGAGCACCATGGACCGACAGTTTCCTAGTTATGTAATTCTCGGGAACAAAATGCGTTTCGTGGTAAATCCTTCTTTGTTTGCAAACTCTAAAAAAAGTGATTCTCAACTTATAGATGGAAAAACAGTTACTTTTTCAATTGGTCCAAAAAAGTGATTGCAAACTCTAAACAAATGATTTTCAACTTACAGGTGGAAAAAAACTGTTATTTTTTCCACCTAAAAGCTGAGAATCACTTTTTTTAGAGTTTGCAAACACTCCATAAGTAAAAAACATTACATTCTCTAGTTAATAACACATATCTTTCTATGTAAGTTAATAGTCACATAAAACTGTTTTATTGCTCCACAGGGAGAGAGCCTTTCGGCCAAATCATTACCGAAGAACAAGTCGTTCCGAATAATTTCTGCCAGATATGCCAAATCTGCTAATGCAACAGCCGAAGAAGCGTAAGGACATAATGTTTTTCCGTAACAAATACGCCTTTAGCTTAATCGAAAAAGTTAAATATTGATGAAGTGAAACGACTCTGTACTAACGCAGCGAGCTCTGTAAAGCCGGAACGTTGGATCCTAAAAAAGTGAAGGGGAGAATCCTGGTCTGTCTAAGGGGAGACAATGCAAGAGTCGACAAAGGCGAGCAAGCGGCCTTGGCTGGAGCGGTCGGAATGGTTTTAGCAAACAATCAGGTTTCTGGTAATGAAATTCTTGCTGATCCTCATGTGTTACCTGCTTCACAAATCAATTACACAGATGGACTTGCTCTTTTCTCTTACATCACTTCAACAAGGTAATTATCAGACTCGTCCGTTTTTATACCACTTGTCTAGTAACTCAATTGAAATAAATAGTCTTTCGTTTTCGTTTCGTTTATGGGCAGGTCTCCTGTGGCTTATATCACAAAAGCTACGACTCAGTTGGGCACGAAGCCAGCTCCGTTCATGGCGGCTTTTTCATCCAAGGGACCAAATACCATTACACCAGAAATTCTGAAGGTCTTTAATATATCCTTTTAGGCAAAGGTGTTAGTTACTCTTTTGTGTTAATAGTATTTATTTGACAGCTTTTCATTTTTCAGCCGGATATTACTGCACCAGGAGTGAGCATCATAGCTGCCTATACTGAAGCACAAGGTCCTACAAATCAAGATTTTGACACGCGACGTGTTATGTTCAATTCGGTCTCGGGCACTTCTATGTCTTGTCCGCATGTTTCTGGAGTCGTCGGTCTGTTGAAGACTCTCCACCCGAACTGGAGCCCTGCAGCTATTAAATCTGCCATTATGACCACTGGTAAGTACTGCTAAAATCATAAATCATTACAACAATTATGCACATTTGATGCGACACATGTTAGTCCGAAACGTTGGATTTTTCCAACACAACAACTATCCGATTGTCTTACTTCTTATCGGTTTCTTACAGCAAGAACACGGGACAACACTTTGAAGCCAATGACGAACGCATCCTACTCCAAAGCAACGCCGTTCAGCTATGGAGGAGGGCACGTGCAGCCTAACCGTGCCATGGACCCTGGACTCGTTTACGACTTATCAACAACCGATTACTTGAACTTCCTATGCGCCCTCGGCTATAACCAAACTCAAATCCAATTGTTCTCAGAAGAACCATACACATGCCCTAAAGAGCACATTAGCCTCATCAACTTGAACTACCCCTCAATCACAGTTCCCAGCCTCAACGGCTCGGCCACCGTGACTAGAAAGGTCAAGAATGTGGGTCCACCGGGAACTTATAAAGCTCGTGTTCGTAGCCCGCCTGGAATATCAGTTCATATCGAGCCGGATATGCTCAAGTTTGAATCAGCTGGGGAGGAGAAAGGTTTCAAGGTTAGATTACAGGCTAGAAAAAATGGTGCTAGGAAGGATTATGTGTTTGGGCAATTGACATGGTCTGATGGTAGGCATTATGTAAGAAGTCCAATTGTGGTGAAACAATTATAGAAACTGAAATTCTTACAAGTTGAGTTTAAGCCAATTGGCTATTCATGGTCCAATGGATTTCTTTTTACATGTACTACTACTATGAGTTATATGAATTGTAGTAAATTCTTGTTGCATCTGCAAAGCAGATAAATATTTTTTTCTACTTTTTTTTTTTCTTCTAGATATGTAATCATAGTTAGTAAACATTATTTCCTAGTCATTTTTTTAGCATTTGGTTTTTCTGAACAAATAAAGTGTCGAAATCACTTCGATTAGTTATTTTTTAGCTTAACCAAAAAATTTGGTAATCAAAAGAAGTGATTTACTACATTAATTAGAAACATTCTGAATCAGATGCACACCATATAAGTTCAATGCCATAAAATTATTGATTATCTTTCGAATCGAATAGTGGTCAAATGATTAAGACATCCTCTAGATTAGAGGATTGAAGTTCGATTCCTATTATATATCTGATCTGAAGTGAGAAAATATGTAAAAAATTAGGGATAATTACAAAAACACCCTAAGGTTTGGGCTAATTACAATTACAAAAAAACACTTAAGGTTTTGGTAATTTTGAAAATATTTCAAAAATCCGATATTTACATAAATATTACGATTCTTATATTTAAGACAAAAAGAAACCTCGAGGTATTTTTGTAATTTTGAAACATGTCAGGTTTTTTTTTGTATTTAACCCAAACCTCAGGGGTGTTTTGTAATTATCCCTAAAAATTAAACCATTTTAATGGTAGTACATTTTAATAATTGATGATCTTAAGTTTATACAATTGATAATCTATGTAGTTCACAAAACTTTAAAAGGTTAACTTTATTGACCCACTTTGAAGAGAATTCTCTCCAAGCAAAATCTAGCTCATAACATTGGATATTTTACATTTTACATTAAAAAATAGGAATATTACAAAAAGGCCCATAAAGTTTGGCATAATTACAAACAAACCAAGGGATTTTGAAAATTATAAAAGTTCTTGACCTGAATTTAAAATAGCTTTTTTTCATTTTCACCTGAATTTAACTTCTCTATTCCCACAAAGTGAAAAGGGGAAAGAAGAAAACAAGGAAAGAGAAGGGTGTCTCTCTCTCTCCTCGTTTCTTCTCAAATCCTTTGTTTCTACAGTTTACATTAATCGCAAATTCATCCAAAATCTAATCATCCAGGTTTAGGTTGTTTCTCGGATATTTTTTTAACGTTAATATTGGGCGGATTTTGGGGTTTGATCCTGAAAAACCATGTCTTACGCTTACCTCTTCAAGTACATTATCATCGGGGATACTGGTAAATCTTCACTTTTTTTTGTTTAATTTGTTAATTGTAATTTGTTTCGCTGGTATCAAATGAATTTTGTTTTGTCAATTTTCCCCTTTTTCGTGCGTAAGTGATGGTGTGATCAATTGTTGTCGGTTTGTATTTGGTTCTCTTCTGATCTGGAATATTGAAATGGGGGCTGCTTGAATTCCTAGGTGCAATAGCTATATCATCTGTGTTAATCTGAAAGAATATTGCTTGAATGAGGAATTATGTAATAATGAAGGAAACAACTGGGCATTTTAAGTGGAGTCTGCTTTGAATCATGTGAAAGTTATGATTTTGTTATGTTGAAGCAGATTAAGATTCATATACTGCCATTTGGCTCAAGTTAAAGAAGATCTTTTGAAGAATTGAGAAGTTTGTCATATGAGTGTAGGAGAAGATATCCGTCTTCCTGTTCCTTGGGGAGGGGATAACGATGATTTAAAATTTCAGATACATTAATTCATATTTAGACATAGAGGAACTTGGATTATAGCATCATCATTCTCCTATTTAGAATTTTTGGGTTGGAACCACAAGTGTGTTAATTTCTCTTGGCTTGAAGTCGCGTATTCTCTTTCATTATTCGATGTGAAGAGATTGAAGCATGATCTTAATAAACTCGAATATGGCTTACAGAATAATCGAATTCATGATTTGAACATATCTTGCAGGTGTTGGGAAATCCTGTCTGCTTCTGCAGTTCACTGACAAACGATTTCAGCCAGTCCACGACTTGACCATTGGTGTGGAATTTGGGGCTAGAATGATCACAATTGATAACAAACAAATGAAGTTGCAGATTTGGGACACGGTTTGTCTCACCTTCCTCTCCCCATAGTTTGATATGATTTTGAGATTTTCTAATAATATAGCTTCCAGTTTGCAGAAGTTTTTCTTTTTCATCATATTACCACGTTTTATCTAAAAATAAATGACATCTTAATCATTTTTTTTTTATCATGTCAGGCCGGTCAAGAATCATTCAGGTCAATTACAAGGTCTTACTACAGAGGTGCTGCTGGAGCACTTCTAGTTTATGACATCACAAGGTACAATATATGTTTAAATATTTTGAAATTGAACCACAGTGCGCAATAGAATGCTCCAATTTTCGTTAAGTGATACATGGAAACCTGAGATAATCAACTTGCTTCCACATGGCTTTGATGCTTCTAACATTTTGTGACGGCCTGTGTAGATTGACTTTTGATTAAGTATACATCTGTGATATAACTTTGGGAACCCTCTGTATCATCTTCTGGATGTCTATGAATGCCGATTCTGGATTAATTGAGAAGTTTATCTGGCTATCTGCCTTTTTTGCTTCAATTCACTTGGATAATGGATATACATGAATTATAATTTATTACATGTCATGATTTCTGCTTTATTGTTACGTGTTCTTAAATACTCAAAACTAGTTTTTTTGTGAAAAGTAGAAGCCAATTTATCTAAATAACACTAAATTTATCCTTTTTAGCATTTTAGTGAGAATCTGCCAGGCATTCAACCCCATGAACTGATTGCTTTGCACCAAATGATATGCTATTGCTTATCTAGTTATTTAGTGGTTGTTGAGAATAGGTTGATTTGTAAACTAAAAAGTATAACCACTAAATAATCTAAACAACCAATTTTCTGTTGGTAGAATACGGTTCATGTATCACGCTAATGATTTAAATGATATGATGATTTTCGCTTCTTCAGGAGAGAAACTTTTAACCACCTCGCAAGTTGGTTGGAGGATGCGAGGCAGCACGCAAATGCGAACATGACCATAATGCTGATAGGAAACAAATGCGATCTGGCTCACAGAAGAGCGGTGAGCACCGAGGATGGGGAGCAATTTGCTAAGGAGCATGGCTTGATATTCATGGAAGCTTCTGCCAAAACAGCTCAAAATGTTGAGGAGGTGATAAGCTTTTACCTTTTTCATTACTCAATCCCTTAATATAAGGATCTCATGCAATGCTTTGCGGACCATCACTTGAGCTTGAATTATATCTTTTATGGTCTTCCCGAGTTTATTTTTGTTATCATGCTCTATTGCAGGCATTTATAAAGACTGCCTCAACAATCTATAAGAAGATTCAGGATGGAGCTTTTGATGTGTCTAATGAGGTGTGTTATTATTTTATTTAAGCTCATTCTGTGCAATTTCCTTCAGACATTCTGCAGTATGTTTTGATTCCTGCTAAATATACGTGATTTTCTTAAAGATGTTCTGCTTTCTAGTGGTCGGTTGCTCATTTAAGTTTGTAGAGAAGGGTATTCTCTGTTTGTCAATGAAAGCATGGAAAATCCTCTCCCAGGGAGATCTGTATACTATTTCGATTCGGATGTTTGCTATGCATGAAAGTTCTGATGCGATTCATAGTAAAGATTCATTAGTCTTTATTGCATTGCAAACTACTCATTGTCACGATCAGTTAACCATCAAAAGCTTGAGCCTCAAGTTTGTAGCAATTTGCAACTCTATACCCTCTAGGTAAGAAACATCAAGTGCTGAGAATGACAAAGACGACTAGACGATAAACTCTGATCATTGATACTTGTTTTATTGCCTTCGTTAAACGATAAACCTTGTTTCAGTGTCAACAATATCATGGCACTAAGATGCGATTTCTTGATATTTACAGTCATATGGAATCAAAGTTGGGTATGGAGGAATCCCAGGACCATCAGCCGGAAGGGACGGTGCCGTTTCTCAAGGAGGAGGTTGCTGTAACTGAGAGTTGATTATGCTGCTACTCTAAATAGATCTTAATATGGTTTACATAAGCCACAGGAAAACTGAAAGTAGAAGGAAAAAAAATATCAGATCTTTCTATGATTGTTTATTCTTTTCTAAGTAGTTCTTTCTATGCTTTTTTCTTTCTTTTTTTTCTGTTTGTTTTTTTTTCTTTTCTTTTTGTGCTTTTTTGGTTTGCAGGACATTGGAAATTGTGTAAACAAATCATGACACAGAAACTGTTAATGTTGCATCCTGTTAATTATTCTACATTTCAGTAACCGTTCGATGAAGTATTGTCATCTACTTTTGTCTGGAAATTTGTGTAAACTTCTACAGTTCCACACTTGCATGCATTTTTTTTTAATTCGTACTTTTCATTTCATGAGAATTAAAAAGTGTGAGTTTTTTACTATTATTACATTATCCGATTAACAATTAAGAGTTATAGGTATTGCAATATTACTTTCTGAATACATCTTATTTTAGACATCTGAAAATAGAAATATAAATTATTAATTTGAGATATAACATGTGTCTTGTATTCCTTTAGAATAAATTTAATTTTTAAAATAAAATTTCTGTAAATATATTCATACTTAAAATAATGATATTAATTACATCAACTACTGGTTGCCATTTTGTTTCAATAAAATTATTAAATATTATAATTTTAATTTTTTGTTATCTAAAATTATATTTTAAACTAATAAGGCGGAGAATTAAAGTTGAGATGAGTATTTTAATTATTGAGAGTGACGCAATTAACCTAAACTTCAAAGAGTTGCAGCAGAGTAGGGTTTGTCATTTTGTCACCAAACGCTATGGAGGCCATATAGTGACGATTTCTGACACGACACGAATCCGACCTGAAATTATTGAGAGAAATCCAAATAAAAATACAAGAAACATCAACACGACTAACACGAACACGACTCGACTACCCAAGTTGGTACCCCTAATAATTGTGGCCACCCCCATTTTCCTGTCAATAATAGAAAAGGAGAAAAAGAAAATGACGAATGAAATTGACCAACGGTGTAAAATCACTCCCTTCACAGATATTTTTTCACGTGTCCCCTGTGACAACATTTAATCTTTCAAATGTCTGATTCTGACTAACATAGGCAAAACTCCAAACGAAACCCTCCACATCTTTATCAACCAATTACCAAAAATAAACAGACAACTCCATTTTCCCAATTTACCCTCCATCACATGCATTGTCCGCAAAATCCATTAATAAGGGTAATCAATAATTTCATTCATTTCCCACATATAATTACTGATAATTAACCATGAGATTCTCTAGTAGGTTAATTATTGCTATAGGGGTAAAATTTCCAAATATGTAAATGAGATATTAATGTGGAAACCTTTTAAAGTTAGTGCTTGATGTAGAGAGTTATACCAAAGGTCTTAACATAATGGTGGGATGCATGTGAAAGAAAAAAGTATTTAAGTTTGAAACTTTGAAAGTGGAAACATAATGAAAGATTAATAGAAGTATGGTAAAATATAAAAGTCCAATTTAATTATTATTCATCTAGCATGGGTCTTGAAAATGGTTCAATAATTTCTGTTTAACTGAACTTTAATTAAGGTAATGAAAGAAAGAGATTAAAATGAGTGATTGCTTGACATTTATTAGTTCATTTTTCTTTTTTTTTGGTGGGGGGAGTGTGAAAAATTATTTGAAAAAAACAGAATGAAGTATGACAGTGTGATTGGATGTAATATGAGTATGTGATGATTATAATACATAGTTGTTGTTATATTTTTTTAATAAAATAATGATTAGATATTATCAGTGATTTAAAAGTAAGATAGAGTGAATAAATATATTTGTGATATGCTTGTACGATAATAATAATAATAGTTGATGCAGTTTTTTATTTATTTTTTGTTTAAAACTATATAAATGAATGTGATTGATGATTAGAAAAGTGAGAATGAGTATATAATGATTTTTTAAAAAAACAAATTCACAAGAAATCTGAGCTAAAATATTGCAAAAATTTTCACATCCAAGCACGACATAAGATTTTAAAAGCATTTTAAGTGGCAAAACTTATTGTTTATAATATGTAACTTTTTGCGTTTTTGCAAACTCTCCATCTTTCTTAATTCGTCTCGTAACTTTAGCAAAATCATAAAAATGATTGCTTTAGCCATCACCAAAATTTACTACCAAGTATTAACTCTTATGATTTAAGTAGTGGCGGAGTCCATGGAGCTTGAAAGTGCAGTCGTTTCTTCTCAGTCACAAGTATAACTTTGATGTATAAATTTGTTAAATTTTTTAAGTTGAAAATGACAAAATTATCCTTCATATAGCTAAAGCCTAAAAGTATGTATCTTTTGCCAATTGTCCTAAAAGAATATATATTCTCATCCTCTAAAGCTCCATTTTGTTGGAAGGATTTGGAGCTAAGGATTTCAAATCTATAATAACATATCCATTGAATTTGTTTGAATGTAGTAATTCTATAATAGATTTCAAATCTTGGAATTTGGAATTATTTTGGAGAATTTCAAATTTATCTTAGACTGAGTCATTTGAAATTCTTCCTCAAAATGTTAAAATTAAAATTTATAGTTGTGTCATTGCATTCCTATAGAATTGTGGCATGTGGGATTTGTTCTGGAAAAGGCGTCTCTTTGGGGAGAGTGGCATACAATGGCAATGATGTGGCACAATGTGGCATGTGTTGATCGAATATGTATTGTCCGCTTTGTCTGAGTCTTACATGCTTGTCCTAAAAGAATTATCTCTTGGGGAAAAATGACTTAGCACTCACTTATAAGATAAAAAAAAAAAAAAAAAGATATAGCCCACTCGCAATTTCACTTTTTTTTTTTTGAAACGACTCCCATGTTTACTTAATATGGCCTAATGTGGGAAACAACTCAGAAGGGCTTCCTGGTAATTTTGCCTCAAAACCTCTGTTACATTTTCGAATTCTCTCCCCGAATTTAGTGGCTTTTCTATCTATAAATAAATACCATTGTCATCACCTAAGCTAAGCTCATTCTTCCTCTAAGTTCTAACCTCTGCTTCTCTCTCTCTCTCTCTCTGGAGAACTGAAGAGTTTCGCCTGGCAATGGCTGCCACCGGAGTGTTAAAGCTGGCTCCCAACGCGCCCGCCGTTACTAAATACAAATGTGTGGTGGATGTCAATTTAGCGTCGTCCAGGCGACTGTCTTTCGCGGCGTCCAACGTGGCCGGTGAGACCATCACGTCGTCGCCGCAACTCCGGCGTCGCTATGAAGCTAACTTGGAAAGCCGGAGTCCGGTGATCGTATCTCCGAAGGCAGTGTCGGACTCGCAGAATTCGCAAACGTGCCTTGATCCTGACGCCAGCAGAGTACTTGATTCATCTTACTATGCTCTTCTTATTTCTGTTAATTTAAAATAAAATGCTTGGGGTAACACGCGATTTTCGAATACGTTTGCCGTTTCTGCATAAGTGCAGTGTGTGCTCGTCTTCCCCTCCGTAAATTCGTTCAATTAATTTTCTTCTCCGCGCGTGACTGATTTATGTGTGAAATTGGTATATTTTGCGCTATTAGGTTTTCGTTTTTTGGGTTTTTGTAAATTTGTTGTGCAAGCAAGTGAATATACGATTCTGGAGATCTGAGTCTGAAGCATTTGAATTAACTTGAAGTTAAGTTAATGCTTTGTTGCAGATCCACGATTTTCTCTCTCGGTATAAAACAACACTTTGATTATATCACGTTTAAATGAAGGGAGGTGACGCACGTGTAATTTGATTATTTTAACTGTTGCCTTTAAATTGAATAAAGAACTGCGCGGTTGCTTTTAATAAGAGCAAAGTGTTTGCCAATTTTACGTATTACTGAAAAAAAATGAGGGTATGTTGATGCACCTATAATGCTTTACTTAAAGCAATCATACCTCTACAATGGTACTATCTAGATTAAACAGAAACTGCATGAGGTGAATACAAAGGTTCAGCAAAAATCTACTCTGAGAGAACAATTTAAGGTTTTACCCTGTGTCGTAGAAACTAGTATATATAAGTCTGCTACTTCTAAGTACTGCCTTTGTTTTTGCATACAATCAAGTCAAGCCATTAATTATTATCTTTCCGGTTCTTCTGCAGAGTGTGTTGGGTATTATTCTGGGAGGAGGAGCAGGTACTCGACTTTATCCTCTAACAAAGAAGAGGGCGAAGCCAGCTGTTCCTCTTGGAGCAAATTACAGGCTAATTGATATTCCAGTGAGCAATTGCTTGAATAGTAACATATCCAAGATCTATGTTCTCACACAATTCAATTCTGCTTCCCTCAATCGTCATCTTTCAAGGGCATATGCAAGCAACATGGGCGGTTACAAGAATGAAGGTTTTGTTGAGGTTCTTGCAGCTCAGCAAAGTCCCGAAAATCCGAATTGGTTCCAGGTACTTGTTATTGTACCATCGTTCATACTACTTACGATGAGTTTAGAGTATATATACAATGTTCGTGCTTTACATACTATGTTCGTGCTTTACATCCAATTGCTAAAACATTTATTTTACATTCATTTGCTGCTTATTACTCTGACATTATTAAATTTGTTTACTTTAGGGTACAGCAGATGCTGTAAGACAATATTTATGGTTGTTTGAAGAGCAGAACGTTCTTGAGTTCCTGGTTCTTGCTGGAGATCATTTGTACAGAATGGATTATGAGAGATTTATCCAGGCCCATAGAGAAACAGATGCTGATATAACTGTTGCTGCCCTGCCTATGGATGAAAAGCGTGCCACAGCATTTGGTCTGATGAAGATTGATGAAGAAGGTCGCATCATTGAATTTGCAGAGAAACCAAAAGGAGAACAACTAAAAGCTATGAAGGTGGATGTGCTAACTAGTAAATACACGAGAGTGTTAAGAATATTCAATGAGATTAATATGTAATTTTACTGTTCCTCTTGGTTCTGTTGCTAAGGTTGATACTACCATATTGGGACTTGATGATAAGAGGGCGCAGGAGATGCCATTCATTGCAAGTATGGGGATATATGTTGTTAGCAAAGATGTGATGATAAATCTTCTCAGGGATGAATTTCCTGCAGCCAATGATTTTGGAAGTGAAGTTATTCCTGGAGCTACTTCCATGGGATTAAGAGTATGTAACTGTCTGAAATTTGTTCTAGTACTCTTTTTCCTTTATATTAGTCATGCAAAATATAATGTCTCAATATTCTATGTAGTAAAGTATTTTTCTGTAATGTAAATATTTTGGGCAGTGTCTAGTACTTAATCCTGATGGAGATTTATTGGTGGATTATCATGAAATTATCACTTTTTAGCATTGTTGGAACAAATTGTTTTATTTTCTATATAGGTGCAAGCTTACTTGTTTGATGGATACTGGGAAGATATTGGTACCATTGAAGCTTTCTACAATGCCAATCTAGGGATCACAAAAAAGCCAGTGCCAGATTTTAGGTAGGTTTTTGTATTTCTTATTTTGTTTTCATTTTCTTACCCTTGTTGTATAAGAACACCAATGGCTCTATTTACAGATTATCTTGATATCTTCAAAATTCTCTGCTGCAGCTTCTATGATCGATCAGCTCCAATCTATACTCAACCTCGATATCTGCCTCCTTCCAAGATGCTGGATGCTGATGTCACAGATAGTGTCATTGGTGAGGGCTGCGTGATCAAGGTGTGAATACTCCTATACCTTGAGCCAATTAAAAACCCTATAGTTGCTTAACTGTAATTATATAGATAGCTCAACCTTCTTCTTTGTGTATCTTCTCTGTATTGTTGGTTCTGGTTCTAAAATGATTTTGGACTTTCCCAATGACAAGATTGGATTTTTATCTGATGACCCATATATTACAGAAGTCGCAAAACGTGTTGTTAGTCCAAGTGGCTACAATAATCTAGAGGGGGGTGAATAGATTATGCCGATTTTTCACAAATCACCCTCTTTTTCGAAACAACGAGTAAATAACAAAAAAGTAAATGCGGAAAATAAACAACACTCGTTGATTTAAAGAGGTTCAACCCACCTAGGGCCTAATCCTCTACCACCCCAGTATCTCCGGGATGGATTTCAAAAAAAAAAAAAAAGATTTTATTAATTTACCAAAAATTAATACAACACCTTGAGGATTACCACAATCCTCTTTCACCACTTTGAGGATTACCACAATCCTCTTTCACCACTTTAAGGATTACCACAATCCTCTTACACCACCTTGAGGATTACCACAATCCTCTTACAACACCTTTGAAGATTACCACAACCTTCAAACACCTATCACCTAGATCACCCAAGTGTATTCTTACCACAAGAATACTCACAAGGATGTCTTGTGTTGAATGATGACCAAAATCAAGATTACAACTCAATAATGATTGATACAATATGAGTACAAGTGTAATCAAGAATTGAAAGCCTAGACCTCAAAATAAGTGCAGTGAAAGTGCTTAAAATACAACAAGATATATGAAAGTGTTTGCTCAATTGCTCTTTCTTGTATATTGTGTGTTGTGTCTTGTTGCTTGAATGAAGCCTCTATTTATAGGAGAGGTCTTGGCTTTGATTTCCAGGACATTGCTCTCTTGAGAGTGATTTGCTTTGCAAAAGAAACCATTTAAAATCATCAATATAGTCATTAGAAATCAATCCCACAAAATAAGGAAAAGTCATCTAAAAATGCAACGGATAGTTTCTTGATAAACATGGGGTTCGGCCGGTCGCACAGAGATAAGATTGAAATTGAATTTCGCGACTTTTTACACAGGGGACCGTCGAAGGGGGTGCGGCCGTGCCTCTTAGTCAATGTTGCCGCCAGCCGCGTTTTTAAACAGCGAAGTCCGGAACAAAAATCCAACTTGCAGTGCTGGTCGCCACGGCCGACGGCCGACCACACCGGCCGCCCACCTCGGCCGACGGCCGCCGCGCTATTTTTTCTTATGTCCCATTTTTTTCTTAGCTCAACTCAGTACGGGTTGCCTATAGGGCGGCCGGTCGAGCTGAAACAAATGTGTTGTCGATGTTTTATTGAAAATAAACTTCAAGAAATACTCAAAAAATAGTAAAAGCATTTTAAGTTGATCGAAATATTTAGACAATATTTAGGGACATAGTTTTGGTTTGAAAACATATTTGAACAAAATCGAACATAATCATCAAAATCATGATAAAAACATTTATCTAACAAACTCCCTTTTTGATGATTACAAACCAAAACAGATTTTCTTGAGGACGATTTTAAAACCAAATAAAATTTTCGGTTTTACAAGTAAACTATCCGTTAGAAGTATTTCATACAAAGCTCCCCTATTTATGAGCATATCAACAAACGATAATTAAATAAGAAGCACAAGCTATAACACGCTTATATAGATTGCATCATGAGCTAAGCTCCCCTATCACAAACACTTATAATCAATGTCATGCGAGTCCAGTTCAAGCCATGGACTAGGTATTAGAGTCCACAATACTTATTACGAGCTTTTATTAGCTTCTCTTGAGCTAACGAGCCAATATCCTGTTTCTCCCCTTTGGAATCATCAAAAGAATGTTAGAATGGTGACAACACCATACAATAATATCAAAGTGCGCCAAAGGGACGGTTTATTAACCGTTGATCAATTAAAGCATCATAATCCAAGAAAAATGGGAGAAATGTAATATAAAGAAGTTATACACTTGTTTTGATAAAAACATGATCCCAATAAGTATAGAAAACTTTTGAAAGCAAGAGAATCATGTATAAGTTGAAATTTTCATTGCGATATTTCATCGAACACCTGGCGTGAAAAATAAAAAGAGTTGTATATAGCCCTTGTAAATGATCCAAGCCAAAAATTGCATCACCAATTCACATCAAACATCATACAATACAACATAATAACTAAGCTCATCAAGATCATAAGCAAAAATATCAAGAAATATACAAGAAAGCCATAAACTCAAGGGTTCAACCCATTTGAGCAAAGTAAGGAAAATTCTTACCATTTGATCGGAAAAGATGAGCAATGATGATGATAAACATGCTATATAAGGTCCAAGATATGAATTGAATGTATGAAAATCAATTTTGAGTGAAGATTGTGTGCATTTGGCAAAGGGGACGAAAAATGGCAAAAAGAAGTGAAAATAACAAATGTCAAGACAGAATCGAACTTAAACCAAAAATATGGCCTAGTATGCGGCCGGTCGTGGTTGAGGGCGGCCGTCGACGTTGAGGGCGGCCCGGTTGCCCTCAACCTCTTCAAATTTGTTTTGTCAAATTTTTCAAAGTCCGAATTTTCAACCAAAATCCGATTTTTCGCCCTAAGTTTTAAAAACATGTAAAATGCAAACGTAGACCTCATTCAATATGCATTATGCCTAACCGAGCTCGTATTGACGCAAAGACTTTCTGGTTAGCGGTTTTGTAAAAATGTCCGCTAATTGATCTTGAGATGGTACAAACGATATCTCAATTTTTCGTTTTGAAACACAATCCCTTAGAAAATGATGTCGAATCTCAATATGTTTAGTACGATTATGATGAACCTAGGGTTTTGAGCAATATTAATAGCGGATATATTATCACAAAAGATAGGTACGTTTTCAAAAGAGCATTTGTAATCCGCTAAGGTTTGTTTCATCCAAAGAAGTTGAGTACAACAAAATCAAAATGGCGAAATATATTCGCCTTCACTAGTTGAAAGAGAAACACGCTTTTTTCTTTGAAAACTATGAAACTAGGCAATCGCTTAAAAATTGACATGATCCTAAGATCTTTTCCGATCATCAATATTACCCACATAATCAATCACTATAACCTTTAAGAGAAAAATTTTCATTCTTTGGATAAAATAAACCATATTGAATAGTGCCTTTCAAATATCGAAAAATCCGTTTAACGGCACTCATATGAGATTCTTTTGATTGCTTTGAAAACGAGCACATAGGCATACGGCATGAAAAATGTCCGGTCTACTAGCGTTAAATAAAGTAAACTACCAATCATACCGATACTTAGATTCATCAACCGTCTTGCCTTTTTTCATCTTTGTCAATTTTGACATTGGTTGCCATAGAGTTTGCGGTTCTTCCTTCTTCAATGCCGAACTTCTTCAAAAGTTCTTTTGTATACTTTGATTGCGAAATATAAATACCTTCGCATTGCTTAATTTGAAGTCCAAGGAAGAAATTTAGCTCCCCATCATACTCATCTCGAATTCACCTCAGCATTAACTTGGAGAATTTCTTGCACAAAGAATCATTAGTGGCACCAAAGATAATATCATCAACATATATTTGCACAAGTAAACAATCTTGCCCTTTTTCAAAAACAAATAGAGTTGTATCAACTTTACCTCTTATAAAACCATTTTGTAAAAGAAACGAACTAAGTCTATCATACCATGCACGGTGTCTTGTTTTAAGCCATACAAGGCCTTTTTAAGTTTATAAACATCATTAGGCCTAGAAAAATTTTCAAACCCCTGGAGGTTGTTTTACATAGACTTCTTCTTGAATAATACCATTTAAGAAGGCGGATTTAACATCCATTTGGTAAAGTTTGAAATTTTTAAAGCAAGAATAGGCAAGCAAAATACGAATAGCTTCTAGGCGTGCTTCACGGTGCAAAAGTTTCATCATAGTCAATACCTTCTTCGACAATACCCTCGAGCTACTAACTCTTGCCTTATTTCGAACAATGTTGCCTTGATCATCAAGTTTGTTCCTAAAACCCATTTTGTGCCAATAATTGTTTGAGAAGGAGGACAAGGTACCAATTCCCATACATCATTTCTTTCAAATTGATTCAACTCCTCTTGCATCTCTAGAAACCAATCCTCATCCTCAATAGCTTCTTTAGCATTTTTAGGCTCTTTTTGAGAAATAAGAGCTTTCTCGGCAAAGTTTCTTCGAGTCATTACTTTATCAAGGGGATCACCAATAATAAGATCTTTTGGGTGATCTCCTTAAATTTCAATGCAACGGGAAAGATCCGAGATATCACCTCTATCTTCTTGAGGACCATTTGAAGTGACGGTTGATCATTTGATGTAGATTTCGGTTGATTATCAATTTGAACAATTTGTTCAATAATATCTTCCTCATCACTTTCATCATTAGGAATTCTTTCAACTCCCGAAGCTTCATTGAATTTAACATGGATGGATTCTTCAACAACTCCACTAATCTTATTGTAAACCCGATATGCTTTGCTTTTGGTTGAATATCCCATAAATATCCCTTCATCGGCCTTAGGATCAAGTTTGTCCAATTGATCCTTGGTATTCAAGATAAAGCATTTACAACCAAATATTTTGAAATAACTAATATTTGGAGTTCTACCTTTTCCAAAGCTCATATGGAGTTTTATTCATTTTAGACGAATATAAACTCGGTTAATGACATAGCAAGCGGTACTTTACGCCGGCCCAAAAATACTTTGGAAGTGAAAATTCATTGAGCATGGACCGACTCATTTCTTGTAATGTTCGATTTTTCCGTTCGGCTACTCCATTTTGTTGAGGTGTCCTTGAGCCGAGAAATTATGAGCATATCCTTTGGTTTCACAAAATACTCTAAATTCACCGTCAAATTCTCCACCTCGATCGCTTCGAATAGACTTGATAGTATCTTCTTTTTCATTCTCAATAAGTCTACACAACTTAACAAACTCATTAACGACATCGTTTTTATTGGTAAGAAAAAGAGCCCAAGTATATCTCAAATAATCATCGACTATAACAAAAGTGTAATGTTTTCCACTTAGACTAGCCAGCACCAATATCCCCGCACAAATCAAGGTGAAGCATTTGTAGGGGTTTGGTTGTGGAAATTTCATTTTTGGGCTTAAAACTACTTTTAACTAATTTGTTCTTTTGACAAGTGTCACATAAGCCAAGATTTTCAAAATTCAATTTGGGTAGTCCTTTCACATGTTGGTTTTGTAAATATTTTTCAAATTCTTGTATCCAACATGTCCAAGTCGCCTATGCCATAAACTAGTTAAATCATTATTGGCGACTAAACAAGAAACATTTTGACTAACCAAATCACTTGTACAAATTTTGTAAAGATTGCCTTTTCTATTTGCTTCACAAATAATTTCACCATTTTTAAGAATAAGGCATTTTTCTTTATTAAAGGAAACATCATATTTTGAATCACAAAGTTGGCTAACACTTATCAAATTAAACTTAAGCCCTTCAACTAATAGAACATTACTAAGAGAAAGAAGAGTTACCAATTTCTCCATTTCCAAGAATTTTTCCTTTGCCATTGCCGAAAGCATGACCATACCTCTTCTTGGAGCTTGATGTTGGTAAAAAGTTCTCTCCTCCCGGTCATATGGCGTGAACATCCGCGTCCACGAGCCATTTTGAATCTTCCATTGTGGTTATGGCCCCGATTATCTACAAAAGAATTTCTTTTAGGTACCCTATAATTTTGGGGTCCACAAGGGTTAGTCTTGAGACCTTTGGGTCTCCAAACATGTCTTGAGCTATTTCTCAATTTGCAATTATTAGCATAATGTCCAATTTTGCCACAATAAAAACAAGTAGAGTATTATAATTATTAAGACGTACAAAAGTCGGACCTTGGTTATTTTTCTTAAAAACACTTTGAAATGGCTTATAACCAAGTCCCGATTTGGAATGCTCACCTCTTTGTGCATCTAAAATTTTGTGACTTTATCCGTACTTATGTTGAAACGATGCACGTCATTTTTCAAACATTCAATATCTTTTGTGAGCAATTCCTTTTCGGTTTCAAGAGAATGAATTCTAGTAAGAGTAAGAGCATGAGCTTTGTTTCAGAGATTCATAAGAGGTAAATAATTTTTCCTTTTCAACCTTAATCTCCTTATGCTCCTTTTTCAAATTTTTGTATTTAACGATTAAATTTTGAAACTCAATTTGCAATTCATCAAAATCACATTGCAAGTCATCAACTATGGAGGAAGTAGAAGAATTTGAGTGTACCTCATTGTTTTCATCGTCTATACCATGAGACCGTGTTCGGTTTCTCCTTCCTCATCGGTTGTTTCGAGTAGTTCATCCCATGTTTTGACTTCCGCATTTAGAGCCTTCTTTTTTGTGAAAGGCTTCCTTTTCTTTTGCTCCTCTTCATCGAGCTTTGGGCACCGGCAATGAAGTGCCGGGTTTTCCGCATTTAAAGCAAGCATTATCTATTGGTTTTCTTGCTTTATTTTTATTCACAAATTTTGCAAATTTTTCGAACAAGTGCGCCGTCCTCCTCATCATCATCATCATTATCATAGTATGCATTATTAGAAGAAGAAGCAAGACTTTTAGGAATAATTTGCATACCCGATTGATTTGTGGATGGTTTGGAATTTTTCCTCTCCTTGAGATAGACTTCATAGATGAGTATGTTTCAATAAGCTCATCAAACTTGAGTGTCTCAAGATTTTGTGCCTCCGTGATTGCCGTTACTTTTTCGGACCATGAGCCGGGAAGTGCATTTAGTACCTTGTCACCTTGTCTTCTTCGAGATGACTTTGCCGAGGGCCACAAGAGGATTGACAATATTGTCGCCCTTTCCACCATTTTGGAGATGCTTTCGCCATCATACATGTTAAAGTTTTCAAGTCTTTAACAAGCGTGGTCTTTCTTGCTTGCTTGACTTTCTTAGTCCCTTCATAGATTGTCTCCAATTTTTCCCAAACCTCATGTGCCGACCTTATGCCTCTTATGCGGTTGTACTCGGTGGCGGTAAGAGAACAATGCAAAATATTTAAGGCCTTACCGTTTAGAGAAAAAGCCTTTTTGTCGTTTTCATCAAACTCCTTGAAAGTTTAGAGCCAAGGTGCCATCCTCCGGTTTCTTTGTTGGTTGATCAACTCCTTCAATGACCACATTCCAAATGTCGAATCCGCACCCTTGTAGGAAGACCCATGCGGTCTTTCCAAAATGCGTAGTTGTTGGCGTCGAATAGTGGTGGCTTATTTGTAGAGGCGCCTGGTGAGATGAGCATCATTTGTAGCCACGGGATCTTTCCTCTTTACTCGGAGCGAGCTAGCCAAAGAGTTTGGCTTTGATACCACTTGTTAGTCAAGTGGCTACAATAATCTGTAGAGGGGGTGAATAGATTATGCCGATTTTTCACAAATCACCCTCTTTTTCGAAACAACGAGTAAATAACAAAAAGTAAATGCGGAAAATAAACAACACTCGTTGATTTAAAGAGGTTCAACCCACCTTAGGGCCTAATCCTATACCACCCCAAATCTTGGGATGGATTTCAAAAAAAAAAAGATTTTATTAATTTACCAAAAATTAATACAACACCTCGAGGATTACCACAATCCTCTTTCACCACTTTGAGGATTACCACAATCCTCTTTCACCACTTTAAGGATTACCACAATCCTCTTACACCACCTCGAGGATTACCACAATCCTCTTTACAACACCTTTGAAGATTACCACAACCTTCAAACACCTATCACCTAGATCACCCAAGTGTATTCTTACCACAAGAATACTCACAAGGATGTCTTGTGTTGAATGATGACCAAAATCAAGATTACAACTCAATAATGATTGATACATATGAGTACAAGTGTAATCAAGAATTGAAAGCCTGTGACCTCAAAATAAGTGCAAGTGAAAGTGCTTAGCTAATACAACAAGATATATGAAAGTGTTTGCTCAATCGCTGCTCTTTGCTTGTATATTGTGTGTTGTGTCTTGTTGCTTGAATGAAGCCTCTATTTATAGGAGAGGTCTTGGCTTTGATTTCCGACATTGGCTCCTCTTTGGAGAGTGATTTGTCGCAAAAGAAACCATTTAAAATCATCAATATAGTCATTAGAAATCAATCCCACAAAATAAGGAAAAGTCATCGAAAATGCAACGGATAGTTTGTTTGATAAACATGGGGTTCGACCGTCGCGCAAAGATAAGATTGAAATTGAATTCTCGAATTTTTACACAGGGGGACCGGTCGAAGGGGGCGGCGACCATGTCCGCCGCCTTTAGCCGTGACCGGTTGCCCTTGACGTTTTAATAAACAGAGAAGTCCGGAACAAAAATCCAACTTGCGGAGTACAGTCGTCGCCCGCCGGCCGACCGGTCGACCACACCGGTCGCCCACCCGGTCGACCGTCGCCCGCCTTTATATTTTTCTTATGTCCCATTTTCGTTTCTTAGCTCAACTCAGTGGGGTTGCCCTATAGGGCGACCGGTCGAGCCTGAAACAAATGTGTTGTCCAATGTTTTATTGAAAATAAACTTCAAGAAATACTCCGAAAAATAGTAAAAACATTTTAAGTTGATCGGAAATATTTAGACAACATTTAGGGACATAGTTTTGGTTTGAAAACATATTTGAACAAAATCGAACATAATCATCAAAATCATGATAAAAACATTTATCTAACACGTGCTACCATATATCTACAAATTCTTTTGATCTACAATCCTTAGTAAACAGCAGTGAACACTGTGTATCAGATGGTTTTATTCTGTCATGCTCCTCCGTGCAGAATTGTAAAATCCACCATTCCGTGGTTGGACTTAGATCCTGCATATCTGAAGGTGCAGTCATTGAGGACTCCTTGTTGATGGGTGCAGATTATTATGAGGTAATACTCCCTGCAGAACCAAACACAAGAGTTTAAACAATTATAGCTTTATATAAGCACATTGTGCTTGAAATTTTATGGAAGTCAGGGGTATATGACCAGTCATATAGTCTTTGGTTAGCTATTTTACATCATTCCTTTTGCAATTAATGAATAAATATTCACTTTTTGTATTTCAGACAGACGCAGACAGAGTGTTTCAGGCCGCGAAGGGTGGCTTGCCCATTGGCATTGGTAAAAACACTCACATCAAGAGAGCCATAATCGACAAGAATGCCAGAATTGGAGAAAATGTGAAGGTTGTTAACTTGATCTGTTTGTTTTACAAAGTTAAACATAGTTGATGCACATTAATCATTTCTAAAATAAGTCTCTTTGATGTGTTCCAGATCATTAACAGCGATAATGTTCAAGAAGCGGCAAGAGAGACAGATGGATACTTTATCAAGAGCGGTATTGTCACTGTAATCAAGGATGCTTTAATTCCCAGTGGAACCGTGATCTAGAACCGATCACAAATCAGTCGGCACTACCTTTGGGTATGTCCTCCATACTTCTCGGCCTGATAAGCTACTTACAGGAGTTAGAAGTTACTCTGTTATCGGGAATAATTTTGATGTACATGTTCTGGTAGCCAATATAGTTGGAGGAATTACCTAATGAGCTCTTTCTTTCTTTCTCTTTTTTTTTTTTTTTTTTTTTGTTTTTAAATGGAATAAGAGAGTCAATGGATTGGATGTAAAGACCTTCCAAAATATAAAAATAAACATTTCATTTTAATTGATGCGTCGGTTTCTTCCTCTGACTCTAATTATGATGAATGCTTGTCCATGGTGGATAAGGAAACAACATGATATTGAATAGATTTATCGACAAGCTTAACTTCAAAACAGCAGAGAAAATTTCCAGTCGATGTAGCGCTGTGTTTTTCGCACAAGAACAATAGACAATAAAATGCTTTTTTTAGTAAGTCAGATTACATTAAAACACGCGAGGAAGATGGCCATTTGACTCCTGTATGATCCCAGTGTAGCAGCCTGTTAGGCTAAAGGCACTCTTTGTTGATGCATTTGCGCGAAAATCTCCAAAAATCTCAGGAATGAGTAGATTGAGAATCAGAGTCCTATTAGTGTTCATTACTTGCTAAAGTTGCCTTGCATCTAAAACAGAATGTTAGTGTTTATGACATAAAAGTGATCCAGTCTATTGCCTGAATCATTGGGTGGGCTTTGCAGTGATCATTGATCAAATGAAAAGGAGTATCTTTTGAGCGAGAAACCTCTCCCAAAAGTATTTTATTAAGAGAAACCGCGCTTGCTTGTAGAGTTTATTATGCGATGTCCTCTCTTTTGTCATCCCAAATTCAAATGCAGCTAAATTGTTTGGATGGGGTTGTCTTCATCTCGTGTTTGAATATATTCAATATATCGATGAATGTCACATGATCAATATTGACATAATCTTGCATACGCGGCATTTACACACAAGAATAGAAAATCTGAAATCCTTTCCCAAAAACATCATGTTTCTTCTGCCTTGGGATTCTACCATGATCAAAGGCAATAAGATCTTTCAGGGGAAAAGAAAAAAAAAACATCTGAGGATAAATCTCGAATAGAGAATGCATAAATCTACTCATCAAAAATAACAAACTTCAGTGCGAGCAATGGTGAAGAGAGTGCAAAACAAGAAGATGCAGATTAATACAAAGAGGTTTTTTTCTGCCTTGATCAATTGCTGTTACGTAAAAACATACAAATGCAGAATGCCCGTTAAAAAATGGTAAAATAAAGAAGATGTCAAGATGCAGATTGATACAGAGAGGTTTCTTCAAGTTTCCTTGTCAATTGCCGTTATACAAAATAAAATAAATAAAAAAGTGCCGAGTGTTGTTCCAATTAAAAAGGTAAATTGCATTTTTGCCATTCAAATTAATACATCAAATGGACATTTTAGTGTAATAAAAAATTAACAAAAACATTCACACTTTGAGATAAGGGTAGGTAGATGTAGATGTAGATGTAGATGGACAAACAGATGTTGATAGATTTTCAAGTAAAAATAATAACTTCCTGTTACACGAACCTAGTGCTTGAGTTAACAAAACATATACATGCTTTGAGTTAATGAACATATATAAATATACATACGAGATTTCAAGGAAAAATCGAATCCCTCAATAGATGGACAACCTAGTCAAAACATTAGAACACAGAGTACAGATAGCGAAAGTTGTCACACAAGAAAGAGATTGATGATCTATATCATCTCCATAGACTTTCATGCAAACCTAATTACTATATCCACTTTCGCGATCTAGTTCAAAATTATGAAAGAAAATTTATCGTCCCTTTGCACACATGTTCTTCCATTTATCCTTAAGATCATTTGGAGTACGAGTTTTATCAAATAAACCAAGTCCCAAAATTTTCCTCCAGGGAACATTCTTGATTGGTTCCTTCAAAATATTTCTATTCCTGCCTGCAGCAAGATATATCGAGAAGTCAAATTTACAACAAGTAAAGCCAGAGATTTCAACATAAAATAAATTACTTCAAAGCATATAAAAACGAGCTACTTGTTTGGATGTGACGTTGTAGGCTTTGTAGAGAAGTATGAGACATAGAATGATGCCTGGATCAAAATGCGTAGAAGAGCGAAGTATAGGTATTCCATTGAAGAATTGCAATCCAATCATATGAAGCGAGTGTCAATCGCATAGTAATAAATAACAAATTTGTGGTTGACAAATAAAGTTAGCATAAATGGTTTGGTTAGTAAAATTTACAATATTACCAGATACCATTAAAGAAAGCTTGCATATAAATGCAAAACAAAATATTGATATCAATTCAGTTAACAAAATTTTACCCTGAGCGCCTCTTCTTCTTTCTCCGTCCACAATAACCTCTTTCGTTTCCCACTGCCATATGTGTTAGTAGCTCTGCAAGAGATTTTAAGCCTATAACAATGCCAAAAAAACCAGGATATTTCAAAGTCCAAACATCACTCTCTATGTTAAGTACTCACAGTTTGACTGAGGGTTGTTGGGGTTGTTTCAACGTTCTGGAAGCCTCATCCTTTTTATTTCCATCACCACATGTAATATTTACATTTGCTTCACTAACTTTTGATTGATTATTTTCATTAGCTTCAGCTCTCTTATCTTCTTCCAAATGTTTTTCTTTGTCTATCATTTCTTCATCCATAAAGGTCAACAAAGCTTTCTTCATTGCGAAAGTGTATTCCCTTGCTTGACGCAATTCTGCATATGCTTGTTTGTATAGACAATATGGGCAATAGAAGTGGCTCGCATCATCAAATTTAGTTGGACAGCTCATACATCCTTCATGAATAGCTAAAGGACAGTCGTTTTCACTGCACACCAACAAATTCCCGCCTTCATCGCATTTTATGCACAAATTGTTTTCTAGTCTAAGTATCCAGTCCATTTTCCAGAGATTTTCTAGTCCCTTCCCTGCTAGAGGCTCAAATCTTTTCAATATAAATGCCTTTATTTGCAACTAGGACAATGCAACAGCAGCTTCCAGTATCATCTCACCACAGCTTAATGAAAGGCATCAAATCTGTCAAAACATCTCGAAAAGACTAAGTATCTAGTTTAAGGGCAGTATAATTGTAGAGCAATAGATCTCACTCCCCAAGCAAACATCTATTTGATAAATATAATTAGTAGTAAGTAACATTGACTAACAAATGAAATCAGAATCAGTAAAAAGAACTATAGCTTTACCCTATATCAAAAAAACCATCATCAGAGAAATGAATATGATAACTTTGTCAGTGACTGCTGTGAAGAATAGGTAAAGCTTCCTTGTTCCAAACCATTTGAAACGGAAATATAAGGCGCACAACTAGTTAGAAGCATAGAGCCATAAATAATTCTCACCTCATCATCATGAGGAATCCACAAATTACCAGTTTTCCCACTACATGAAAATAGCATGCAAGCTGTAATTCTTCGAACAGCAAACCGAAAAAGTAGGTTCAGTGCCACCAAATAGCAAGTTATCACTAAGAACTTGGCACCGTTTTGCATTCATCAGTTAAGGGAAATAGAAAAACGTATGTAATTTAAATAAAACAACAATCATCAGCCGAAAATCAGAATCACCACGACAAATGGGTGACAGCTCACGCGCACTTATATGTGGAATCAAAATGCACAAGATAAAAATCAAACTGGTGAATTCGGAAGATGTTAAATAGCAGAGAGTCGGAGGAAATTACCAGCGGAAAATAAGACATCTTCCTCTGGTAAAACTTGGGATTTTACTTGGGTAACCTTTCGTGAATCATGTTCATTTGGGTAAATTCGGAAAATTAGGGTTTTGTTGTTTCTTAAACGAGCAGCTGTGGACTGAATGAAGCAGAAAGCAGTGCGTGCAGCAGGAAAAGAGACAGGCTTTGAAATTCTATTTAAAGAAAATGTGAAAACTCCTTTTCCATTTTTTGGTTACAACTTACAAATACATACGAAAATGTAATAATGGCGATAATTACATGAACTTTCTCCTGAGGTTTGCGGTAATTATAAAATAAAAAAGTTAGAGATTTTTTAAAATTGTAAAAATCTTCAGATTTGATTTTTGCATCATATTCACTCAATTTATAAACAAAAAAATTTCAAACACCTGCGAATTCAATAATTTTTAATTAATTTGATTCTCAGGAATGTTTTATCAATAAGTTTTGAATTTTCTATTGAATGTTAGTGTTTTATTTTTTGAGAACAAAAGTTACATTTAGAATTAAAGTAGATGGTTTATTTTAATGCAAGATTTTAGTCTTTGTTTCATAAAATGCTTTTTTTTGCTTGGATTTTAAAATTATTTGGTCGTTACAAATCGTTACAAGTGTCGCATCAAATTTTTATATTTAGACTATATTTTATAAAATTAGAGTGGTGCAGCAGAAGCGTTATGGATTTTTGGGTTTATTAATAGAAACGGTTCTGCTTATATTCGAGATGTGTTTCATTCGTGCGCTTTTAAATGCATTTTTTTATTAATTTAAGTTACTCTTATATTTTGAAAACTGGGGCGTTATAGATCTTAAAATAATTTTAATATTGAAAAGGCTTCTTCCAATAAATATGGTTAATAATATTTTATAAGAAGTACACATATTTGAAAAATAATATTACTTTTTATGTAGTCATACTTTCTATATGTTCAAAATTTCTTGTATAAGATCAACATTGTGCTCGAGTGGTTGAGACGTGTATTATAGGAACGATTAACCAGTTCGATCACATACTCTGTTCCCTCCCCTAAATTTCCGTATATTCCCCATTGTAAAAAAAAAAAAAAAAAAAAAAAAAAGAATTATTGTATAACTACATTAACTGCCTCTTTACGCTTAAAAACGATCGACTCCACTCTACTCTCACGTCAAACATCATCAATCAAATCGTAGAATAAAACCCCCAAAAATACACCCGAGACTGAAATTTCAATGAAACTGTCGTAGAGTTTACTTTCTCGAATTTACGATCTGGGAGACCACATCACTATACGTGACCATGGCCGCAGCAGTTGTTGACTTCCCAATAGTCTGATTTTTGTTCCCTCTATGTGTCCCTATCTGCGATTTTCTCCGTGTTTTAATGTGTGTAGAATTTGTGGGAAAAACGAAAGTGTGCAGATTCTCGATTTCATTTCTCGGTACTTGTTTAGACATTTGTTTGGGAGTGCGCTATTCATGAATTTTGCTGTTTCATGTCAATTATATGTGAAATTACAAGTGTTTCCTGTGGAAAATTAAAAGATTACATAATGGGATTAGTTTGTAATTTTTTTAGGAATTTGGTATCTGGATTTGCCTTTTTTTAGGGCTTAACAATTATGTCCATGTCAAGGAATGAATTAGCTGTTTGTTGTTCTTGGTTTGATACAACAGTTGTAGTAGATGATCCTGTACCAATTTATACTTGTGGAGTTTAATTCACATCTTGACTATTATAATAACTGAACCTGGAGAAAATACTGGTTGTAATTTCTACTTTCATGGTTCCATTTGTTATAGTTAAAAATGTAGCATTTACTATTTTCTGAAAAAAAATTATGATGACTTGTTCAATAGATGGGATCATTAGCGGGAAAATCGACACGGAGCTTGAAGACGTGCACCTTGTCAACCTCAACCAGTTGGTAGAAAGACATCTTCTCTGGAGATATCTCCACAGAGATCTTTCTTTGGTCCTGGATCAGAAGACTTTGGTTGTAAATGTATACTAAGTAGCATATTTCGCAGTATAAAGATTGCTCTGTTTTCCAACAAATTGAACTTGCTCGTACCTTGTGGTCCTTTGGCCATATTAGTTGATAAGCTTACAAATCATCACGTGAGTCAATTTCTTCTGACATAATAAAATTTTTTTGAGATACAATTTCTTGTATCTGCGCTAATGTATTTCTTAAAATAATTCCAGGGCTGGGTCTTCTTTTAAGTTTATTAGGCATCATTCCCTTGGCCGAACGTTTGGGCTGGGCTACAGAGTATGCTCTTAACATCTCATTTTTAAATGCGTTACTTCAAATGAGTAGGGGCATGCAATGCTACTCAGATATGTGTTGAAAATTTTCGTTTGCTTTCTCTTAATTTGGAAACTAGAGAGTACAATAGTATATTTGGCTGCAAGGCTCATATACTTGTGAGTCAATCCACTTATTCATAGACATCAAACAACAAAATGAAGTTGTTATTCTTGTCTTTCTTACAGGAAAATCAGTTGTTTTATGATTTGAGTTGCCTGCCTTCGTTGTGCATACCGTATGCAAAAGATTCATCTTGCGTGCGTAGCAGAGGTTTTCTTTTGCTTTAATTGTTGTATAGACCATAGTTTGATTTGACTTCCTTTTTGATGTAGGCAGCTTGCTTTCTTTTACCGGACCTACAGGTTTGCTTCTACTTCCTCAATTTATTTCCCATACAAAAACGCCAGATTCATCTTTTTTATTATGTGTTTCCTATTTGTACAAATTTTGAATTCTACTCCAGAAAGACAGTGTTTAGTCTTATATTTCTCGTTTACATTCATCTTAGCATTTTGTATTATATACATCACTGTGGTAGTCCTTTTAAGAGTTTCTTTGAAGCACGATGAGCTAAATAGAATTATTTGGTTTCATAGTTTTCATAAATCTAGATGAAGGTAATGTACAATGACATTCTTTTGAATATTGTCAGTTGGGGTCTTTTGAATGCTACATTTGGCAATGCAACAGAGCTGATAATATCTATGCATGCACTGAAAAGTGGCATGATACGTGTTGTTCAACAATCATTGCTTGGATCAATTCTTTCTAATATGTTGTTGGTACTTGGGTGTGCACTTTTTGGAGGAGGAATTGTTCATTTTAAAAGGAACAAGTGTTCAACAAGGTTGGTGAATTGTCCTGTTGTGTCAATGTTCTTCGTTCGATCTAAAGTGAGAGAAACTTGTGAGATTTTATGTTATGGTCATATGTTAAATTATGGTTATCTAACTACAAGGACCTTTTTCCGAATCATTTTGCAGCCTTCTGCAGCAATGAACTCGGGATTGCTCTTGATGGCAGTGATGGGTCTCTTGTTTCCGGCTGTTCTCCACTTCACGCACACTGAGTTGCATTTTGGCAAGTCTGAGCTGGCACTTTCAAGGTTTAGCAGTTGCATTATGCTGGTAGCATATGGCGCATACATATTTTTCCAGCTGACCAGCCAAAAACCTCTATACCCATATAAGTGAGGTAGATCTCTCCATAATCAAAACCACTCTTCATTTTGGAAATATTTATTTCTTATTCATCTTTGATTTATCCTAGATAATTGTGTGATAGTGCATTGAAGATCATTTAATTAACCATCTTATAAGTTTTCTATATTTATTTTATATTTTGTATTTTCGGTATTGAAAGTTAGCTGCAAAATATTCTGTATATTTATTCCATCAGTATTGTTGAAAAATTCTGCAAACGGATGTTTATTAGGTTGTTTTAGAAAATCATTTTATTGCATTTATATTTGTTTGGCTATATTTTATTGTTATCTTAGTGGTTTGATTCTTAACTTTCTTGAGAATTTGTGCAAATCTAGGAAGAGAGTCAAACTGATGGGTGCTCAGATGATAACGAAGTGCCAGATATGTCAAAGTGGGAATCAATCATGTGGTTATTTATATTGACTTCATTAATATCAGTTTTGTCGAATATTTGGTTAACGCCATAGAGGTAACCACTCTTACCATTGGATTTTTTCCGCTATATTAAATCGCACATGTGACACCCTTTCTTCTCTTTTTTTATATCTGCTAGGCAAAATCGCAAAATTAGTCATGTAACTATATGGCGGTAGCAAGAAGGTCCGCGCTATAGTTACAAGACCAATTTTGCAATTTTGCCTATCTGTTAAATTTTTCACTAGAAATGGAAATATTTCATCTATGTACATTTTATGTAGTTCCGTAATGACACAGTGGTTAATGAAATATCATTATTATGTTGTAACACCTCCTTTAAAGTGTTTTTCCTGCTTAAGAGAATGCATCTCTCTTACTTTCTCACGATCAGATTCACACATTGAGTGGTGTTTTATTGTGGTAAACATGGCAATATATTCAGATGTGCATTCTTATGGAAAATTTCAGGGGGCATCTGTTGCAATGAACATTCCGATAGCATTTATAAGCGTTATCCTGCTGCCAATTGTCGGGAATGCAGCAGAACATGCAGGTGCTATTATGTTTGCCGTGAAAGACAAGCTTGTAAGTGTTTTGATTTTCACTCATGTCATGTTTTTTGTAAAATTAAAATTCTCAATTTTCCCTGTATATGGCAGGACATTTCCCTGGCAGTGGCAATTGGCTCATCAACACAAATAGCGATGTTTGGGGTATGTATTGAATAAATAAAAATGCATGTGAACTAATAGCTGCACTAGGATATATCACTACATATATAGTTTTCCCTTTTAATATCCTCCAGCTTCTGATTTACGGTTTAACTTCTAAAATATTTTCCGGTGAAATCAACTTAATCTCGTTCTTCTAGGTTTGATTTAAATTTTAGAAGGTACATTGTTGGTTCATAAAGCTTATGATCGACAGTGCACAGTGTTTCTGCTGTACAAACAACAAATTTCCTTTTTTCATATTTCTATTGCTTATATTAATTCCTATGTTTGAATAGAAATTAAATATTAAAACGACCTGTTCGGTTGCAGATCCCCTTCACTGTGGTTGTGGGCTGGGTCATGGGACGCCCTATGGACTTGAATTTTCAATTATTTGAGACAGCTACTCTCATTATGACGGTTCTTGTAGTGGCCTTCATGTTGCAAGTAAGCTCCTGAGCTTTATCTATTTACTCCTGTTTCTGAGTTGTTTAAAGTGAAAGTACCTTTCTATCACTGCAGAATTTATTTATGAGGTGGTCTTATGTGAGACGGTGTTATGTACTTAAATTAATGAAATGGATTCTATAAATCACAAAAACATGGGTCATTTAATGGGTTTGGGTTTGAGTTTGGGTTGGAATTTTAGTTACATGTCGGATCCATCTTAATGACCATGAGATCGTCTCATACAAGTTTTTTGCATTTATTTATAAATGTTGGGTGTTCATTAATTAATGTGTATTTTGGCTTGCAGGAGGGAACATCAAATTACTTCAAAGGACTGATGCTTCTTCTCTGCTATCTTATAGTTGCCGCAAGTTTCTTTGTACATATCGACCCTGAATCTGTCCGTGAGTAACTTATTACTCGTCTTTCCATTGAATATATGGTATCTCATGTAGTTTTCTAAGTTGATGCTTCTACCAGATGGTAAAACCCAATTGTCTACTTTTAGGGATAAATTACAAAAACACCCGTGAGGTTTAACCTAATTATGAGAAACTCTAGTTATCTTCAAACTCCACCTCTTTATTCATAGTGATGTGTTGCTAAGGTCAATACCTGTAACGATTCTATTACTTGTTTTGTTCAATAAATTTATTTTTCTACTTGATGTACTAACCTTATATTTTACATGTAACCTCGAGCGATTTAATTAATTTCTATTACTTATCTTAAACTTTAGCATTTCCTTCCTGAAGAGTTATGATGGCAACATTGTAACACTTTTGAATTTCGTTGTGCAGAGGACAAAGTGGAGAACCATCCGTAGAAACAACGTATCGTGTTTTGATTTGCTCGATTCAGATTCATGCAGCGTAGAACATGAAGCATTAGATCAAAGGAAGGATCATATACACACACATATATATACACTTATATCCATGGGGATCATCTGTCTGAGTTTGTCTTCTGATATAAGTCTGCATATAATCAGTTTTTTTTTTTTTGAGTGGACATATAATCAGTTTTTGACTAGGGATGGAATGTAAAGTTGAATTTTTATTAAGATATATATATATATATATATATAGCTGTTAAAAGTGAATCAAAGTGTATCTATATAAGCTAACAATTTTTTTTACCTGCAAGTAGAGACACAATTAACAATGTCTTGTGTACAAAACATCATACGGTCCTTTCTGTTTTTTGGTAATTTTAACTCACTAGATTTCATTGAAGAACTAACTTTATAGTTAAATAGGATGAGTGTCATCACTAACTTGTAGACAGACTAGACTGTACGATTAACCATAACAAAGCCTTTTTATTTTCTAAACAGCTTTTTCAAACACTATTCTCTTCAACAATTGAAGGAAACGAAACAAAAGGTCAAATAATCACACCAATTTATTTCTGCTAAACGTAAGAAGCAAAGAAACTGCTTTTACTAAATATAGTTTAATGAAAGAATAATCATTCTACATACAAAAGAATTATATATACCAAAAGATTCTATGCATTGTGTTACTGATGCTTATTATGGCATTCAAAATACTTTTTTTTACACAAAAATGAAGTGTGGTGAAGGACTATAAATTGGCAAGAATTTTCGTCTAGAAATATATATACGAGGACGACTCCATTCTATTTGTAGTGTCTCTTGACAAAATGGATCGAGCTTCAGTAATTGATCGTGGGGGCTCCAAATCTTTCTCTTGTAAAGCATTCCCAAGCAATCTCTGCATCTGAGATGCATATATGTCATCCAGAATCTAGATAACAATGAAAGCAACCGAAATGAGTTATTATGTATTTATAAGATCAAAATCAGATATGAAGTGAAGAACAGTAAATGTGTTATGAACATCCATTGCCTTAATAAGTTTAATTCAAGTGAATGACTTTTCTGAGTACTCACCCCAAGGGCATGATAAGAACCGTGTACCAAACTCGATTCTCCTTTCTGCCCTCCAAAAACTTCAATACAATCTAATAAGTGGAAAAATCAAAGTAAATCAGAAATTGGAACTAAAATTTGAAAGGAAAAAAAAAAAAAAGTTTAGAGGTATTTTAAGTTTACTTGTCCCATTTTTTGTCCCAGAAAGCACGACAGGTTGCGATGAATATTTGGCTCGTAAACGTTTCATGCAAATTAGAGATGCAATCAGAGAGTTGTGTGCTCAGAAGTTGCATTCTCTCGCGAATCTGAGCTTCTCCATCTGCTTCTTTTGTATCTTCCAAGATCCTCTGAAGACGGGTGCTTCTATTAGCTAGCATCTGTAAAAATTGACACGAATTGTGAGAGTAATACTTGCATTTTCTATCGAAATAAGAATAGATATATTTTAGAAATTACTGCTTACATTGCTGGCAAGCTTGACCACTATCGCTTGAACGTAATTCTTATACTTTGTCCTTAGAAGGACAGTTATGGCATTCATCTGCTCCCCAAACGTAGATTTATTGTCTCCGTTTGTAGGCAAATAGGATGCCCATGATTTCAGTTTGTTCTCGATCCTACAATGCAGAACGTCCAGAACTCTCTTCATAGTATTCAGAAAAATCCCCAGCTGCAAAAACACAATATAGAAGGAAACAGAAAATTAGCTTGCATACCTCTCTATATATAAAAACACACACTAGTGACTAGACAATAATCCGTTGTGCGAGGAAACAGGAAATATAAATTATTAAATATATTGCACCAGTTAAGCCAACATCGACATAGTTTCTCGCACAAGTAGAACTCTCACCTGGCTAGGAATGGAATAATAAGTGGTTGATTGCCTCCTTGCCAATTTCTGAACCTGCATACCAAGTCTTTTTGGTATGCTATCTCTGAGAGGGGTCAAAATGTCATGGTATTGCCTTTCGAGTGCTTTAATTATCGCTCTTTCCACATTCGCAGCAGCCTTTCAGATCAAGATACAATACAAAGCCATAAAGTAGGTAAAAGGTAGTCAATATTACTATATTAGAGATGAATCATCTAGTCATTACAAAAATTCTGCATAAAAAGCATTTGAATAACCACACATGCTCCTTCCGTGTAGGTTGCTGCTAGTGTTGTTTCTTTTAATGTTAAAACTAATGGGTTAAAGCTAGAACTCACATTCTCCAAAATCATCGTGTATTGAGGCCATCGATTGATCACAACTTTATATTCGCCAAGCATTTTTCCCAGCTTTTCAAACATTTCCTCTGCAAAAGGAGAGGTTGAATATTTTGTACACACTCCGGCCCAAGGTACCTGAAAGAGGAAATTCCCATATGCAATGAAAATAGCCAAAAGTTAATAATGTCAATCCTCCTTAGAAATTATGCTTTTTTACTTAACGACGGGTTGAGAAAACAAATGATCAGGAGCATACACATCACTTAGGTATGAGTATGGTTCATGAACGATATGATAGTGGTGAAAGTACCTTCTCTGCTTTGCAAAGATCAAGCAAGGTGAGTTGTAAATCTTGTATCCATACCATGATGTAATCGTGGTACAAGTCTCTGGAGTCAACACCACCTTGGACTGGGCTGATCACACAAGTTTAAATAACATCAGTATAAAAGAGAAAAAAAAAAAATACACCAGTACATCCAATGATTTGGATAAGACAAGGATGCGAGGTTATAAACCTGATATTCCACGACTCAAGACTCCTCTCAAAGTCCGACATTGCTATTAGAAGTTCATTCACATGTTGCATGGGACTTGATGGAGGCCATGCAGCCAGAAAATTTCCAAGTCTCTTGCTCAATTCTGTGCTGTAAACTGCTGAGGTGATGGTAGACAAGTCTATTGAACTGAAACCACAAAATATAGTTTAGATGATCTTGATTCTTATCGACATATCTATTGTCACAGAACATAAAATCCAACTCGACAAGAATTTTTATTTTAGTGCAATACTCGTATAAATTTCTCGTGCGACTATTGGTGAGGCCACTATACAGCTCCCATAGAGCAGGATGATTAAAAAAACCAGATTATTGTCAAATTTGTTATTTAAACTGTGCAATGAAATTCTGTTGTTTTAGGTACCTGGGGAATATATGCTGATTGTGGATCTTGATATCAATGTGGATTTCATTGCTTATGTTGGTGCAGAGATTCTTCATCTTCAAATAGGCTTTGGATATCGCATCTGAATCCATAATGAAACCTCGGAGTTGGTTGATACGAACTCGTCAGTCTCCATCATGTGCTTTCTACATCTTCTCATTGCCGCTGTCTATAAAATTACCATTTCATTTATTAATCTTATATTTTAACTACAAAGTAAAGCAATAAAACGGTAATCTATTTGCATTTAACCAAATATAAAAAAGAGAACCTTAAGATTTATTTCTTTGATATGATGCATATAATATATCCTTTTCTGAATCTCTTATCTCATGAAACTCCAAGTATGAGTTTGACTTAATTCTTCAAGTATCTTTTCCCAAAACAAACGCTGTAACATGAGCGGTTCTTTTCTATCTTATTCCTAAAATTCAATTATCAACTTTACTTGAGTTAATGTAGCTTCTTAGTATTCAAATATATCCTCCACCCAAACCATAAAATTTAAAAGAAAGAAAACTCATGGTTAAGAGGATAATAACACGCATTAGTATTTGACAACGTCATGGTTAGAAAAACACGTTGTGGAATTTGATAAGACTCACCTGTAGATAGTTTCTAAGCACGGTCTAAGCATCTTGAAAAAGTATATCATGTAGAAGTGTATTAAGTTGCACGGCAGGAGCTAGTGCTGGTGCTGCAGTTTCTGATATTGGAGCCGATATATCTGCCAAGCCGGTTGGAGACTTTTCATCTAATGACTTGTAATTCTGAAAGACTTCTGCCAGAAGCCTCTCGACTTGCCTCACAATCCAACAAAATACTTTTCTGCGAATCCACAAATTTGTAACAGTAAAAGAAAGTGGGAGCAACTTAAAATAATTCCTGGAGATGAGAATATTATTCTTTGGTAATCACTAAAACAACATGTTTTTTTCAGAATGTTCAAACTAACAGCACCAGTTGAAATGAAATATGTGTTACTTGGGGACATTGATGAGCTTCAGCAGCGCTCTATTATGATTGGAGATAACTCTTACCGACTTATCCCACATAAAACTAAGAAAAATAAATACATTTTTAAAGGTAAGACTGAAGATGATCAGATATGTTATTTTTCCCAGCCAAAAGTACCTGAAGAGGAAACCTTTTTTGTCAAGCCTCTATAATCACTTTTTTATTTCCTTTTTAAGGCTTATACTGGATTCCCTAAAAGTGATTATAGAAACTTGTTTTTTTCCTTTCCTTTTCGGTATTGTCTGGAGAATAACATTGTTACTGGCTTTAGTTCTTATCTTCCACATTTTAGATCATTTTTCTTGAAAAGGCAATATGACTTGGTGTAAATGTAAATAATTCGAGTCTCCTGATCGCACTGAGAAGTGATGCATGATGTGACTATTGAGCTTATAGGGATACTTACTTCTTGTCTTGTTAAATTTCTCTGGCTTCTGGCCTTCAAAACTGGGACAAGCAACTCATGCAAAAGTTCTAAGCAATCTTTTGTAGGAGTGGCAACATTCATGACATAAGAGAGAAATCTGCATGAAATTCAAAGGAAAAACATTTATACATCTCTCTTTAAAATTTAAAAACTGAAAATGCGAGTCTTGAACCTTAATTTAGTGTAGGAGTCAGAAACTCCATAATACTCGGCAAATTCTGTCAGGATCCACTTCCAGGGCCCCTCTATACGTAATTTTCGTGCATGAAACTGTTGTGCTCGCATGGCAGCCTCCAGCAACAGATCATATGCTAGGGTCTCCACTATGGATCCACTCTGTCACGTTACAGTGTAAAAATTTTGCATGTCAGATCAGAGTCCAATGAGTTTATCTACTTACATTTTCAACACCAGATACTAAAATAATTAAGTCTATGAAGAAATGTAGTTATCTCTTCAGGGTAAGAATCAAAGCCACCATGTTATCAGACATAAATGAAAATGTGGAAATACAGCTTATAACGAATTTGACACTGGGAATATCAATAAATATTGTAGACATGTCTGTTTCATGCCTCAACTGTCAACTGACACAACAAATTTTTCATTAAGAACTAAAATTTGCTTACATGCATATAACAGGAAGCTTTGAGAAGGTTCAGAATTGTGTAAATCTGACCAAAAAAAAAAAAAAAAATGCCGGCTGTAGAATGGCAATCTAAAGGTCACTATCATTACCAATCACTATATTACTATTGCCTTGATTATCATTGTGGTAAGTGGGGCCTGTAGTTCTTATTGGAATAAAGATTCTTCTAAAACTATTATGTGCAAGTCTACAAGTGCTTAAATGGTAATCAAACCTTCATGGGAACTGTCTCATCAGTTGTAAATGTGCTTCCAATGGAGAGCAAGACCTTGCCGACACATTCATGATCATTGTGATAAATGGGCCACCATCGAACTCTATCATTCTGAAAAAAAAATAGTTGAATAATATTAGAGAGGCAATTGTTGAAAACAAAGTGTCTTGACAATACTACTTTGACATAAAGTACACTTACAGGGTTGTCGGTCAGGGAAGAAATTGGAATTGTAGCACAACCTTGAACATTTTTCATTGCATCCAGGACTTCAAGTAAAAGACCATCTCCTTGGCTCTCGGGAAAACTGAAATCCAAATTCTCATCATCAATTTCTCCTATTAACTAGAGGAGATACCTCTAACATATTTGTGTCTGTAAAAACCAGAAACATCACTAGACAATGCATCAATTGACCACTGGTATGAGATGCTGCATGAATTATGAAATTAAAAAAAACTAAATTTTATTTGATGGGGCTGCAAGTACCATAACATGGTTTAACCTCAAAATAAAAAAATTGTCAACTACAAGCAGAGTTCTTTCAAATTAAGTGTGCTTTTCTGCAAATCTTCTGCTAAGGACAAGTTTGGCAGTTGTAATAGATGCATAAAACCTTTCACCATAGAAAATTGTTTAACTACAAAAGTTGATACGGCTGCAAAGACAATACACTCAGAGCTTACAAGTCATGATATACACCAGTTCCAGGCCGCAGTGAGATGGCAGAACCTGGTTCCACTTCATTATCTTCTGCTGAGCTTTTCAGATAAATCATGCACAATAGTGATTCTGTAGATAAGTAATTCTTGTAAGTTAATAAAATGTGAGCTACTTGAAAGTCTATGCGACAATCTTTTAATTTTGATCATATACGGTATTCTTTGTATAGCCAAGTACTCATTAATTCAAGTAAGATATATGACTTCAAAAAAAAAAGGCTCGTATGAATGAATAACAAACCTTCAGATCTTGGAAGTCTATTCCACAATCTTTTAATTTCGATCATATAAGGAATTATTTGTAAAGCCAAGTACTCATTAATTCAAGTAAGATATCCGACTTGCAGAAAACAAAATGCTCGTATGAATGAATAACAAACCTTCAGATTGCAAGGAAAATGGACTGAGTTTAAGAGAATTGATTCCGTGTTTCACTATTGATGAAACATGCCGGACATACTCTGTCCCAGCTTGCAGGTAAATAGCACCTCTCATTGAGTTTGTGTTCTTTAGCTTTCTTCAACTATATTATACGGAGCTTTTTCACTGCCACATTGAAAAGAGATTACATATCACAAGGTATTTTGGATTCTAGTTTTTCCCATCAACAAAATGCTTTTCAACTCTGAGTACCTATTGGTTATATCTCAACAACTAGCACATTACCTTTTAATAAGATTTTAAAGAAGTTTTCAATATTATCATGTAATCAGTCATATGGACATGCAAAATACCAACCTTAAGCAAGCAATAAATGTAATTTGATTCATGTTCTCCTGTGCTATTTCTCTTTTGACAAAATTGGTATGATTTATGCTAACCTACTGTGAGAAATTAAAAACTTACGAAGTCACTTGGATATATACAATCATAAGAACTTCAAAAGAGGCCAAAGGCAATTTTGGTTTCAGAAAATAGTAGTATATAGATACTAATAGAAGCTTAACACTTAACAACAAGCATTTTTTCAATGGCACAATACAAAACAGTAATTTGAAAGTCATCAAGGGACAAAGGCTAAACCTTCCACACGAATCTTCCCAACTGTCCTTTTCACTTTTGAGGCCATTGCTTGTTCCGTGGTCTTGTTATCCCTTTCACTTTGTTGTACACCTCGGGGTTGAAGCAAGAGTTTGTGTAGTCTAAACAGGAAAAAGTTATAGATAAGTTCCGTTACATATGAAAGTAATGAGGTTAGGTAAAAAGATATGGAAAATGATTTTCAAATAATAGATGATAAATATGATATAACATACCCAAAAGCGTTATGAAGGAGAAGGCACTCATCTCGAGAAATTCTGGTGCCTCTGCACAACCTCTTGCCCATGAATTTAGACATAAACGAATGCAGGCATCATAAGCAACAAGTGCTTGCCATGCATTTTGACCGCTGTCATCAGAAAGGAGAGTAGCTTTTCAGAAACGTAGGTGAAATAGGCTACATTGTGAAACAATGGACCACAATTTATAATGCAACATGCATGATGAATGAGAATTCGATGGAACTCATTTTCTGAGGTCATTAAAATTTAGGCAGCAGAAAATAAAAGAGGCTTTAGCTTTTGGCTTGGCATATTCAGATAACTGGCAGCTAATGATTCAACTAGATAGATTACTATGTAATTTAAATTTTGAGATAACTTGTTTGTTGCTTTCACAATGCCCAGTCTAGAATAACATAAATGGCTACCGATGGAGACAGTATGAGAACCTAAACTCAATTCTATGCTGCACAAACACAAGCAGCCCACAACAAATCTCTCTTAATAATTGTCCTATCTTTTTTTGGTTTGTAAAAAAGAAAAAAGAAAAACATTTAACTCAATCCGTGTCCATTATTTCATATCAAACTATTAAAATCATATCACCCATATCAAATGTTTCATAACAAACGGTTCAAATATATCATGTCAGTGGCAAAACAAACCCCATTGTTGAAGTAGAATGATCCTTATCTGCCTGAATCCTAATTAAGCATTTCCCATTATTAGAGTAACTGACTAATTACAGAGCAAGTGAAAATTAATCATTGCAAATAAAAACTGCACACGCACTTCTCTTCATATAGCCAGATTAATTTCAATGTGATGATTTCATTAAACGTAATATAAATGCTAACACAATTTTGGTCCAAAAGAACTAGAATAAGAAAACATGACACATCCGGTCTTTAATAAATGCATTCACGCGTTATGATATAAACTTCATTTGTAGTCTCCATCACCAGCAATTACAGCCAAAAAGCAAAATACACAGCCTGGAAACCAGGTTGAACATATAACAAGCAAGATTTTGATCTTTCAGCTTGAAAATGGTTTATTTCTTGAAAATAGAGATATTCAGACGTAAAAAAACTAGTCATGCGTAGATATCTGGAATGAAAGGGAAAAAATTCAAAAGGCAAGCACTGGAGGCGGTGATGACAGACCAGATGCAATGCAAACGGAGTATATAAATTAAGCTCAATTTTTGATGCCGTCAGACAAGGAAGTAGATGATGTTGTTTTCGAACTAATCTGAGGAGAGATTAGGACAGCTCATTTTAAATGCAACATACCCCTCATCCCCCCAACAAAAATGAAAACAAACAAAATATAAAAAAGGAACAGCAAACATTGGTGAAGACAGACTAAAATGCAACAATAATAATTTCAACACTGGAACAAGTATGACCTGGCATGGTAATATGGTATGTGATTAACTGAATTCGTATGACACACAGGCTCGGGATGCTCTCTTTCCCCAAGTGTTTCTTCATCATCCCTACAAAGGACAACTGTCAAGTGATGGAACAAGTATGACAAAATAAACCAATTCACCAATGGCCTTCATCATCATACCTTTCACCCACTTCTGTTTCAGTTTTCACAGATTTTTGCTTTGCTCTGAAAATACTCTGTCACCAGGGAAAACCTGCTCGGATTCATTGTGTTGACCATCAATACTTTTCTCACTTCCGCCTCAAAGTCATGAATATTTCCAATATCCATGAAGGGCGGTGCACTTGGGGTTCCAAGGTCCATAGTTTCACCTAATATACCAATAGGAGTACCCTGCATTCATTTGCAAATACTCTAACCTTAGTAACTGAGAACTTTCAAATTGACTGCAACATACTTCAAACAACAACTAAAGGTTTACATGCTACGAATTCAGTCACAAAGATTACTTAGTTATCAACCTGGAGTGTGATTAACATCCTACAAATATAGACACACTAGAGTTGGTATTAGCACATTGCTATTGAGTCATCAACTATGGAGTGAGATTAATAACTTCACATGCACTAACATCAGAAAATATCCACATGATCTACACATGTAAAATTGATTGTAAAGATATATAAAGGCTAATGTTCTACAATCTGCATCCATACTCAGTTCCAATATGCATATAACAAATAGCAAAACTATATTCATTGAAAGTAATTGTTCTTGATGTGAGTAAGTACAAGTTCTAAACGTATACCTCTAAAGAAATAAAGAGACTATAATTTTCCACTGGAAAATTGATTTGATATGTCTTGTTGACTCAAATAACCCAATACTCAACCTTAATCATAACTTAGATATTGGATATAATAAGGTGATACTTACATAAGCACTGTGAGGTTGAATCTTTTCGCGCAAAACCTACAACTTCCACCTGAAACTGCACCACTCTGCCCACATTCTCTTGAACCCCATTCCCCATCAGTAATTTTTTTTACACACTCTGGAACTTCAATACGAAGATCCTCTTTCAACGGCCCACGATTTATCGTAGACCCATATTTTCTGTCATTCAGTTTTTTGGTTGAAACGAGGTTTAACATATCTTCTTTAAAACCCCTAACGACCGGGGGATTATCCAGCACCTCATCGTCAGAGTGGTTCCCACAAATTTCATCTGGGGCCGAGCCCACAGTCTCGCTCTCATCACCATTATCATCATTGTAATAATCTGATTCATCCTCATTGCTGTCAACACTTAGAGTGACTGCGTTGAGGGGTTTCAGCAGACCAGAGTGAAATTTCAATGGAGGCAGAACATGGGAAGACGTGTAATTACCAGAACTATACGCTAACGGTGATCTAGGAAGAGGGTATTTTATATCTAGATTCTCAGTTAATGGGGACCTTGTTTGAAATTGTGCCACATCTGATCCTGCAAGGCAAATTAACCCACTTTAAAACTTCTCCACCAAATTGCGAAAAAAATTCAAAATTAAACAAAAAAATTAGAAATATTTAGCGCCATTATACTGTTTGGATTCAAGAATCTTGAACAAACAGACTAATTGATTTCCCATACTCTTCAATTTGAAAGAATACCATAGTTCAGATTATGCTCTTGAACAATAATGTTCAAAGAACGTTAGAACTTTACATGACTGTATGTCCACATTCATAAATCACCCGAAAAAAGTAAGAAACAAAAAGATAAATTGGGGTCATGAAAAAGTTACCTTCTTGACCCAGTTGATGGCACTCTCGTTCAGCCCTTCAGTAAACATAGCCGCTAAGCTTTTCCTTTACACAAATCAAACTCGGCAGGTAAGAGGATTTGAAGATGTAGAAATTATAGCCGTTTACTCCGTGTGATTTTGGGTACACAGAGAGAAGAGAAGGATGAGACGAACAACAGAGACAGAAAATAGCTCCCCCTTGGGTCGACAGCTAAAGAAAGCTGGTTAACAAAGCAAAATACAACGGCTAGTTTGAAATGGAGGTATTTGTTTGTGATTAATTATTTATTTCGAAAGGGCCCCGTTTGAGCTGAAGCTGTACAAAAGTTTGAAATGGCAATATTAAAATGGGTGGCGCTATTGACCTCAAATTTGAAAGACACTCACTTTCTAAAAATTTTAAAATGTCGTTAAGTTAAAAAGACTATAATACCCTTACTAAAAGCGAGTTCTAAATACACCCCCTAATCTCTAAATCACCCACATCATTCACTCACATTCTACTTCTTCTCAAGAAAGTTAAATTTTCTTTATACAAACCCTAGATTTTTCCAACACCCAAATTTTGAAGATTCAACAATAAAAAATATTCATATCCCCATATATGAACGTATATTCTTAGTTTATAGCATAAAATATGTTATTTTCAAATTTTCGAGTTGGAAAATACTGCCGCCGCGATGCTTGATGCGATATAAGGCACAATCACGCCGCTATAATAAAATTTCAAATGTGCCATTGTCCGCATGGAGCCATCGTGCCATGTTTTTGCCATCGTGTCATGTAAATTTTACTTTGCAGTTTACCCCATTACTCTGGTTGAATATCAGTTTGTTTCCTTTTATTCTTCTCACTTTACCCCTTACACTTTTATTTTGTTCCATTCTACTCCTTGTACTCTAATTTCCTTACTTTCATTCCTGTACAGTTTAATAAGATAATCAAATTGGATTGCCTAACCTATTATTTATAATTAATTACTTAATTTAAAATGTTCTAAAAAGTAGTGTACTTTGAATTATATTCTAATATTTTTTCAAGTTAATTACTTAATAATATTGAATTCATTTAATTTAGTATAATTCCTATATAATTACCATATATTAGATTTTTCCAAATAACTACTATATAAACTTATATACTCCTACTCATTGTAAATTTAAAACATATATAATACATATATATTGTTCAATATGCAAAATACTTGTAATAAGTTCTTTTATTATTAAGATAATTGTCGTAATATATTTTTAATAAAATATTAATTAGGAAATTATTTTGATTCTTTTACATTTATGACGAGGAGAAGATTTTAAGTAGAATGTATTAGCTATTAAAAAATATAATCCAATAGAAAAAATTTATTAGGAATTATATTAATATTACCATAAATAACATGTAAGGATAATTTGACTATTTTTTTCAAATAAATAGCTAGCTAGAGTATATAAGAGAACACAAGGAGGTGAAGTGCAAGGCTCCGAGTTTTCCTGTTTCACTCCCTATTTCATTTTGTTAAGTTAATGAAATGACACAATATATAAGATAATTATGTGTTAATTGATATTTCAATGTATGAATACGTGTTATTCATCCAAATAGTAGAATACAACATGGAGTTGGAAAGTGAAATAGCCAAATACGATGAATGTGGTACAAGAGGACAAGTGAAAATCGACAAAATAGGGTAAAGTAAAATTTATGCTATTAATAAATATCGTGGTAATAGGCCAAATTGGTCACTTACGTTTTTGAAAATAAAAAAAAGTCATATTTTTCAAATATATATTTTCTAGTCATTTGACCAAAAATTGACGATCATATCCTTTTAGTGTTCATTGGTGAGGTACATGACATTTATTCAAAAATGATCAATTCAAAAACATTTCATCTAATACATGGTATATTTCTCGGTACTAAAAAATGAGATTCAAAAATTCGATACATGATTCTCAGTCTAAGCTCCAAGTGTAAAATATCGGTCCCAAAAAATAAAAAAAAATAAAGTGTACAATTGAATGAAAATAGCAAAAACTATTTTTGTTATGACAAGTGACCAAAAATTCAACAGACTCATGAATATTAGTGTCACATTTCTTGTTTGGAGTCGAGTTGAGCTCGAACTACACTTGAAATTATCGAAAACATATTCATTTTGGCTTGTGGAACAACAACAACAATAATAATAATAAATCGAATTCATATCCAAAACAAAGCTTATAATTAGTCAGAAAATGGGCCAGACCTCTCATAATCACGAATATATCCACAAATTAAATTCTGAGTTAAAACCTGCAGATATTACTCGAGAGAGAGGAAACAGACAATAATCCCACCAAACAAACCTCGTTCAACACTTATAACAAGGAAATAAAGCCCTCCCAAATACCCACTCCACGTATATGCCTGCATGCACCAGTCCCCACCAAACGCATTTATTTACAAATTACACACACATGCAAAATTAAGAAAAAATCACTTAATTCTCTTCACAACTCTGTTTATATACACCAGTACTCCTCTGTTCTATTCTATTATATTTCGTAGTTTCTATATATATGTTTGGTGGTGGGATGAATGAGAATGAGTTTTATCGCCGCCGTGAGCTGGCAGGCCACGGCGGATATCAGATTGACCAAGCTCAAAATAATCAGTACTGTTTTGTTGAGCAACAGTATAATATTATTGATGCGGAAATGTTTTCGGGCTCGTATCCGAGGCCTCGGCTCCGTTGGACGCCGAGCTTCACGACCAGTTTGTTAAGGCTGTGGATGAGCTTGGTGGTGCAAATAGTTAGTCATTCTGTTTTCAGTCCCTTATGTTGAGCTTAATTTTTAGTAATCTTTTGTTATATGATAGTTTTTCTTGTTTCATTTGATTTTCTTTGGTAATGTATATATATAGTTTAATCATATTAAATCTTTACCTGATATTATTTGTTTCACATTGTAAAAAATTGTTTTATTTTTTGGCAGAGGCAACACCTAAAGCGATTTTAAATTTAATGCGGGTCCAAGGACTAACTCTGTACCACCTGAAGAGTCACTTGCAGGTTTGATAATAAGTTGTTTATATGTACTTAAAACTGAATATGAGGTTCAAATTAAGAAGCTTTTGGGCTGCTAATTCTTCACAAATTCACTGATTGTTAATTACAGAAATTCAGGCTTGGCAAGACTGCAAGAAGATTGTGGAGAAGGGAAATTGTACCAGCTGATTATTGTACGTTTATCGATAAGGCTAATAATTAATGAGGAGAATTTATAATTTTATGAATTGCCATATATGCAGTTCAATCTTAATTACACCATTAGCACTAGTTAAATTTGATTTTAATGTCATAGTATGTATGTAGTGTATATTTCAAAGTGACAGCAAAAGAATTTAAAGCATTTCATTCATTTTCTGTCAATCATAAACATTTACATTCATTTCAATACAAGTACAAGATGTTGCTCAGGCCAAAACTTATTCGATTTCAAACCCGATAAATACTAGATTTTGTTCCAAGAATCGAGTCTGCATACCGAATAACGAGAAGATAAGGAACGAGATCTTGGCAGAAGCACACTAGTTGTGCATTATGTTTATATCTTTCTCATCTCAATAGCCCATCAAATATGAGACAATTTATTTCTTTTTCTTTTTTAGATTTAATTTTCAGTGATTTAACTGCCTGTTTTAACTTTTTGGGACGATTAGGCCGCATAAAAGATGAAAGATCTCCATCGATGACCATCGAAGATCACGAATCTTCAATTTCAAATCCATTTAATAGGAATGGGTAAAACTGCTTCATCTTTTATCTTACATATTGCTTAAATATGCATGTGTTTTGAATTTTAATCACCTGAACTCGCCGTATTATTTTTCTCAGATTCGTACATGAATGCAGAATCAACACAATGGGTGCTCAGGCATATGGAAATATGCATCAACTAGTTGAGGTAAAGCTAATCTGAAAATATTAGACCAACTTATCAAGAAAAAGGAAACATGAAATGTTTTGTTCATTCTTATTTTACAATCTAAAATTTTTACAGTCTATAGATTATGATACAATAATCTTGTCCAAGAGTGCAAACTTATCGAAATAAGCAACAATTACAAAACTACCCCTAAGGTTTTTTTGAAAATTACAAAATCCCCCCTAGATCTGATTTTGTAATACACTTTACCCCATTCATAAGCAAAAGCATTTCAAACACCACCTTTATATTTGTAAAAATATTACAGTTATTCCCTTATATCTCATGTTTTTTTTTGTAATTCCCCAAACATGAGGGGTAGTTTTTGTAATTATCCCTGTATATAATGTAAAAAAACTGATATTTACTATGTCTTGCAATCCCTTCCATATATCTAATTGCTATTGCATTGATTTGATACTGAGAAGCCTCAGGCTGGAATAAAGAGCTTGGAAATAGCAGAAACAATTTCAAGTATAAATATAAATCAACAGGCAGGTACTTCAGCAACAGCTGCTGTTAAATTGGAGGAAGATTTTGCTACTGCCAAACCTGCTCTGTTGCCACTCTTCCCACCAATCCCATCCTGTGGGATTGATTGCTCTCAGAGTGGTCCGACTTACTCGAGGCCGGAGGGAAAAGATCAGCTGCTGTTTCTCGCCCTATCGACAACGCATCAATGGATGATTACCTGAATTCACTTGGCTATCCATCTGAGTTTGCTTTGACTAAGATCCCTGAATCACGTCGAGCTAGTTTGATGTTCGGAAGCTTCTTTGATGACGTGGCAAGCTTCTCAAAGGGAAGTGAAAATGATCTTGATATGGATGACGGTGCTGTGGCCGTTGAAGCTGGTGAGGTTTCTGCTGGAGTTATGAGTGGTTTCCCATAAAAACGCGGATTTTCTTAATGGAATGTGGAACTTGATTACAAGACTCTATCTTTGTATGTTTTTTATTGTGTAGTTTTCTTGCTTGTGCTTGGTGAATGCAGTGGGACGCAAAATGCGTCGGATGAAGACATGGTTTTTTGGCAAATGTAGCTGTTTAATAGTGGTTCGTGCTGTTATAGTTTGCCGTCTCTTCCCAAATCTCTACCGTCTAATCCATATACAAGAATGCAGGATATAGTTTGAGTCTTTCATGTAACTATTTTGAATATTCTTGAGACCTCGGGGAGGGGAAACAGAACTTAAAACGGAAAAATTACAAAAAGTACTCCCGAAGGTCAGTCTAATTACAAAAAATCTAGCTATCTTTCAAGATTACTAAATCAAAGTGGTATTTGTAATTTTGATAGATTTTCTTGTAATTTGGCTAACTTCAGGAGTAGGTTTTGCAATTTACCAATCATTTTATATGTAATATCGTTTAAATGTGGGAAGTATGATGAAGGTCCTCAACATTATCTATCTTCATAGAACATATATGCATGAGAAGCTCAATTGTACTCTACACATGATGAATGTTACAAATTAGAAACATGGAAAAGAGGGAGAAAGTTTCACAATATTTTTGCTACAAGTTTAGTGGAACTTGAGGCTGGTCAACACATTGTTGTTCACCGGGTCAGCCAAATGATCCAGCAAGTTTTGGTACGGCCCAACACCGGTCACCAGGCCCTGTATAAAGTAACCCAAGATAGCCAACATAGCCAGTCTTCCATTCTTCACCTCCTTCAGCTTCAACTCCTTCATTGATTTCTCGTCTTTCCCGAACCCAAGAGGGTTGAAAAAGGGGCCACCAGGGTAGGCCGGGTCGCCGGACCCTGCCAAGCCCTTTCCAGGCCCAAGAAGTATTGCTTCCCCATGGACCCTGGCTTGGCCCAATCCTGGAACCTCCGGTGCTCTGCGAAGCCCATTAGCGCCATTTCAGGGCCGAATAGGGTGTACGAGTCGGCCCAGTAGTTGTATGTTCCGGCTGGAGGGATGACTCGGTTTGGAACCATGGTAGAGCTGTTTCAGCTGGGATTAGGCCTGCTTTTCCTAGGATTTCGGGTGCAATGGCTCGGCTGCACCCAACATTGCGAAACGACCGTTGATGATTTCTCCGTAGGCTAGCCATTTGGGCTCGATGAATCCTCCAGTACCTTCCGGGTCCGAGAGTCCTAGTGGGTCAAATCCGTAGTCACCGGGAAGGCTGAAAGGATCGAAATCTTGTAAGTTAATTAGAGTTCAATATGATGAGATGCACTGAGTTAAACTCTTATATACACTAGGTGAACGCCACGTGTGTATAAGATGATTTCATGCGTTAGAAATTTATCGGAAAATTTTTTATAGGGTGCAAGAGTTGATTATTAGTACCTTCCATCCAAATAGGAGAGACTTTGCTTGGATGCAAACCAGAGGGGCCTGTCTGCTCCTTGCTGGAAATATCATCAAAGACAGGCTTGTAAGTTTTTAATCCTCATTCTTTATCAAATTCATTAAAAGTAAATTTGTAATCTCGTCTATGTTATGGTTAATTACAAAATCTACCATGAGGTTTAGCTTAATTACAAAAATACCCAGTTATTTGCCATAATTGTAAATATGCTTAACATTTGTTTCTATTTCACAAACTACACTTCAAGATGGGGTATTTGTTAAGTAAATACATACTTCAACGGAGTGTTTTTAGCATTTTAAGAGGATAGTCTTAAGGGATAATTACAAAAAGTACCCTTGAGGTTTCACCTAATTACAAAAAAACCCAGCTAACTTTTAAAATTACAGAAAGTACCCTGAGGTTTGATTAGTGTTAAAATTAAGGGTAAACTGCAATATTTTTATAAATATGAAGGGGATCTTGAAATATTTTTGCTTATGGTGGGTTTAAATGTTAGACAAATTAAACCTCGGGGATATTTTTGTAATTTTGAAAGTTAGCTGGGTTTTTTTGTAATTAGGTCAAACATAAGGGTACTTTTTGTAATTAACCCTGGTTTTAATTTTGAAAGATAAGTGCAGTTTTTGTAATTAGGCTAAGCGTCGGGGTAGTTTTTGTAAGTATCCGATCGATGTATACCTAGTTCCATTGTGAATTCATATATATAACTCTTTATGAACTTAATCAAGCTTTTGATAGAAACACTGTGTGTGTGTGTTTTTGGAGACATACCTTGACAGGAGGAGTAGAAGCAGCTTTGACAACAAAGGAAACTTTCCTTGAAGATTGAGTCGGCCGACCTCCAAGAATCTGTCTAGCGGCCTCTGCCGAAGAGCAGATGGATGATGAAGAGACTAATGCTTGTGTAGCCATTTTTTTTTTTTTTTATTCCTTTTGCAGTTTACTGGTATGCTACCCCTGAACAAAGAAGAAAAAGAAGGAGAATTAGTAGCACACAATAATCATCACAAGTGTGAATAAGGACCACCAGGATTTTTGTGGGGCTGGTTCAGAGTTTTGGGATTGTGGTGCAGAATCAGATGGTAAGAAAACCAGATAAAGTTGTGATCTTGCTGTCAAATGGAAGGGACACAAGTGGCATGGTTTTCTGGATAATAGATATTATTGGCTTGTAGGAAGTTAAATCTTGATACTCCTTTGTCACTTGTCTGCTGGAGAATTCATATATTGATCACCTTGTGACTGAAAATCCTGGTATTGATATGGGATAATCCAGATGATTTGGTATATATATTCCCACCTTATCATCATATAAGAATTGTCCAGGTGTACTTGAATCATCTATGATTTTTTTTTTTTTTTTTTTTTTGGGGGCATAAATCAGGACAAATTTTATTGTTATAGTTCAAATTAAGAATAAGAGGATAAATGGCTTTATACTTGCCTAGTAATTTTTATATTGAATTTAATCATAATTGAGATAAAAAAATTAAAAAATCATTTAGCATAGGTGTCTAAAATCTTGTTAGGTTGCTAATTTCAAATTTTTTGCAACACAGCTGAAATGTGACGGACGAAATGTGATATTTGATGTTATTTGAATTTGTTACAAGAGTACTCAAATGGAGGATAAAGGTAGACAGGGTAAGGGTTCTCTCTTCCCCATATTTCATCCTTTTATCGTCAGTAACAATCTATTTACTGCGCAATGATGCAGCATTTCACGTTGAAGCCTCATCGTAAAGGCCTTTTTATTCAACACTTTGCCTGCCAAATGCAGCATTCTGCAATAATATTTTACACAAACTGTCGGCCTTCCAAGAATGACGGCCACGGCCTCCAGAGCAAGATTAGGAGGCTTTGGATTCGATGTCTTGCAAGCCACAAACCATGTTAGCAGGGACTGCTACGTCTATCATCTTCGGATATGACAAGTTCAAATCTGTAAAGTTGAAATTGAATTATTCAGCAATTGTTGGAATATAATAGAACAGCCTAGCATGAATTAACAACAGTTTCAATACTTGAATGGCTATTTACTTACTTGACATGATGTTTTTGAATGTTTCCTGTGAAAGACATGTCAGATTATAACACATTAGTCAATTTCACTGAGCTCAAATATCTAATTTATAGAACATAATTTGATTTTTTGAAGTAAGATGGAATTATAAATATTTATGCATAAAAGGCTCTATGGCTTGTAGTAATCAAGGAACAAGAGTCTGCAGTCAATGATATGATAATAAGAGCCACTCAAGCCTACTCCCAGCAAGACCGGTCTCTGTGGTAAAATCACATGAATTATTATTGAAACTTAATCGTATGCTGCTTATGTGATATTTCATATTTTATTATTTTTTGCTTAAAAATTAAATTAGCACAATGATTTTTTTTTTAGCAGAGGAATCACCTCGTCTTTCGTCAGGCGGGGATTGTACAGCATCTCCTCTTCCACAGTACTTACCTAAAAAGCCACGCTTGTGCATCAGCAACTTCAGTTGTGTATGCATAAAAAAACACAGAAAATTTTAGGATAATACTTACAGAGAACCCTTTATAATCATGGGCAGGATACACAAATGTGTCTTTAGGCAATGTAAAGATCTGTTTAAGCAAATACTCCGAGGGCGTTAGGTAATGGAGGTGAATGAACGAGTGTTGAAATTAATAAATGAGAATTGAAATTCACTAGTTACCTGTGAATGAACGGACTTATAAAGCTGCTCGAACTTCCACCCTGAGAAAAAATTAAAAGAGCTCAATCAATGTCAGCATGCCAGAAACATCTGCACAAATCGTAAAACTACGTTTGGCTTGCACAAAATTGTCCTGATAAAGGATAAATGGACTGAATGAGATTAATTTCTTGATTGATTGTGCATATGTTGTTCAAATCTGAAACCTAATGTCTTAACATGCAGCAATGGACGATTTCCTCTTTATATTTATACTTCATGCTTTGTACTTCTAACATCCAGCTAAAGCTTTTGTCCCTGCAGCATCAATTATATCCCGTTTAAGCCTAAGGACTCTACACTGGAAGTGGAGCTTTTGCATTCACTTTCCACCTTTTCCTTCCCATTTCAAGGGTGTTTAACGGCATATGCTTCTTGTGCCATATCATTGGAAAGAGTCGCGCTTCTACACCAATGCTTACGTTTTTCTCCTTACAACAAAATATTCCAGTACTTGTATAAGGCCCAACAATCAAACAATGTTATGTTTTTCTCCTAAAGCACTTTAGCAAAAATAACCAAAATATAGAATAATAATGCCATTCATTCATTCCTGAACAACTTTTTTCTTTAGTTCGCTGCTTTGTCCTGATGAAAAAGCACTTTTCCCTTCTAAAAATTAAAATATACGTCAACGAAATTGTTCCAGGATGGGGTGAAGAGAAACCATAATTCTGACTATAAGGTTGAATAAGTTTCACGACGAGGTGAAACTTGGTCAATAGATTTTCGCATGCGCAACAATACCTGAAAATCTGTCCTACCACATCCACGTATTAACAAAGCATCACCAGTAAAAGCCATCCTTGGTTGAGGCTGATTAGGTCCATCACCCGTGACATAGGTAACACAACCTTGTGTGTGACCTGGCGTTGCACGAACCTGCAAAAGATCAGAAATACAAGTGGTGGCATAGGAGGATAAATAAGACATCGTACAATTCAAAGAAATGAGAAAAACATAACCATGCAAACAGCCTCAATTGCTCATATGCGTAGATTTATGTAGCATGTGTTTAAATACTCCATACATCTGCTGTATGCATTTAATGTCTCATCTCAGAGCGCCTTAAAAATTCAAAACAAAGCACTTTACTGCCACCATACTACTTGTCTACTTTCTGTTCTTTTTGGAGAAACTTCGAACTTTTTCCTTGCCCCTCCTCTCTCTCTCTCTCTCTCCATATATATATATAGACAAACACACACATACATACATACACATATATTATCCATTGCATTTGATCCAAAAACAAAATCTCAATTACATTGCAGGAGTCCGACCTTTCATTACATTTTTATCCATAAACAAAGAAGCTTAGGTAATTAAAGTGAATAAGTTGAAGGAACGATAATTGGAGTTGCAAATCAATAGGCGCCTTTGACAAGTATAATTACAAATTATTAGTGTCAAGCATACATTTAGCAATTTCAAAGGTTTAACAGGCACGGCATCATGTGGTTACAAAAGTTAACAGGCAAAGATACCACATGCGCAATCTAACACGTGATATCCGAAATTTTATTGGAGTAATATTATAATTAAATCCATCAACCAGGTCAACCAGTATATTTACTACATCAAATACATGTCTCCTGGTTTATCTTAACTTGTGGATATGGTTTGTCCAAAAATAGCAATTTCATATACCTCCAGAAAGAGATCACCGAAACAGATCTTATCACCAGGTTCAACGAACAGGTCAGCCTTTGCATTGCTTGCTTTAGATATGATAGATTTTACTCCAGGAACCTTACTCTGCAGGATATAACCATGAAAACAGGATTAACAGGTTAGATTGCTGTCATAGAATTTTGATCTATCAAGTTATTTTTTTTCCGTTTTATCAGTAATTGTACGGAATAAGTAATTAAAATTCAGCTCTATAACACTTACACATTTGAAGGAAAAAATAGAAAAAAGTAAGAATTACTTAGTCACTATATTGAAAGAGCCTAAGAAGTTAGGACGAGCCTTAAGCAAGCCAGTGCCGGTGACGTGATCTGCATGCACATGAGTATTGATTGCATATATAAGCTTCAAACCCAACTCTTTCACAAGAGAAAGATCCCTGTCCACAGTCTTGTCTACTGGGTCAACCAACTGTGAATAATAAGTTGCCTCAGTACATAAATCAAGAATTCAACTAGACAATATACAAGGTGTCAAAATTCTCGTTATGCGTGAACTTATCAAAAATTTGGATCAGCTCCAAGATATCCAAAACTGAAATCTAAGTACATTATTTTTCTGTAACATAATACTACTTTCTTTTCTATTATCTACTACAACTTCAATAACTGGATAAAACAAACAACTCAAGGCCCTTATTGCACATCCAAAAATCTAAAATATCCACACAAAAAGACCTTAAAATTACAATTGGTTTCCAGCATGATAACTCATAAATGTCCTTGGATTTTTTTGGTGAGAAAAAGGGAAGGAAGAAGTGAAAAGGTTTTCAGAGAAAAGCACAAAGTGAGGAAAATATTATCCTTATCATTTTTCTCACCAAAATCCAAAGACCAAAAATAGCCAAAAAGTTCAAAGGGGAAGGAAAAAGATTGAAGTAAAAGCACGTCCCAATAATTTTGCATCATTTGTCTCTGTCTAGCTGGTCCAGCAGTCTATTAAATAACGAATTAAGGTACTACCTGCAGCACTCTTGAACGAGAAAGCAAACCATTTTCCATTCTAACACATACTTTACCCAAATAATGGAGTCAAATTTCATAAATGGTTTAAACTTGATCCGAAAAGAATAGAAAACAACTACTACAACAATTCAGCCACACCATCGTCAAAGCTCAGAAAACAATCCCAATTAACCCAAACCCTCGTACTCTAAACACAATGTGACAATCCAATTATTCAAAAATTGACACAATAACGTGAATCACAAGTTCAAATCAAGCAGAAAATCAAGGCAAAAAATTGAGTTACCAGAGCTGGTTTATCAGGGTGAGAAGCATCGGCGAGAAGGTAAGTGTAGGTACACGATTCCTTCTCAAAAAGCTGACGGAAAAGCAACTTGGACGAGGAACCAGACGACGTCGAATAGGAAACCGAACTCATTTTTGGTCGAAATTTTGCAGTAAATTTAACGATTTGCGGAAAAGAAGCCTTCTGCTTGGGAGAAGAAAAAGTAGCTGAAATTTGCAAGAATCGGAATTTGGAAAGCATTTCTTGTTGGGGAAAAGGATTTCAATTTAGTTGGTACTACCAACACAGGGTGGCGATTATTACCAAGCACCAACTGGCGATGTTTTTTTTTTATATAATTATACTTTTTATTATTTGAGAAAATATATAATTATAAACTATAATAATATGTTAATTATTTTCCTCTACTAACATATCACGCAATTTACTTTGTATTCTTTTCATTCGATTTTCTATATATAAACAATTAAACAAATTTTTTTGAAACGAACAATTAAACAAATAAATAATGAAATGGAGGGATATTATAATATATTTATGAATGATTGGCGCCTGGGGATTGGGAATGCTTTGTTGGTAAAGAGTCATTGGTAGTCTCAGCGGCTACAAGGGCTGAATCCGTGCTAGCACACAGGCAATACCGTAGTACAGGTACCAATTAAACATTGACACGTGTCCGATATCTGATTTAATTTTCTATTTTTGTTTTTTTGTGAAACTCTAACCAAAACACGGTTGACCATGGTAGACAATAATTTAGGGATATGAAAATGTTCCCTTTTTTCTTTTTTTTTTTTGTCGAACGTTAGTTTTTATTAAAACAACTCAAAAACTAAAATTACAACTATAATCATGTAACTAACGGCCAAGAGTAAACAATATTAACTAAGAGCAAGCGGGGACTTGGTAAAACCAATCGATTCACACGAACAAAAAAACTACACACCCCAAACTAAAATCACTCCACGCGAGAGACTTCAACACTCCTCGCCCAATGGAGATCAGAAAACTCTAAAGAACTAAAATCGGGCATGAGCAACCACTACATACTACGAGCGGATAAATTTGATCCGCCACGAGTTTGCAAAATCAACCTAAAAACAAAAACAAAATAAAAAATTACAACCAAACAACAAAATAAAAAACAAAGAAACAAAACTACACCTAACAAACAAAGAAACAAATGATCTCTCCTTCCGCAAATCCCCACCCACATCCCGACGCCACCGCTTATCGCAAATCCGCCACCATCTCCCAGGTTGGCTCGCCACCATGAAGAAGTTCCCACGGCCGAATCGAAAATAAAGAAAAAAAACATCGCACGAGGTTCGCGGCGACCTAAAATCTCGGCCATCGCCCCTTCGTGTGTAACCAAAATTGGCAAACATGGACCCTCTTGGTTTCTTCGACTCACGACTTGGTTTCCATTCTTACCTGAGAAACCAAGAGGGGGGAGGGAGGAGGGTGGGCGGGCGGGGAGGGAAAAGGAGGGGATTTTAGGGTTTTGGGGTTTTTTTGTTAGAGAGTGGGAAGTCTAGCTATCTTTTGAAATTTATGTGAAATTTTAAATTCAATTTTGACAAAAACTCATATCGGAGACGGTTTAACGGTCAAAATCATTAGACAGATTCCAAAACCAGACTAGGTGTCGATTTTGTAATTGGTCGATATTAACAAGAATCTGAAAAGTATTAGGGAAAAATGCAAAATTAGCCCTCCATCAATAAGGGTGTTGCAATATTAGTCATGCGATTTTTGAAAATGCGATTTTAGTTACGTATGTTTTACCTTTTTTATAGTTTGATGCTGTAAGTTTTAGATTTGTGCAATTTTGGTTCGATAAATTTCAAGTTGATGAAAATTTGGTCCTAAGATCAAGCATAAAATGGTATCAAAGCCTATATTTTATTTACTTGAGTTAGGGGTGGCCAAATGGAACCGAAATCGAGTTCCAAACCAGAAATCGTAATTGTGGTCAATGGTTCCTAAATCGTAATCGCGTGGTCAACGGTTCTAGAACCAGAATCGGAATCGGAACCTATAGACTGGTTCCGATTCCTTGGTGTCCCAAAATTGTGGAACCAGGTTTTTAACCGCTTCGTGGAACCGTGATAAAACTATTTTTTTTAAGGGTAAAACCAACATTTTTTTTGTTAAACATATCTTTAGAAGAAATGTTAAATGATTATTATGTTATATTCGTAACTACATGAGACACAATTTAGACCAAATATTGTAAGCGAACTACGTGGGCTTTGATTTTTCTATACTCTAATAGGTATATATAGAGAGAGTTTAATATTATTATTGAGATTAAGTATAAAACTTAATTGAATATTAAATACAAGTCTTTTTCTTTCTTTTTTTTAATCGAAATTGATAAACTATTTTTAAAAAATCAAATAATTATCAAAAGATAATAAACGGTTCGGTTCGGTTAAACCAAAACCGTGGAAGAAGCGGGTTTCGAATCCGACCGGAATCAGGCGGTTCTTTAATCGCTGGCCATCCCTAACTTGAGTTGAATTTATTTATCATTTATACTATATGTTGCCTAAAGAATGAAGAATATTAGTTTATGAATCAAATCAAAATCCGAGATACGAGTTATATATATATATATATATTATTTCCTAATTATGAAAATACAAAAATAAATACAAAATTGGCAAAATTGAATAATAGGACCAAAATTACCATAAATAAAAAATAAAAGACTAAAATTGTCAAATCCTAAAAATTAAATGATTGAAATTGTTATTTTTGCTAAGTGGCAAAATTGTCACATGACTAAAATTGCAACTTCAAAACTTACATGACTAATATTGCAATACCCCATAGATCGTGACCGGACGGGATCCTCTATTCCAACTTTGTGTTTCATCTTATATTCCCATGCGGATTGTCGCCACGTGTCTTTTTAGTGAATTAGAGTTAACGGAGACTAACGGCTTTTTTGTCACGGGTTTCAACACCTTTCTAAGAGTCCCAAGATTCTAGGACTCCAAAATCTCGTTTTTCGGTTCGGATATCACGAGAAAAGGGATGGGACAACAAAAATAAAAATGCATTGCGTTGCTCTTGTTGTTATCTTCTTCCACGAACGCTTGAATCGGGATAGCTTTGTTTGTGGAAGAAGATAACAACAAGAGCAACGCAAATGCATTTTTATTTTTTGTTGTCCCATCCCTTTTCTCGTGATATCCAAACCAAAAAAACGAGATTTTGGAGTCCTAAATCTTTGGACTCCTTATAAAGTGTTGAAACCTGGTGACAAAAAAATTAGTCTCCGTTAACTCTAATTCACTAAAAAGACACGTGGCGACAATCCGCACGTGGAGTATAAGATGAAACACAAAGTTGAATAGAGATCCCGTCCGACTAACAATATCTATTATTCCTTTGTAAAAATATTACAATAATATACTTCCCTTACATTTAACATAGAATCAAACTTTAAAGGGATTATTTTATAATTTAAAATATATTTGGATTTGGTTCAAAAAAATATATATATTTGGATTTTTTTGTAATTAACCCGAACCTTTCGGGAAATTTTTGTAATTATCTCTTAGTAATAAGACTAGCTCACAACTTTAAACCAAATTCAAACCAACGAACAAAAATTAGTAACCCTTTAAAGGAATGTGTTTCACTATATAAAAGTGAAAAAAAAAAAGAATAATAAGTCGAATATACGCAAATATTCGAAATTTTACACCTCACATCACACCTCACTTTGTCTCTCTCCAAGAAATCGGGAATAATCAAAATAATCAACTCCAACTATGGCTAATCCGATGGAAAAACCGGTATCATCTCGCTTTATCCAAGAAATCAAGAACAATGAAGTCCCAAGTATGGCTAGTCCGACGGAAAAACGATACCGTCTCTCTCTCTCGTCCAAGAAATCAAGAACAATGAAGTCCGGCTAGTCAGACGGAAAATCGGTAGCATCTCTCTCTGTCGAAGAAATCAAGAACAATGAAGTCCCAACTATGGCTACTCCGATGGAAAAACCGGTATCATCTCTCTCTCGTCGAAATCAAGAATCAGTCAAGTCCCAACTATGGCTACTCCGACGGAAAAACCGGTATCATCTCTCTCTCCCAAGAAATCAAGAACAATGAAGTCCCAACTATGGCTACTCCGACGGAAAAACCGGTATCATCTCTCTCTCCAAGAAATCAAGAACAATGAAGTCCCAAGTATGGCTAGTCCGACGGAAAAACCGGTATGATCATCTCTCTCGTCCAAGAAATCAAGAACAATGAAGTCCCAACTATGGCTACTCCGACGGAAAAATCGGTATCATCTCTCTCTGTCCAAGAAATCAAGAACAATGAAGTCCCAAGTATGGCTATTAAAACGAAAAAAAACCGGTATCATCTCTCTTGTCCAAGAAATCAAGAACAATAAAGTCCCAACTATGGCTACTCCTCGGAAAAATCGGTATCATCTCTCTATGTCCAAGAAATCAAGAACAATGAAAGTCCCAACTATGGCTATTCCGAAAAAAAACCGGTATCATCTCTCTCCGTCCAAGAAATCAAGAACAATGAAGTCCCAACTATGGCTACTCCTCCGGAAAAACCGATGTCATCTTTCTCATCCAAGAAATCAAGAACAATGAAGTCCCAACTATGGCTACTCCGACGGAAAAATCGGTATCATGTCTCTCGTCCAAGAAATCAAGAATAATGAAGTCCCAAGTATGGCTAGTCAGATGGAAAAAGCGGTATCATCTCTCTCCAAGAAATCAAGAACAATGAAGTCCCAACTATGGCTAGTCCGAATGCGGAAAAACCGGTATCATCTCTCTCCGTCCAAGAAATCAAGAACAATGAAGTCCCAACTATGGCTATTCCGACGGAAAACAGTATCATCTCTCTGTTGTCCAAGAAATCAAGAATAATGAAGTCTCAAGTATGGCTACTCCGACGGAAAAACCGGTATCATCTCTCTTTGTGCAAGAAATCAAGAACAAGGAAGTCCCAACTATGGCTACTACGATGGAAAAACTGGTATCATCTCTCTCTGTCCAAGAAATCAATGAAGTCCCAAGTATGGCTACTCCGACGGAAAAACCGGTATCGTCTCTCTTTGTCCAAGAAATCAAGAACAATGAAGTCCTAACTATGGCTACTCCGACGGAAAAACCGGTATCATCTCTAGCTCTCCAAGAAATCAACAATTTCAAGTCCGAACTATGGCTAATCCGAAGAAAAAATTGGTATATTCCCAAAGATTTAATTGTTTGTATTCTAAAAAGACTCCCTTGAAATCGATTCTCCGATTCAAAAGTGTTTGTATCCCTTGGAAAATCTTTTGTCAACCAAAGATTTATTAAGATGCACCACGATCATCTTCGCACGACCCAAAAAATGAAACCCCAAATATAGTTGTTGTGGGTCCTAGCTTGATGGTTTTTTAGGGTTTGGTTGACATGATTCGGAAGAGGGTGATTATAAAGTGGTTCGAATAATTTTATCAAAAATTAGAATGATAGAAAGAACAAGGTTGAGGTTTACTCGAAATTGAGAATCTTGTACAACAATTGATATAGAGACGCAATTGTGAATGGAATACCTTATTAGCCTCAAAGATTTATAAGGATTTTGAGGGTGCTAAGACCCAAATTTGTGATCCTTAAATATTGGGAAGAGACACACCCCTATGTGTCTAGGTGGACGATTGTTTTTGTTAGAACTTGTTCGGACAATATTCACTCATTACTTTCTTCATCAATTTTTGTGTGGCTTTAGCGCTCTTTCTTCTGATGTTTAATGGTTTGCAATAAGGCCATACCTCTATTTATACTAATCCATCTCCTTAATGGATGGAGGTAATTCATTTGATCATACGGTTGGGAGTAAGTCCTAGACTTCTTCATGGAATATTCCTAGAATATTTTACAAGATATTTACAAGTGAACTTTCTAAAATCATCCTACCATCTCTACAAAACTTATACAAAGTTCTAAAGAATTCTATGTATAAATGGGCTTAATATTTAAGCCAACATGTGGGCTTGGACTTGGATTAACCTTTTAGCTCATTGATGGCAAAAATATGGTCCATTTAGGCGGCCCGTTACATCATCCCCCACCTAATTCGACGGCATCTTCGTCGCCTCGTACTCGCCGAGTTGTGGTCCGAATCGCCACAAGTCCTTTTCAAGTTCCCATGTCGCGCGGACTTAGGTAGCCACTTCCATTTGATTAAGTATTGAGTATGGGGTGGAACACCTCACCATCGAATGAGCCTCTTTATAAACATCTTTTCAATGTTCTTGTCATATGAATTGGTCACCATGGTAGGTTCTTGTTGTGATTGCCCTCGGTTGGTTCCTCATTATGCATGGTATGGCTTCAATATCTTTGGCGTGGAAGACCGGATGGATTTTCAAAGTGTCAAGTAGGTCGACACGATAAGATACCTTCCTTGCTTTACTTGTGATCGAAGCGACCCTTTATAACACTTTACCAAGCCTTGTGCATATCTCGTAGTGCCTTAAACTATTGCGGCGGAAGCTTAATGAAGACTTGATCGCCAATGTTATACTTCTTTGTTTCTCTTCTCGTCGCCCCATTTCTTCATCTTCTTGTCGGCTTTCTCTAAGCACGATTGGGCGATCGGGCTAAGTCGGTTTGCTCTTCCCATGACTTAGCCATTTTTATTGCCTTTGGACTCATGCCATCTTCTGGCCTATGGCGGGTGTATGGAGTCAAAGGTTGTTGTCTGTTGCAAGTTCAAACGTTCGTCCCATGGCTCACTCATTTGCAAATTGTATGAGAATTGCGCTACATCAAGGAGTTTGGCCCAATCTCTTTGTTTGGCACTCACAAAGTGCCTTAAGTAAAGACTCAACAAGGTATTCACCCGTTCGGTTTGTCCACGGGTATGGGGGTAAAAGCTTGTGGAGAAATTCAGACTCCATCCCTAAGAGCTTGAATAGCTTCGTCCATAGCCGTCCCCATGGCGGGGTCTCAATCACTTACGATATGTCGTGGTAGTCCCCAATACTTCACCACGTTCTTGAAAAATTCTCTTATTGTTTCATCCGTCGTGCAATCCTTGCGCAGGGATGAATGTCTTGTCTTGGAAAAATGATCAATCACTACCATAATGGACCCAAACCCTTTGGATTTAGGTAATGCACTTGTGAAATCCATGGTGATGGAGTGCCCTGGACATTCTCGGAACAGGTAGTGGCTCGGCGGTCCCCTAGTTACTTATTCTCCGTCTTGTCTTGTTGGCTCACAAGAGAAGTCTTCACGTAAAGCTCGGCGTCGTCCCTCACTTGCAACCAAAAGTATGTTGTCTCCGGTAGTGACCTCGTACCCTTTTGGCCTGGATGTCCGCCCACTTAGTTTCGTGACATTCTTTGATGAGTCTTTCCTCAAGTTTGTCCCACTTATAGATGTATAAATGTCTCCCCTTGGTGTAGAGTAGGCCGTCCTCTACTCAAATTGCTTGTTTTGCCCTCCCTGCTAACTTGAGTTGAGTGCTCCAACTCAAGCATTGTCGATGCGATCCACGATCTCACTTATGAATATGTTGTATATTATAACCATGCATGCATTAAATAGCAACTAAGCGTGCGGTGTCGATAACTATCAATGCAATATATTTATTCTAAATATGTATTAGAGTCACAATAATTATGATTTATGTATGAAATGTAACTGATATTATTTGATAAAGATTTGATTGTGGGATTTGATTGCAATTTTTCGGACGATATATGTATGAAACGCAAAGCGATATTATTTGATTTTATTTCCATTTTTATCTACTTGTATGTAATGGTGATAGGTGTGAGTTTTGCATGTATTTTGAGGTATAAATATGACTAAAATGGTGATTAAACATGCAATAACGTGTATGAAATGGTATATATTCGCTCTTTGTGGAAAAAGATATTACGCTTGCTTGTTTTGTAGGAATTTAACGATATTTGGAGTGATTTTGTGACAAATACGAGCATTGCTACCTAGAATCATCAAGAATCGGCGATTACACCCAATTGGAAGCCAACTATATGGAGTCTAGAGTCATAGTGATGAGTCGTGTGTCAAAAGAAGCATGGATGATCAAACAACAAGGAGATTTATCTCGAGGAACATCCAAAAGCGTATGGAATTTCCAGCCTTGGCGGGGTTTAGTATTTTGGCCATAAATCTCTCTACAAAATTGATATTGAGGTGATTCAAGTGGCTATGGAAAGATAAGAGAGAGGGCTACAACTCTTATGAAGACCCCGCAAGCAAATTCGGACGTTTGGGTGGCGCACGGGCAATCCGTGCGTGGGCGCTGACCGTGCGCCATCTGAGACGGATTATTTCTACGGGATGGCGCGCGGGTAACCCATGCGTGGGCGCACGACCCGTGCGCCCTATAGAGACTGGATTTTTCTACAGAATGGCGCATGGGTAACCCGTGCGTGGGCGCACGACCGTGCGTGCTTGCGAAAACTCCAAAAATGACACAAATTGACTAGACTTCAAAAAGGGTATAAATACCACTTCTTGGGCACACCAGGAGGAAAGGTCCGAAAAGACCAAGAACACAAGAAATAGCTCAAATTCATCAAGGAAGATTCAAGGGAAGAATCGGGTCGAATCGGAGCTTGAGGATTGAAGATTAATCGAGAGATTATCCATTTCCCTAAGTTTTCTCATTCTTTGTGATTTAATCTTTCATTTTAGCTTGTCATGAATATGAACAATTTGTCTATGAGTTGTTTATTTTTAATGAGTAGCTAAACTTCTTGTGATTTCCGGGTTTTGGAAGTAGATTAATTGAACTCTTGTTGAATGTTTTAATCTTAGTTGAAGTTATTGTCTTGAAGCTATTTGAGTATTTTGGGCTTATTCTTGTTTTATCACTTGATCAATGATTTAACTTGTTTAATATATTGATTCATAATTCGAGAGATGAGTTTCAATATTAGATCTTGAATACTCGACACAAATATTTGCATGAATCGAGAGGTTTGTAGATTTTTGTGAGGACATTTGATCTTTTATGCATTTGGGAGTTGTGTATCTTATGTTGAGTAGAGATCTTTAGCATAGATATTTCAATCTACACTTTATATACATCTCGAGAGGAGGATAAAATACCGTTGTGATCGTCTTATAGGTGTATTGATAATAACTTTGGTTTTCATTAAATCGTAAATCAAGAGAATATTAATTGAAACCATAACCCGGGAATCCATTTCATTCCCTTGATAATTCCATTATTATTTTCATCTTGTGTTTTTGTGGGTATTCTTGCCTTTACTTCCACAACAATCATCAAACTTTCGATCGTCTAAATAAAAATAAGACTATTTTGGTTCAATACTTAGCGCACTAATTTATTAGTCTCCGTGATACTGACTTGCTTACCCTATTCTATAAACTACACCGTACACTTGCGGTGAAGCTAAAAATAAAGGCGAACAAGTTTTGGCGCCGTTGTCGGACTAATACAATTTTTGGTGCTAATATTGCGATAAATAAAATTATTTTTAATTTAGATTTTTTTTTTATTTCATTTTTCTTTTGTAAATTCTATCTCTACAATGTTTGATTTGTTTCTTTAAATTGGTATAGGTGCACCCGCTCGAATGGATTTCAATAATGGAATTCTTACGATTATTGGAATAATCCTACTCCTTTGTGCTATTACCCGATTGGGGAATTACGAAGATTTTTCATATACTAGCACGGAGAATATGATTCCACCTCACCAAGCTCCAATGTAATGAATGGGTTTACAAATGCGAGGCAAAATCATCTTTAGAAGAAGCCCTCACCTCATTCATAAATCAATCCAATGCATTCATGAGTGATACGAGGAGCCGTTTCACAATGCAAGACGCAAAGAATGGACAAGTTGGAGCTACAATTGACACGATTGGCAAATATTGAGACCCAAGTGGGCCAATTAGTTACAATTGTTGGTAGGCAATATCAAAAGGGTAAATTTTCAAGCACCACTGAAGCCAACTCAAAGGAACAATGTAGTGTCATTCATCAAAAGAGTGGTGCGAATACGAGGAGTCGAAGATCCTGAAAAAACAAGAAAGTTTGGAACCAAACACGGTCGTGTCTATGCACTTTCGGCCGTGTGTGGTGTCAAAAGGAGCGAAACAGGACAATGAACACATGAATAGTGCGTGGATGTCCTGTCGATGTGTGCGTGATATCATAAGAAAGCTATTCCACAACGAAACGAACACCGGTGGTACATACGCACACGGACTACATGAGCATAATTCAAATCAAAGTGTTCCAATATCGGGACTCAATACTTGCTTGGAAATCCCAATTATGCATTACTAGATGCAAACAATGGAAAAATGGTTCTTGACCATGATCCAAAGCAACTAATATATGCATTCAAAGTGGTACGAATCGAAATTAACAGGCGTCAAGCTAAAAACGTTAAATATAGCGCTTGTTGGGAGGCAACCCAACGGTTTGTGGTGTGATGTTTGTTTTTGTTTGTTTTCTTTTTGTAAAAAAAACAGAAAAAAAAACCGAGTGTTCTTACGGCATCACGCACGGGTGACCCGTGTGCTTTGGCGCACGCCCGTGCGTCCTTCAAATTTGAGATAATATTAAGGTAGAAAATTTGAAGTGATGGTTAAAGGAAGAAGTCCTAGCGATATGAGGAGATGCCAAGGAGGGCCACCACCCGCACAGTGAATCAGGTAAATCCACACGCTTTTATATTGATATTCTATCTTCTCTTACGTGCGATATAATTTCATTTAAGTTTGGGGGAGAGATAGTTATTTTGATATGAAATGTGTGGATTAAAAAAATTGCATTAATTTTGTGTGTTTTCATATAATTGCATGTAGAGCATTTTAGGTTGCATTTGCATTAGAAACACGTTTATTGGTTTAACATGTTTATTGCTTTCATAGATTGTAGGGAGTGAGTTAATCTCTTGATTGTAACTTGTGCTTGATTTTGAAAAATTTGTATTGTTTGGATTGGGTGTTGAGCATGAATTGATTGAGCCATGAATAGATGATATTGAGCATGTGGATATTGATAACATGGTTTGATGCTTAGAATTACGTATTTGCAAGCCTGTGAGCTTTTGAGCCTTTTCTTTCATCATATGCGGTTTTGTTGATTGATTTGAGTGTATCATTCATGTTGTTAAAATTCTAGAACTTGCTCGGTATCTCTATCAAAGTCACATGTTGTATGCGAATTGTGAAAATGATTAAAGGCCATTTTTGTTAGCCCTTCAAGCCTTTTGCTTACCTAATGATGATATTGAAATCCTAGTTAGCCAACTTGAACCTATTGCCTAATTTCTTGATAGCAACAATTCAAGCCTTAACTTGATATATTTGTTACCCTACACTTGAGCGTATAACATTGAGTAAAGGGAATGAATGAGGTTGAATGAGTTGGAATTGAAAAATTGGATAATTGTACAAAATTGGTTAATGGGAACAAAAGAGGAAGAAAAGGAGGAGAAAAGAAATGTTGAAATTCATAAAAGAGTCGGGAAAAAAAAATCGATTTTATAATGTAAGTTTTATTGAATGAACTTGGAGGCTAGGAATTGTAATGTGAGGTGATAATGTTTACAAAAGAAAGGGGATGGAGATAAGAAGAGTTGATGAAAATGAGAGAAGAATTTAGTAGCATATTGAGCTTTAATGTAGATGATTTATATGCTCACCAGTCTATACGCCTCGAGTTTGAGTCACTCTATCTATATTTTCCTACCCTAACCAAAGAGCCTTCATTACAACCAAAGAGAGAAGTCCTTTTTGATTCACGAATTGCATACATTCTAGTGGCGGAGATATGAGATGATTTGCAAGTCTATGGTAATTCTTCAACATTGAATTGAATTGAGCGTAAACACGTCCTATATTTATTTGAGATGAGAGTATACACTTGATCTTTGTGAGGCGTAATTCTTAGCATTTACCATGGTTTCTTTGATGTGTGCTCTATGTTAGATGTTTGAGGCTTGGTTGATTCGTTGCTTGACACCTATGATAAACAATGCGAATTTTATGGAGTTGTTGTGCGTTCTACTTTTCATTACTCCCAATCATGTGTTGTCTAGTTTTTAAAAGCGTTGACCGGGACGACCAACAGTTTAAGTTTGGGGGATTTTGATAGGTGTGAGTTTTGCATGTATTTTGAGGTATAAATATGACTAAAATGGTGATTAAACATGCAATAACGTGTATGAAATGGTATATATTCGCTCTTTGTGGAAAAAGATATTACGCTTGCTTGTTTTGTAGGAATTTAACGATATTTGGAGTGATTTTGTGACAAATACGAGCATTGCTACCTAGAATCATCAAGAATCGGCGATTACACCCAATTGGAAGCCAACTATATGGAGTCTAGAGTCATAGTGATGAGTCGTGTGTCAAAAGAAACATGGATGATCAAACAACAAGGTGATTTATCTCGAGGAACATCCAAAAGCGTATGGAATTTCCAAAGACCTTTGGCGGTTTTAGTATTTTGGCCATAACTCTCTCTACAAAATTGATATTGAGGTGATTCAAGTGGCTATGGAAAGCTAAGTGATAAGCGTGAATTTTGCATGTGTTTTGATGTGTATTTCGAGCTATAATGATAAGTAAACATGCATATACTCGCGTTAAACGTTACATATTCACTCCTTGTGGAAAAGATATTACACTTTGCTTATTTTGTAGGAATTTCATGATATTTGAAGCTAATTGAATAAGAATACGAGGAAAGCAAAGTGGAAACACGGAGAATTGAGTGGATATACGAAAGTGAAGCCTAAAAGAGCGAAAGTTGAGCGTTCACGGAAGAAACAGGGGGGCACACGGGTTGGGCGTGCCTCAAGACACCACCCGTGCACCCCTGTACAAGGTTGATTGAAGCTGCAGCATGGCGCACGGGTAGCCCATGCATGGGCGCACCACCCGTGCGCCCTACAGAGAGTCAGGATTTCTCACCGGAGTGGCGCACGGGTAGGCCGTGCTCCGACGCACCACCCGTGCGCCCTACAGAGAGTTGGGGTATTCCAGCAGGGTGGCGCACGGGTAACCCGTGCGTGGGCACACGACCGTCGTCTGCTACTGAATCCCATAATCTATTTGCATTAAGCCCTAAACATGATGGGGAGTATAAAAAGGCTTTTTGGGGGGCGCACACAGGGGGATCAGACATATTTTGGGATCTACAACACAAGACAAGGGTCTATTCTTGGAAGAAGATACCAAGGAGACAATCGGGTTGCATCGGAGCTTAAGGAACGGAGATATATCGAGAGATTGTCGACTTTCCTAAGTTTTCTTGCTTCTTTTTAGTTCCAATCTTTCATTTTAGTTGTAATGGCTTTGAACAATTTGTTTATGAGTTGTTTAGAAATCATGTGTAGCTAAACTCTTAAGATTTCCTAGGGTTTTGGAAGTAGATTAATGAACTCTTGTTGGATGTTTTAATCTTAGTTGAAGTTATTATCTTAAAGCCTATTTGAGTATTTTGAGCTTATTCTTGTTTTATCACTTGATCAATGATTTAACTTGTTTGATATATTGATTCATAATTCGAGAGATGAGTTTCAATATTAGATCTTGAATACTCGACACAAATATTTGCATGAATCGAGAGGTTTGCGAATATTGTGAGGACATTTGATCTTTGATGCTTTTGGGAGTTGTGTATCTATTGTTGAGTAGAGATGCTAGCATAGATATTTCAATCTACGTTTTATATACATCTCGAGAGGGGGGATAAAATAGCTTTGTGATCGTCTTATAGGAATATCGATAATAACTTTGGCTTTGATTTAATCGGACAACAAGAGGATTATTAATCGAAACCTTAACTCGGAAATCCATTCCATTATCTTGATACTTCTATCATTTGTATTATCTTGTCTTCGTGTTTTAGTGATTTAAATTGTCTTAATCTCAATACAACAATCATCAAATTTCGATCGTCTAAATAAAAATAAGACTATCTTGGTTTAATACTTAGCATAATAATTTATTAGTCTCACTCGTGGATCGACGACCTTGCTACCCTATTCTATAAACTACACCGTACACTTGCGGTGAAGCTAAAAATAAGGCGAACACTAAGAGAGGGATACAACTCTTATGAAGACCTCACAAGCAAATTCGGACGTTTGGGTGGCGCACGGGCAACCCGTGCATGGGCCGCGACCGTGCGCCATCTGAGAGACGGATTATTTCTACGAGGATGGCGCACGGGTAACCCATGTGTGGGCGCACGACCCGTCGCGCACTCTGAGAGACTGGATTTTTCTGAGAAATGGCGCACGGGTAACACGTGCGTGGGCGTTTACCGTGCGTGCTTGCGAAAAAACTCCAAAAATGACAAAGAATTGACTTAGACTTCAAAAAGTATAAATACCACTTCTTCTTGGGCGCACACCAGGAGGAAAGGTCCGGAAAAGACCCAAGAACACAAGAAATAGCTCAAATTCATCAAGAAAGATTCAAGGGAAGAATCGGGTCGAATCGGAGCTTGAGGATTGAAGATTAATCGAGAGATTATCCATTTCTCTAAGTTTTCTCATTCTTTGTGATTTAATCTTTCATTTTAGCTTGTCATGAATATGAACAATTTGTCTATGAGTTGTTTATTTTTAATGAGTAGCTAAACTTCTTGTGATTTCCGGGTTTTGGAAGTAGATTAATTGAACTCTTGTTGAATGTTTTAATCTTAGTTGAAGTTATTGTCTTGAAGCTTTATTTGAGTATTTTGGGCTTATTCTTGTTTTATCACTTGATCAATGATTTAACTTGTTTGATATATTGATTCATAATTCGAGAGATGAGTTTCAATATTAGATCTTGAATACTCGACACAAATATTTGCATGAATCGAGAGGTTTGTAGATTTTTGTGAGGACATTTGATCTTTTGTGCATTTGGGAGTTGTGTATCTTATGTTGAGTAGAGATGCTTTGGCATAGATATTTCAATCTACACTTTATATACATCTCGAGAGGGATGATAAAATACCGTTGTGATCATCTTATAGGTGTATTGATAATAACTTTGGTTTTCATTAAATCGTAAATCAAGAGAATATTAATTGAAACCATAACCCGAATCCATTTCATTCCTTGATAATTCCATTATTATTTTCATCTTGTGTTTTTGTGGGTATTCTTGCCTTTACTTCCACAACAATCATCAAACTTTCAATCGTCTAAATAAAAATAAGACTATTTTGGTTCAATACTTAGCGCACTAATTTATTAGTCTCCGTGGATACTGGCATTGCTTACCCTATTCTATAAACTACACCGTACACTTTGCGGTGAAGCTAAAAATAAGGCGAACAAATTGTAAAGATGTTACATTATTGCGATTTTACAAGATTACTATTTTTGTGATTAAAATAAAGTATTTAATATAATTTTAATCATTATAATCTCGATTGTCAATTATTTAATGGGAGCGGTTGTAATTAGTCCTTACGGTCTCACGGTAAAGGGCTATCTCACAAGATCTTATCACTATATATAGGCAAAATTGCAAAATTAGTCCTAACTAAAATGAGGTTGCGAAAAGGTCATGTAAAATACTCGAATTGCAAAATAGTCCTCAGTAACTATGTACGATTTTACAAAATAGTCTTGCATATTGCATAGTTTGTAAAATAGTCCCAGAACTTATACATGAGTCTCAATTTTAGTCCTAATTTCAAAGTGGCAATTTTGAAATTTCATTGGATTTCGATCACGTGAGCGACACGTGTACCTCCCATTTTCTGGTGAAATTAGGATCAAAATTGATATTTAAGTACCGATTCTGAGACTATTTTGCAAATCATGCAGTTTGCAGAACTATTTTGCAAATCCATTCATAGTTACAGGACTATTTTGTCATTTGAGAATTTTAAAGGACCTTTCTGCGACCGCCTTTTAGTTACAAGACTAATTTTGTAATTTCCCATATATATATATATATTCAAGTCTTGTTACATACAAGATTGAATTGTGTATTGCAAAAGTTAACAAGAAAAGTGAAAACTAGATAGGAAACTTTTGGACATGTAGCTCTACTCTGTGCGCAAAAATTTCCAGAATATAGGCCAAACATGCCTTAACTAATGCAAGCACTTGCCAATTTCTGATGAATTTGCAGCATTCCGGGCAAAAATGGACTAAAATTGAAAAACTTTAATACTTAAACGACTGAATTAATATTTTAAAAATGAACAGGACCAATTTTGGCATCACCCTTAGATTACAGGACCAATTTTGCAATTTTTTCATCCTCAAACAGTTAGGGTACAATGTACAGTGGTCTGCCTGGACTGAAAAAGAATTCTATGTACACGTTTGAGTTGGTATTGGTAACAAAGAAAATATCTGACATTAAATTGCCAGAAAATAGTTTTTGTTTTTTGAATAAACCTTAATCCAAGTTGAAAAGATGAATAATTGCTTATCTCCCGTCAGGCAACGTAATGGTAACTTCATTGACTGAATTTGCAGCATTTGTGTTAGTTAAACTCTCTGCGGCAAAAATATCTCTTTCTGTGAAAAAACCAGGCTGCTTAGCCTGAGGCAACGTAACATCATTCCCCAGCATGAAAACCACGTCAGACATGCTCGGCCTGTCTTCCGGACATTTTTGCACGCACAACAGCCCCACATGGATCGAGCGTACCACTTGAGATACGTCGAATGAGTCACCAAGAGAAGCGTCAACTAGCTCTATCGAATTCTCTTCTTTGTAAAGTGTCCATGCCTGTAAGAATTTGAACTAGTAATTAGGAGGGATCTTTAAAGTACAGATGTTGTCCAGATCCAGTATCATATTTAATAGTGGTAATAGGCCAAATTTACTATTTACGTTTTGGGAAATTGAAAAATATGAGAAACATATTTTTTTAACCATTTTGACTAAAAGTTTACGGTGATACGACTCATACCCTTCTTTTATTCTTTAGTGAGGTATTTGACTATTGTAAAAAAAAAAATCAATGTGGCACACTTCTTGGTACTCAGAAATGATGCTCGATCCCGAGAAATGTACCGTTCCCAATAAATTAAAAAAGACGAAGTGGAGAATTATTAAACTCAAAAATGGCTAAAAACATATTTTTGAAAAACATGGCTAGAAAACATTTCGCTATGGAAAAGTGACCAAAAATCCGACAAACTGTATTTAACACTCACATGTCCAAGAAGGTTGAGACTGTGATTGCTGCTGGTGAATCCTCTGTTTCTTTTTCCACTCACAACTTCTAGCAAAAGAACACCAAAGCTAAATACATCGGATTTGACTGAGAATAGGCCATCTACTGCATACTCGGGAGACATATATCCACTGCCACAGAGTATAAATTAACAGGAAAGTTGTGCAGTAAGATATCAGAGGTAATAGAATACATCAGTTTGGTAATGTTCTTACTTACAATGTTCCAACAACTCTGCGTGTGTGAGCTTCAGTCTCGTTTCCTCCGAAACTCCTTGCTAGGCCAAAGTCTGATATCTTGGATTCATGTCAGAATCTAGCAATATGTTGCTAGCTTTGAGGTCTCGATGGATTATTCTCAATCGGGAATCTTGATGAAGGTACAAGAGTCCCTTAGCAATTCCGTTGATAATATGGTAACGTTTTCGCCAATCAAGTGACTTACTTTTTGTTTGATCTGCCAAAACATACTGTGTTATCGACTGAATTCCAGACATACTTTTCGTTTCAGACATACTGTGTATGACTACTCACCGAATAAAATGGCGTCGAGGCTATTATTAGGCATATATTCATAGAGTAACATATTCTCGTCTCCCTGGATACAACATCCGAGAAGCCTCACCAAATTCCGATGCTGAAGTTTGGCAATCAAGATCACCTCATTTTTGAGTTCGTCAACCCCTTGTGCAGAGGTTTTCGACAAACGTTTCACTGCAATTTCTTCTCCGTCTTCCAGCGTTCCCTAATAACAAAACTTGCAATAATTATTTATACGCAACATGAATGTTACTGGTTTAATTTCTAGCTACAGATGTGCTTATAGTATTTAATTTACAAAAAGACATAATGTGTATCATCTTCTGCACAATTTAAGAAAAGTTTTCAATAGATCAAATAATTGTCCTTATGTTATATTGCATAATGAGTTTGCTATTTGGGAATATTTTATTTTCAGAAAACACAAAATTTCTGTAACATTCACACCTTCATTTACTTTTTTGTGATTTGGAACCATCTCAATTACTATTTTTTTTGCACAATAACTGCATAGAGATGTGAAGAATCTTTAGTATTTTACCTTGTAAACAGGTCCAAATCCACCCTCCCCAAGCTTGTTACTGATTGAAAATTGATCAGTAGCTTTGAGAATTTCAGATAATTTGAAGAATGGCAATTCTGAGTCTTTGCCACGACTTCCATTATATAGCCCTGCAACGTTTAAAATGAGACATTACCAAACAAATTAAAGCACTTAACGATACGTAAAAACACTTTTTTGATCGTCATACCTTCTTTTCTTGTATTTGCATCCTTCTTCCTCTTGCGAATACATAGAATGAGACTAAGGCACAGAAGAGCCACTCCAACCGCTGATGTTAAGCTGGCAATAAGCCTTACTCTTTTTTTCCGTTTAGGGCCTGCCACAATTTCTATCCAAACAACATATACTATCAAAAATCATGTTATCCATATTCAAGGGATCTTATTTCAAAGACATCTAAAGGGAAGTGTTGATTTAGCTTGCTATGCTCTTTAGTCCTTTTGTCTTTAGAATGAAATTTAGAAAAAGAAAACCATAAACTTAATAATTACAGATTTCCTAAATAAATAAATTGTTACCTAACTCGGAAGAAGCCGTTCTGATGTAAAGATCCTGTCCACCTTGAGGCAAATTCTTCATGTCCATCAAGTCTCCATAGTAAATGAGGCATCCAGTTCCCCCTTGTCTTATATCCAACCGCGTGTACGCCACACAAGAACAATTCCTTAAACATTGCGCTCTGCATTCTTGAAGGGTAATTATATCATCATTGAACCACGAAAATTGTGGGTCTGGCAATTTAATCCCAGAATAATTATAAAACACATCTCCTTCACAGTTCAAGGATGTCTTCCGGACACACCCTCCTGACCAGTCTCCCCTGTCCCAACTATCTTGATCTCTTGGTACAAAATTGACTAAACATCCACACATTGGAAAATTTCCAATCCTACAAATGCCATATGCACCGCATATATTATACACGCCACATTGATCTGTTGGTTCGATGAGGTAAAAAAGCCAATCGTTTCTTTGTTCATCCCATGTCAACCATTGTCCAACACCACCCGGACTCACTGTAAACCTTGCAATAACTGATGTATTTAGAAGCTCATAATAAAAGTATACCTGATCACTGTCTACAACTAATCCAAATCTAAAAATCGGATTTTCCCTCAAGAATGGCGTCCCACTAAACCGTAGGTCGTCCCATTGCCATTGCCCGGATCTATACAACTTAACCTCACCCCTTCTTAAGATATTCTGTGGATAACCAGTGGGATCACAATGGTATGTATAGTCTCCAGATGATGGATCATCATTGCTCTTCCAGGATGAGAGATAAACTTCCAGAAGAGTCATCAAGTTCCAACCGAGCTTCATCCCTGGTAAAAACGTGTCCGTTGGATAATCGAAACTCTGCCAAATGAAATTCGTTGGATCATCATTGTTTGCATCTCTGATGACTAAGTTTCCTGTATCTAGCAACTGCGCGACGGGTGGCTGTGCAGTGGAGTTTGATGTACTATTAGTATTAGTAATAGTAGACCAAATGATTACATTATCCTCGTTTTGAATTTCTAGATTTCCAGCCTCACCGAGTTTCAACACGCCTGCTGATGAATTTGTGAGTGGCGTTTCTCTGTTTGCAACCCATACCACGGTCGATGATAAATTTGTGTACCAAATGCCTACGTACCGATTCCTGGAATTTCCAGGGCTGAAAAATCCCAATTCGAAAATCCCAGCTAATGAAAGCAGAGTGTCACCATCTCTAATGGTTTGATTAGTGTTTATGGTATCGATTGCTAAGGGCGACAATAAGGAGGGCATGATAAGTAGTAAAGAGATATGGTATGAAATGAATATGGTGTTCATGGTTTTGTAAGAATTTGAAGTATAGATCAGTGTCCAGTTGTAACTGTATTCCTCAAAATTTTTCAGCGGGATTGCATACTTGGAATATTGTTTATTTCCATGGTGGGTATAACTGAAATGAACTCCAATCCAGTGTGAATGCAAACTTAGTTTCTTCATCATTGGTCTACGCTTATTAAATTGTGGCCATGGAGAATTTGACATTGTCAACACGCCATTGGATGCAATGAAAAGTCTTGTAAAGACTCATTGAACAATAAGCTTCAAGTTGCTTTCTTAGCTTTTGGTATCCGTCTGTCTCACATCCCATATTTTTAAAGATTACTATTGATATGTTTGGTGGGGACGAAAAATATTTTTGATGGAAAAAACCTACTATTTTTTAGGGGGTTACTAAATATTTTTAAGTAAATTGTGTATTAATACTTTTCAACACGTGGCGACAATCCGCACGGTGGAATATAAGATGAAACACAAAGTTGGAATAGAAGATCCCGTCCGATTGTTAGTACCTAAACTATAACATATTTTAATTTTTGGTACCTCACTTTCCGGGGCGTATTTTAAAAGTTGAATATTTCAAAGTATTTTCATATATATTTTCTTTTCCGTACGTATACATTAAGTAAATCTTTTAAGAAAATATGAATCTTATGTTAGCTTATTATATATCATATTAATTTAATCAATCTTCTGTCATATTTTCTTTTCCGTACGTATACACCATAATGTATTCATTCATTCAACAATATCACCCAACACAAATATTTGTCACATTTCAAATGCCAGATGACCCGTGAAGATTATTTGAAATCCTTTTCGTATATTGTACACCAAGAGATGCGACTTGGGAGAATTCTTTAGGATATATATTTTGAGGTTTTAAAAAAGAACTAAAGACCTAAATATAATAATAGTGCTTACATTATTATATTTGATATATAGAGGATGCTCCATGCACGAATATTCAGGTAATAACAATATATTATAAATTACGTGCTTTACTTTTTTTATTTTTTTCCTTCTCTTAAATATATGTTTGAAATTGTATTGGTAGAATTATTTGTTGACAATGTAACAACCAAACATTTCTTTCGATAATATTTTTATTCAATTATAATTGATTAGCTTATTTCCATCTCCATTTCTAAATTATAGGTATTTAATTTAATCAGAAAAAAATACGAGTCAACATGTTATAGAGGCTGACCTTGCAACCATCAATGAAATTTTGGCTTTCTCATTGCTGTGAACAAAAATGTACAAATGCTCAATCAGAAATTGAATATAGTAGCTGAGCCTTAGACAATTGAAAAATACAATCTACTTTGAAGAAAAACAAAAAAAAAAAATATTATATTTGCGTGGGATTTTGCTTGGGACCTTAAATTTCCATGAAGAATTCATTTATGATGAAAAATATTATTTCTGGGAAAATATTTTCCCGAAAATTACCGTCCAACTCGTGAATAATACCATTTAAATCGCAAGAATACATACCAAAAGACATTATTTTTGCATGGGATTATACATGGGACATTAAATTGTATAAAGAATTCATTTATAATGAAAAAAATATTTTCGGAAAAAAATTCGTGAAAATTGCCGCTCACTCGTGAAGAATACCATTTAAATCGCAAGAAAACAAACCAAAAGACATTATTTTTACATGGGATTTTTCCCGGGACCTCAAAATTGCATGAAAAATTCTTTTGCCTGACCCGAGCTCTTGCCGACTCTACTCGCACCACCGCCTTGCTCGCCACCCGCAACGCTACCGGTATGTTCATCTCTCTCGAGTCCATCGGGCTAATACATAAAATCGGGCGGGTCGACCGCCCAAAAATCCTCGAGCCGTGAATCCATAAATTTTCAATGAGGGGGCACAAAATAAGTACGATAATAAACTACATCAAAAATAATTAATCGGGCACATTTTGCTTTCTTTTAACCTAATTAACCCATAATTTCTAAAAATAAATGTGAAAAAAATTAAAAAACTATTAAAATAAAGGAAAAAACTATAAGAAAAAAAAAAAAAAATAAAAATTGTGGGGCACGTGCCCCCATGGATGGGAGTGTAGATCTGTCTCATGCCGGTGCTTTCCTCACCCAAAACATATTTTCACACATAAAATGTGTCGGGGCCGTTCGGGCCACTTGAACCGGACCAAAGTAGTCCTTCCATTTCGGACTACTCTACCAATTTATTCTTTTTATAAACTTTGTTATATTATATATATATATATATATTGAGAAAAACAAACTCCTGCAGCTCTTTGCGATGGGGGGCCTGTGCGATGACACCACATCGAATATCACCCTTGATAGAGGCTGACCTTCCAAACATAGAAAAATTTTGCTTTCTTATTGCTCTGAACAAAATAGTACAAATGCCCAATTGGAATTTGAATGTAGTAGCTAGAGTGTCAATTTTGTGCAGCCTACCAACCCAATATTTTTACCAGATCAAATTTAAAATATTCTAGGCCCCAAAATACCGGGCCTCAAAAGCCCATACCGTTAGGCCCGAAAAATCGGATCGGCTGGTGGGCTTTGAAATTAGCGGCCGAGTTGTTGTTTAGCTTGGCCCAATTTTCCTCATGGCTCGGAGATAGGTCCAAATTTATTTGATACATCTAGTAGTAGCAGAGAGACAATTTAAAAATACAATTTACTTTGAAGAAAAAAAAGACATAAATAAATCAACCAACCGTAGTCAGCCGAAGAATAATGAATGAGAAATGAAGATGATGGAAATAAACAAAGCCAACATAAAATAAACATAAGGAAGACGGTTGTGAGATCCAAATTTCAATTGATGATTAAGACTTCAAAGTTTCAAAAATAAATATGCAAAAATAACTCGTAGTATCAAATAAGGAAAGCAATGACAACCACCAAAATAAATAACCAGAATCGATACAACATTTTAATTCAACTGGATTTAGTTCTATAATTTCAGTTAAGTTCTTGGCATGTATATTTGGGTCCAAAATATCTTAACAATATTTCACTTATTAAGATCAAACTAATACAACATATAACACTATAGTCTCTAGAACTATTGCAGTCTAGCGACTATTTTTCCGTCACTAAAACAAAAAAATCCATCGATAAACCATTTACTTGACGGATTAACGATGGAAATTTTCCGTAAAAAAATATATATGTTACTAATCGGTGATGGACCGATCCGTCGGTAAAGACATTCAATACAGTCAGGTATAAGTGGGTGAAATAATAAAAAGGCCAAACATGCAAGTATTTTTTATGAATTGATCGTAGTAATTTATATTTGGATTTAATCGATTAAAGAGAAGAAGAAATGAGAGACATACCACTAAATTATGAGCAAGGGACAAGACAAAACAGTTTAAATGGAAATATACAAAAAATATCCTAAAACTAAATGAAAAGATCGAATATCTCAAGTTGTCAATGTCAAGTAAAAAAAAGGTATATTGTAACCAAAAATTTAATTAATAATAATTTAAAGATATACATACTTAGATTTTTATTTAATTATATAGATTTTAATTTAATTATATAAAAAGTTGTTTAATTAAGGTTATAATTTAATTAAATTAGTAAAATTATACAATGCAGGTGCATCTTACTAGTGTAATCCAATAGTCCAAATAGTTTCCTATCTCCCGTCTGGCCAATGGTAACTTCATTGATTGAATTTGCAACATTAGTATTAGTTAAACTCGACGGCGGCGGCAACATCTCTTTCCGTGAAAAAACCAGCCGCTTAGCCGAGGCTATTGAGGAAATACAATGAAGATTGTAGTTGACATCGAAAGATGGATTTTGTTACGTATTATTCATGGTCTAAAGTTACATATATACGGGAGATTAGTTTACATAAGGAGTATCAATCAATATAAAAATAAATCTGCATAAGATCAATTCTAATCCTAATCTAATCTTACAAATAAAGAGCCTAATCAATCTGTATACAATCGATACACCAATTAATTATTTATGATATTTTATGATATGTAATTACTAGCCTGATTATAACCTAATCAATTTAATATACAAAATTATTATTTATGATCATTGTGTGATATATTATTTATTAGTCTTATTATGGCCCCTCAAGATGGAGGACGGTAGAACTCCAATCTTGCTTCGAAGAGTATGTAGGCGTGGGCCACTCAAAGGTTTGGTTAGAGCATCTATAGTTGATCCAAGAGGACACATGAGACACACGGAGAGTTCCTTCCCGAACCTTTTCCCTGACAAAGTGAAAATCAATTGCAATGTGTTTCATACGGAGTCAAAAACTGGATTAGCACATAAGTATGTAGCTCGATATTGTCACAATAGATAACGGCTTTTCCTGGGTGATACCCGTAGTTCATTAAGGAGAGAGGTTATCCACATAACCCAGTGCGGTGGAGCTAACGGCACGATATTCGGCCTCTGTGGAAGACCGTGCAACAGACTTTTGCTTTTTCGAGCTCCAAGATATGGGATTGTGACCTAAAAAGATGACATAAGCACTTGTTGAGGTACGATCATCTTGATTTCCTGCCCAGTCAGCGTCGGAAAAGGCATGTAATAGTAATGGAGACTCACGCCTCAAGAAAAGACCATAATCTATAGTGCACCGAAGGTAACGTAGTAGGCGCTTTCATCAAGTCCAATGTTTTGTAGTGGGGCGATGCATGAATCGTGATAGTTTGTTGACACAAAAGGCAATGTCGGGACGAGTAATGGATAAGTATTGTAGACCTCCAACTAAAGAACGATATTCAGTTGCATCATCCAAAGTAGTACCATCATTTAGAAGAGGAACCTGATTCGGCGACATTGGAGTCCCAACCTCATTAGCATCATTCATCTTGGCCCGAGTTAATAATTCGAGATGTATTTCCGCTGGATAGAAATAAACCGAGAATCTTTTGAAAGGACTTCTATACCGAGGAAATAAGATAATCCACCTAAATCTTTAATTGAGAATCGCATAGCAAGGTCTTCAACAAACTTGGCAAGAAAAATATCACTGCTGCCAGTAAGTATAAGATCATCTACATAAACGAGCAAATACATTGTTATCCCAGAATGAATGTAGATAAACAAGGAAGAGTCTGATTTCGAGTTGACAAAACCAACAGATTCCACGAAGTGTTTTAACTCAAGATACCAGGCCCTTGGGGCTTGTTTAAGCCCGTATATAGCCTTTTTTAACTTACACACATAGTGAGGATTTTCTTTGTCAACGAAACCACTTGGGTCGGACATGTAGATCAAGTTTCATGTAGATGGCCATGGAGGAAGGCATTGTTCACATCAAGTTGTCGTAGAGACCAACCACGAGATAGAGCCGTGCTCGGAATGATACGAATGGTTGTTGGTTTTACCATCGGATGAAAGTCTCCTGAAAGTCGATTCTTGGTCGTTGATGGAATCCTTTAGCAACTAGCGAGCTTTGTATCTGTCAATACTACCGCCGGATTTTCTTTTAATTCGAAAAATCCATTTGCAACCAATTATATTCTTTTCGAATCGGGGAACTAAATCCCATGTCCCATTGCGCATAAGTGCATTGAATTCTTCGACATAGCTTTGCGCCACTTTGGATCTTTCAAAGCGACTTACACAAGTTGGCTCGGTGATCGGTTTGACATTGGAGCAAATCGCTAAAGAGTACTTAGTAGAAGGAACTTAACTCGAATGTTGTTTTTAGATTGAGTGATCATGGGATCTTTGGTTCACCGGAAAATGTGGTAGAATCCAATGGTACTATTGGAACGGATACTTGACTCTGAGTTGTAGGAGCTGGTTGTACGACTGGAGTTAGTTGTTGTGGGGTCTCAACATTAGCTGGTGAATCTTGTGTAGAGTTGAGATGAGAGCATTCCATCCTGTAAGGAGAGGTTTCAGTAGGCACTTGAGATTGAAGACTTTTGTCTATTGAAGATTGCCCGGGGTTTATCATGATGTAGTGGAAAGATTGAGCTATCGTAGTGGGATCTATTGAGGCTAAAGAGAAATATATTCTGTGGGGAGCAAGCGGCCCGAAAGTAGTTGGCTCGATTTTGAGAATGGAAAAATGGATTCCACAAAAACAACATGACGAGACACGTAGACTCTCTTGGTAGTTCGATCGAAACAAAGATACGCACTTTGAGTTAATGAATATCCTAAAAAAGACACAAGGAGTGGATCGTGACTCCATTTTATTGGTTTTGTATGGTCGTAGCCAAGGATAACATAGACACCCAAAAGTGCGTAATTTGTTCAGGTTTGGAGCTTGACCAAAGAGGACTTCATACGAGGATTTGAGCGACAAATTTACTTTTGGCATTCTCAATAATGAGATAGACTAGCATTGAAAAAGCTTGTGGCCAGAAGGAGAGGGGAATAGAAGCATGATGAAGTAGTGTGAGACTTGTTTCAAGAATGTGCCGATGACGACGTTCGGCATAACCATTGTGCTCAGGAGTATGAGGTGGAGTTGTGAGACGTGTGATGCCATTTTCAGCAAGAAATGAGGACAAAGCTTCGTATTCTCCACTATTATCGAATATAATCTTTGAATTTTTGTTTTAAAATAATTCTCAACAAGAGCTTTAAAACGAATGAATCTTTGCATGAACATCGACTTTTTCTTTAAAGGGTATAACCATATATACTTTGTGAAGTGATCTACAAATAAAACATAATATTTGTACCCTTCATTAGATATAATTGGCGATCCCCATACATCGAATAAAGAAGACTAAGAGGAGATGTACTTGAAAAGACGAATCAAAATGGCGTTTGTGACTTTTATTACATTTACATGCATTGCAAGAGAAAGTTGAATAATCACTAGGAGAGAGAGGCAATTTTTGTGACGACACTAGATGACGCAGAATTTTCATAGACGGGTGACCTAGACGAGAATGCCAAGTGTTGAGAGTTGATTTGATGGAAGAAAAAGTAACAGGGGATCTTCTAATAGACAAAGGTCTTGGCCACTCATAAACGCCATCTTTAACCGGTCCTCGCAGGATGGGAGCTCCGGTCTTCAAATCCTTCACAAGAAACCCCAATGGTGAGAACTCTATGATGACATTATTAGAACAACAAAGTTTTGAGACAGATATCAAATTCTTTTTCATGTGTGGGACACAAAGGACATTAGATAATTTCAATGAACCATTAGGGTAAGGTAATGAAGTCAAACCAAGATGAGTCATTTTTAGACCGATCCATCGCCAATTTGAATGTCATCGGACCGAGATAATCATTGTGCATGGATAAATTTTGTAAGTCTGTGGTGACATGATGAGAGGCACCGGAATCAAGTAACCATTCAGATGAATTAGGAGAAGGTTGAGTTGCAGAGTTGGCACGCGGGTATTTATTTTGTGGGTGAGAAGATTGTTGGTGAGAGGTCTGGTAGTTTGCCAAGGAATATGCTTGAATTGGGTACAGCGTTTTTTGCGGAATGACCTTGAGTTCCACAAAGTTGACAATAACCTTTGTACGGACGGAATCGGCGTTGCGAATTCACGTTGGAATCGGATTGAAGACAGAGCGAGCATGTTCTTTGTTCCGATTATGATTGATCGTCGTTGACGAGGAGTGTAAGGTGACTTTTTAGCAACATTCGCCGTGATGGGCAATGAGGATGGTTTTTGTTGTCCGTTCTCGAGTTGGGCTTCACGAACAACAAGCTTTTCATGTAACTCATCAAATGTTATTGGTGTTTCCCTTGCAGCAACTGCATCAGACAAACCACTATAGCCTTCACCAAGACCACGAAGTATATCAAGAGTGAGATCTTCAGGATCAATAGGAACATTCATGAGGAAAGTTCATCAACATATCGTTTTACACGCTGCATATAGGAGGAGATGCTTTCATTGCCCTTATCGAGAGTACGGAGATAACTTTTTAATTGAATAATGCGTCCTCTCTGTGAGGTCTTGGCATATGTATTGTGAATAGTAAGCCATGCATCTCTGGCGGTTTTTGCCGTGGAGATGAAGTGCACCGTCCGTGAAATTGAGCCCACAATAGCATTGAGAAGTAGTTGATCCCGTCGAACCCAAACGATGTGTTCGGATTAGTTGTAATACCGATTAGTGCTTGAGGTAATAGTAGACGGAGGACAAGGATATGAACCATCAACATATTTTAATAGGTTGTAGCCGATAAGCGACTTTGAAATTGGAGGCGCCATGCCGAAAAATTTGTAGTGGTGAGTTTAATTGGTGTTTGAGCTCTTGCATTAATGGCAATTACTTGGTTTTGAGAATCAAATGGGTTGACAATTGTTGGTTGAGCATAAATCTGCATAAGATCAATTCTAATCCTAATCTAATCTTACAAATAAAGAGCCTAATCAATCTGTTATACAATCGATACACTGAATTAATTATTTATGATATTTTATGATATGTAATTACTAGCCTGATTATAACCTAATCAATTTAATATACAAAATTATTATTTATGATCATTGTGTGATATATTATTTATTAGTCTTATTAGAGGCAATGTAACTTCATTCCCCAGCATGAAAACCACCGAAGACATGCTTGGCCTATCGTCGGGACATTTTTGCACGCATAACAGCCCCACCTGAATTGAGCGTAGCACTTCAGATACGTCGAATGAGCCGCCTAGAGAAGCGTCAAATAGGCTCATTAAGTTCTCTTCTTTGTAAAGTGTCCATGCCTGTGAGAATTTGAACTGGTTAGGAGAAACTTATGCATGTACAAATGTTGGTAAAATTACAACATTAGTCATGTAACTATAGAACGGTAGTAAAAAAGTCCTATAAAAACCACATCATGCAAAAAGGTTTGGTAAATATATAAATATCCTAATTTTGGTCCTCCTTAATGCACAATTCACAGGACCAAAATCAAATTTTGACTTTTTTGTAAAATGTGATTTCTCTACCGCCCTATAGCTACAAAACCAATTTTGCATTTTTGCCTACATAAGTTGTCAAGAGTATCATACGTAATTGTAAACATAAAAAAGTCATTAACATAATCTTACAAATATTTTTTTCACCCCTCTGATTTTTCAAAAACTAAATTAGGGTAATTTTGTCCGTCCATTTTTTCTTCTTAATTTTTTTTATAGAATCATATCAAGGGTATTATCGAATTTACACTAATTCCATTAGTTTTATTGCAGACCATCAACCCTCAGGGTACTTTTTATAATTTTAAAACGTATCTGAGTTTTTTCTGTAATTACCCCAAACCTAGGAATACTTTTTGTAATTAACCCTTTAACAAAGTAAATATTGCCGAGAGCATCATATTCAACACTTACATGTCCAAGAAGGTTGAGATTGTGATCACTAATGGAGAATCCTCTGTTCCTCTTTCCACTCACAACTTCTAGCACAAGTACACCATAGCTAAATACATCGGATTTAACTGAGAATAGGCCATCTACTGCATAATCAGGAGACATGTATCCACTGCCATATAGTACAATTAACAGGAAAGTTTGTTCGCCTTATTTTTTAGCTCCACCGCAAGTGTACGGTGTAGTTTATAGAATAGGGTAAGCAAAAGGTCGTATCCACGAAGACTAATAAATTAATATGCTAAGTATCGAACTAAGATAGACTTATTTTTATTTAGACGATCGTAGTTGGGTGAATGTTGTGAGATTAAGACAATTAAGACTACTAAAAACACAAGATCAAGACAATGAAAATAATAGAAGTATCAAGATAATAAAATAGATTCCCGGGTTAAGGTTTCGATTAATATCCCTCTTGTTATCCGATTTAATCAAAGCCGAAGTTATTATCAATATTCCTATAAGACGATCACAAAAGTATTTTATCCTCTCTCTCGAGATGCATATAAAATGTGGATTGAAATATCTATGCTAGCATCTCTACTCAACATGAGATATTCAACTTCCAAAAGTTCAAAAGATCAAATGTCCTCACAAATATTTACAAACCTCTCGATTCATGCAAATATTCGTGTCAAGTACTCAAAATCTAATATTGAAACTCATCTCTCGAATTATGAATTAATATATCAAACATGTCAAATCATTGATCAAGTGATAAAACAAGAATAAGCTCGGTACTCAAATAGGCTTCAAGACAATAACTCAACCACGATTAAAACATTCAACAAGAGTTCATTAATCTACATCCAAAACTCGGAAATCTCAAGAGTTTAGCTACGCATGATATCTAACAACTCATAGACAAATTGTTCAAAGTCATGACAAGCTAAAATGAAAGATTAAAAATACAAGAGAAGCAAGAAAAACTTAGAAAAATCGACAATCTCTCGATATATCTTCGTTCCTCAAGCTCACGATGCGACCCGATTGTCTCCGTCGTCATCCCGTAGAGAATTCCTTGCTTTTTACCAAACACGCACGAGTCATGCGCCCCAAGCACGGGCTACCCGTGCGTGGTGCCGTAGGCATCATAAATTTCTTGATGGCGCACAGGTGGTGGTCAATGCACGGGTTGCCCGTGCGCCATGCCGTAGTCTCAGGTTTCCTTGCCCAGGGACGCACGGGTCGCGTCCAAGCGCGCGCCCTACCCGTGCGTTCCCTATATTTGCCTTATTTGCTCAACTTCATCTCATTTTGGCTTCTAATCTCGTACGTTCACTCGATTCTTGGTGTTTCTACTTCGCGATGCTCGTATTTGTCTCCAAATTGCTTCAAATATCATTAAATTCCTACAAAACGAGCAAAGCGTAATATCTTTCCCACAAAGAGTGAATACAAACCATTTCATATGAGTTTATGCATGTCTAATCACCATTTTGTCATAATTATACCTCAAAATACATGCAAAACTCACAGTTATCAAAGTTGCGCAGTAAGATATCAGAGGGAATAGATTACATCAGTTTGGTAATGTTCTTACTTACAATGTTCCAACAACTCTGCGTGTATGAGCTTCAGTCTCGTTTCCTCCGAAACTCATTGCTAGGCCAAAGTCTGATATCTTCGGATTCATGTCAAAATCTAGCAATATGTTGCTAGCTTTGAGGTCTCGATGGATTATTCTCAATCGGGAATCTTGATGAAGATACAAAAGCCCAAATAATTGTCCTTTTATTATGTCTTGCATAATGAGTTTGCTATTTGAGAATCTTTTATTTTCAGAAACACAAACTTTCTGTAACATTCATACCTTCACTTACTTTTTTGTGATTTGGAACCATCTCAATTACTATTTTTTTGCACAATAACTGCATAAAGATGTGAAGAAACTTTAGGGAGTGCTTGCTTTTGAGTGGATTTTCATCTCTTCTACTTTTTGGAAATTTTTTTGCATGAAAGTGTGTTTGTTCGTGAAAATTTTCAAAAATATATTATTCATTTTTCTCACTTTTCAAATCATCAATCACATCTATTTATAATTTAAACAAAAAAATATCACATCAACTATCATCATTATATAATCATATCACAAATATACTATTCACTCTCTCTTATTTTTCAAATCACCAATCACATCTAATCACCATTATACTAAAAAAACCATCACATCAACTAACATTATCACATCTTTATCTCATATCTAATCATACTCTCAAAATTCATTCTCATTTTTAAAATAATTTTTTTCACACTATTCTCTCTAAAAGTAAGAATAAAGCGAACGAAAGGTCAAACAATCACTCCTTAGTACTTTACCTTGTAAACAGGTCCAAATCCACCCTCCCCAAGCTTGTTACTGATTGAAAATTGACCAGTAGCTTTGAGAATTTCAGATAATTTGAAGAATGGCAACTCTGAGTCTTTGCCACGACTTCCATTATATAGTCTTGCAACATTCAAAATGAGAGTATGAGACAGTACCGAACAAATTGAATCACTTAAGGATACTCAAAACACTTTTTTGTTCGTCGTGGTATTACTTGATCAGCCTAATAAACGTATTCGCCATACCTTCTTTTCTCTTATTTGCATCCTTCTTCCTCTTATGAATACATAGAATGAGGCCAAGGCACAGAAGAGCCACTCCCACCACGGATGTTAAACTTGCAATAAGCGTTACTTGTATTTTCCGTTTAGGGCCTGCCACGATTTCTATCCAAACAACATATACTATCAAAAATCATGTTATCCATATTCAAGGGATCTTATTTCAAAGACATCTAAAGGGAAGTGTTGATTTAGCTTGCTATGCTCTTTAGTCCTTTTGTGTTTAGAATGAAATTATAAACTTATTAATTACGTACCACCATTTCGTAGCTCAAATGGTATTGCTTACTCTTTGTAAGAGTGTTGACAAGGGTTCAAACACTCGTATCTTTCAATTATTTTGAAATTTATCCTCTTACCTTCAACCAGTAGTCAAACTTATTAAAAAATATTACAGATTTCCTAAACAAATAAATTCTTACCTAACTCGGAAGAAGCCGTCCACCTTCAGACAAATTCTTCATGTCAATCAATTCTCCATAGTAAATGAGGCATCCAGTTCCCCCTTGTCTTATATCCAACCGTGTGTACGCTACACAAGAACAATTCCTTAAGCATTGCGCTCTGCATTCTTGAAGAGTAATTATATCATCATTGAACCACGAAAATTGTGGGTCTGGCAATTTAATCCCAGAATAATTCAAAAAAACATCTCCTTCACAGTTCAAGGATGTCTTTCGGGCGAACCCACCCGACCAGTCTCCCCTGTCCCAACTATCTTGATATCTTGGTACGAATTTGTCTAAACATCCACAAACTGGTAAATTTTCAATGACACAAATGCCATATGCACCACATGTATTATACACATCACAATTATATGTTGGTTCACTGAGGTAAACAACCCAATCTTGTCTTTGTTCATCCGATATAAACCACCGCCCAACACCAAACTGACTCAGTGTAATTATTTAAAGTAAAATGATAAAGAACCGAAATACCATATCAGAGAATTAAACGTCCACAAGTTGCAGGACTAAAATTGCAATTTAGCCTGTAAGTTATAGCAATTAATTTGACCATATTTCTCGGGAGGTTGATCCAATTTTCCCCAAATCAGCATTTCTCAAATTTTACATTCATGCTTCGTATTTTTCCAAAAAGAAAAAAATTACATTCATGCTTTCTGTACTTGATCTCTAAAGGAGGGAAAAAAAAAAAAAAAAAAGAGCATCACTAACATAATCAAATTTAACACATTTCTGGTTCCTATCTGGCCTCTAACGTTGTTATTGTGATTTCATTTGTTGAACTTCCCCTGGTGCTAGTTGAAGTATCATTAGCAAAAGCATTTCTTTCAGTGAAAAAACCAGGCTCTTTCGCCTGAGGCAGCACAACTTCATTCTCTAGCATGAATACCACCGTGGACATACTTGGTTAATCTTCTGGATATTTTTGCACGCACAATAATCCCACCTCGATCGATCTTAGTACATCGGACAAATAACATGACTCATCTATAATATCCTTAACTAGTTCCAACGACCGTCCTTCTTTGTAAAGAATCCATGCCTGCAAAATTTCACGATAACTGGATTTTTTTTTTGTAATTAGACTAAACCGTAGGGGCAGTTTCTGTAATTTACCCTTTTGCTAATTGAGAGGGGAGCTATCATGAAAATTAGAAAACTAGTCCGCTAACTTTAGCTATTCAGACTTTTGGTCCTCTAGGTACGTAGTCAAATTTTGGTCTTAGACCATTTACTTTAATTTTTTGGACATTTTAGTCTGAAGTTTGCTGGAAAAAAATTAATTCGCTGGAAATTGTTGAGGTGGACGAGATTATGCTGACATGGACAAAAAAGTTGGGGAGATGGAAAATTGGTGAATTGATAAGTGATGTGTTAAGTTGCAGCGAAAACCGGACTAAATGTCCAAAAAATTTGAAGTTAATGGCGAAAGACCCAAATCTGACTGCCTAGAGGATCACAAGTCTAAATGGCTAAAATTAGCGGACTAATTTTCTAATTTCGTAACACTTACATGTCCAAGAAGGTTGTGGTGGTGATCCCTGTGGGAAAATCCTCTGTTTCTTTTGCCGGTCATAATTTCCAGCAGGATAACACCAAAGCTATACACGTCTGATTTTACCGAGAATGAACCATCAATGGCATATTCTGGTGCCATGTAGCCACTAAAACAAAGTTTTGCATTGATCAATGAGAAAAATGATGCGGGAAGGAAGTGCCTAAGATGTATTTATGGAATTGAGATTCTTACTAAGTCCCAACAACTCTGCTTGTATTAGCTTCAGTTTCATTCCCTCCAAAAGTTCTAGCCATGCCAAAGTCTGATATCTTCGGGTTCATGTCCGAATCTAGCAATATGTTACTGACTTTAAGGTCTCGATGGATAATTCTCAGCCGAGAATCTTGATGAAGATACATGAGTCCCCTGGCAACACCACTGATAATCTGAAAGCGTTTGGGCCAATCAAGTAGCTTACTTTTTACTGGATCTGTCAAGAGTTTCTCTGTCTAGTTAATATGTTATCATCCTTTGCGTTGATTGTCCGGTATTAGAAGTAAAATAAAGGGATAATTAATCAAAAAAAAAAAAACTCGAGTTTGGGCCAATTACAAAGAAAACCAGAGGTTTTGAAAGTTACAAAAAAAAAAAAAAAAAAAAAAAAAAACTTGAGGTAACTGTATCTGTGTTCTGCTTGCTTATGTAGAGGGAAAATATAAACGTCAGTGGGTTCTTTTCTGCAGTTAGCCCAAGCCTTGGTTTTTTTTTTTTCGTAATTATCGCTAAAATAAATTCCGAAACCAATAAATAAGTAGATTGTGACAAACTGCACATGAGTGTTGAACTAAGAAACTCTCACCAAATAAGATCAAGTCGAGACTTCTGTTGGCCATGTACTCGTAAATTAACATCTTTTCCTCTCCTTGAATGCAGCATCCGAGAAGCTTCACAAGGTTTCGGTGCTGAAGTTTGGCAATAAAGATCACTTCGTTCTTGAACTCATCGAGTCCCTGCATAGATGTTTTTGATAACCGTTTCACAGCAATTTCTCGTCCATCTTCGAGCGTACCCTACCATCATCATGAGCACATGAGAGGTTTGTACACGTTGAATTTTTTCACTTGTTCACCATTTATATAGTTTAAAAATGTTCTTCGGGCGCCAATGATATTTATGTGCATTTACGACGGTCATTATGTATAGGAGCATATGTCTCCAACATGATTGAACACGTACGAGGAAAAAACACCTCCTCATCCAAACTAAGACATTTTTGGCACTTTGTGGGAGCTTATTTTTCTTTTTTTTTGTTACACGCCTTTGACACTTGAACTACACGAGTTGTGCACTTTTGATAAGGGCAAATGATGGTATGGGCCGACTGATAGGCCCAAGACATTGGATCGATCTGTTGATACCTAGTATGGGACCGAAATGATGAGGCCCATAGCGCTTTTAAAGTGGTTTGTTGTGTTAAATTATGGGCGATCTGTGGAGGCTTATAGCAGGAGATTGGCATAAAGGCTTATTTACTTGGGCCGACTGCCGAGCCCCAAGTTCAAATGGCGTGGTGAGTCGACCGTACATAGTCGGCGATTGAGCCGAATTGCTTTTTGTGGGCGCCTTAAAGTTGAGCATGACTTCAGAAGAATAGGTCGGTTCGGCCTATAAGATGTATAAAATTGAAGATGCCTTGTAAGATTTGAAAGGTTTTGTATCAATACAAAGAGCCGACGTGCTCGAGAGATCGGAGGTCCGTATTACAGCGTAAAATTAGGGTTTTTAATGAGATCCGATCCTAATCTAATGATGACTCGACACCAAATCGTAACGGAATCCGGATTTTACGGAAACCCTAATCCGAGCTAAGGTATAAAAGGCCCAAGCCTCAGTTTCTAACCTAATTCCATTTTTTATGTTACATTGCTTTTTCTCTCTCTAGCTTGTTTTCCTTCCCCAAATACTTGACTTAAGCATCGGAGAGAGTACGCGGAGCCCCTCCTACCCCCTGTGCGAGTTTTCGTGGTGGTTTCGTCTTGAAGGAGATCGGCGGTAGAGGTAATTTTTGGGTGTTATCAAGTGGCGCCGTCTGTGGGAAACATTGAGCAGAGACGTGAGATTCGAGTTTTGGCTATGGAGGAGGTTAGGAGGAGTTTGGAAGATGATTTGAACCGTACGCCGCTGGGAGATACTCCGGGCGTAGTCACGCAGGAGGATGTTCCACCTCCGCCCCCACCACCCCCGGTGAATGGCGGAGGCGGCCCAGGTGCGAGAGGACAGAGCGGATGGACATACGCCCCCAAAGGGGAGTATAGATTTGAGTCCAATGTTCTTTGAGCAATTGGGTGGCATCACTGTGAGTCGTGGAGCCAGACGGTGGAGAGACGCTGAGGAGATGCTTCCACCACTAGCTCCACCCAGGTGGTCCCCCTCCCGGTGGTCCCTCCTCCTCCCGGTGGTCCCCCTCCCCGTGGTCCCCCGAGGTAGGAGAAAGAGGTCGACGACGACTATGCGGAGGAGGAAGTACATTCATCAAGGCGGAGCATGTGTTCACCGACGACCAAGATTGGTCGAACGGATGGATGACCTTCACCGTGAGGTGCGAGATATTCGTCGGAGGGGCCGAGTACCGAGTACCGGGAGGCGGCGATTCGGGTGAGGCGGGGGACACCGCTCTCGGAAGAGGTGATGGCGGAGACGAGCTTCCCCATACCGAGCTCGAGCTTGAATATGATGGTACCACGGTCCGGTAGGATCATCTTTGCCCGTTTGAGAACGCGGCTCTCGCACGATTCACGGACGGTGTGATGTGTAGAGTTTTTCCTACCACCTTGACGAAATCGGCTCGGCGGTGGTTTAGCCGCTTTGCCCCTGCTCCATTCGAATTTTGATGACTTGACTCGGCTTTCCTTAATCGGTTTACAAGTTGCCGTAAGTACCAAAAGCGCACCCCGACCTGTTTAGTATCAGCGAGAAAGAAGGGGAAGGACTTGAGCTATATCCAAAGGTTTACAAATGGCAAAGTTGGAGGTGCCGTCGGCTAGTCCGAAATTCGGCTAATGCCCTAGCTCGGGGCCCGAGGATGGGAGTTCTTTGAATCATTAGTGATAGAGCCTCAAGACATTCGATGAGTGTTAGCTCGGGCGAAAAATATATAAACTTGGAAGAGGCGAGAAAAATGAAAAGAGAGGAAGGAGAGAAGAGAAGAGACAGGAGGGAAGATCGGGAAGACAAAGTACCTCGGAAGGCTTGGTGTCCGAGGCGATGGGGGAAAGGCCGAGGTTTGAGAAGTATACGCCTGGGTCGTTCCTCGCATGCGAGGTCTTGAGCTATTGAGAGGCATCCCGACCGAGATGGCCAAAGCGCGCACGCAGAGGCACCAAAGAAAGCGAAATGTAAGGAGTTTTGTAGATTTCACAATGAGTATGGGCACACAAATGACGGATCGGTGCACACACCTGAGAGGATGAGATTGAACGGCTCATTCAAGCGTCACCTCGGGGAATTTGTGTACATTGACAAAAAGGAGAAAAAAGGAGTATAAGAGGATAACCGAGATATCATCAACTCCGGCGGAGCCGAGCGTAGGGGGAGAGGAGGAACTACTCTCCACCTCCGCCCCACCTCGGCGTGAGGTTATTCGGGATGATTGTTGGAGGCTGGAAGGAGATTCGAGACGAGCTCGGAAAAATTATGTGAGAGCGGCAAGACCAGACGGTGCAAGTGCAAGCGATTGAAGGTGGAACAGCCTGGCCAGCCCGAACGTCCAATTTGGACCGAGGGATTGCGGGGGTATTGTGACACCTCACAACAATGCCCTGGTGATCACAAAATGACGATCTCTAATTATGATGTGCGGCGGGTATTTGTCGATCTTTGAGCTCAAATGGATATTCTATTCTATGATTGCTATAAGAAGATGGACCTCCAAGTCGGCTGAGACAAAGGGACACGGCGTTGGTCGGATTTTTGGGGAATGATCCAACCAATAGGTATGATTACTTTGCTGTCTCTTTGGGTAAGAGCCTGTCGTAAAACTAGAATGATTCGATTTTTGATAGTCGAGGCACCGCCCTCTTATAATGTCATGTTGGGTAGACCGCACTAAATGCCTTCCAAGCAACAAAGCGGTATACCATCTAAAAATGAAATTTCCCGTGGGAGAGAAAGTAGGGGAAGTCGATGGTGATCGAGATATGGCTAGAAGATTGTGCGTGGAAAGTATTCGGAAGGTGGAAAGGGGGAGTGCTTTTGATGATGATAGAAACAAGGACAAGTTGGTTAGGTTGACGAACCGGTGGAACATGTCGGCCAAATTTAACGATGAAATGATGATGGTAGAGCTAGTACCGGGTGACCCTGATAAGGTCACTAAGGTAGGGAAGGAGTTGCCGGACACATTGAGGGATGAGTGGTGGAGTTTTTAAGGAGTAATGTGGATGTATTTGCTTGGACAAAGAAGACCTGGTGGGGATAGATCCAAGCATCGCCAACATAGCTTAATGTTAATCCATCATATAAGCTTCGGTAAAGCAAAAGAAGAGAACTTCGGTCCTAAGAAGATGCTTTATAATTAGGGCGGAGGTGCAAAAGTTGTTGAAAGCGGGGCACATTAAAGAAATCCAATTCCCGAACGGCTATCTAATGCGATTGGTTCCAAAACGGAGGACGATTGGCGCGTGTGTGGGACTTTAGGGATTTGAATCGTGCTTGCCCTAAAGATTATTACCCATTGCCTCGAATTGATCACCGGTGGATTCGACGTCAGGATGTGAACCGCTTAGCATGATGGATGCATCACAGGGGATATCACCGGATCGTTGCGTGAAGAAGACCAAAAAGGGTATGCTTTACCACCTCTTTTGGTACATTCTATGTAGTAATGCCGTTTGGATTAAAGAATGCGGGAGCCACATATCGAGGTTGGTGGATAAGATGTTTGGGGAGCGACTCGGCAGAACATGGAGGTGTACGTAGTGACGATATGTTGGTCAAAAGTATAAAAGTCAGATCATGTGCATGACCTGGCCGAAACGTTTGACACCCTGGGAAGTATAGGATGGTCAACCCCGAAGTGTGCGCTTTGGGGTCGCCGGAAAGTTTCGGGTACATGGTTACGGAGAAAGGAATAGAGGCCAACCCGAAAAAGTCGTATATTAGAGAGATGGCACCACCTCGGGATGCCAAAGATGTGCGATGTTTAACAGTCGGCTAAAAGATTGAATCGCTTTATTTCACGCCTTGCAGAGAGAAGTTTGCCACTTTTTAAGGTCTTGAGGAAAGCCAAAAAGTTTGTTTGGGATGAGGAGTGCCAAAAGGCTTTCGAGGACTTGAAAATTACTCGCGATCTATCATTGCTAACTAAGCCGTTGCACAGGGAGCCCCTATACCTCTATCTTTCGGTAGGGAGCAAGGGTTAATGTACGGTCTTGATCGGGAGGAGAGATCGGTTCGAGGCCGATGTACTATGTCGCAAAGTTTTGAGGAACGCCGAGCCGCGATATCTTTGAGATAGAGAAGGCGGGTTTGGCTCGTGGTGATCATGCGAGAGACTTCGGCCGTATTTCCTTCGCACAAGGTAATCGTTCGAACTAATCTTCCGTTGAGAAATGTGATGAGTAAACCCGAGGTAATGCGGGGAGGTTAGTGAAGTGGGCTATCGAAATGAGTGAGTATGATATTGGATTCGAGAATGATCGGCCATTAAAGCTCGTGCTTTGGCGGATTTTGTTCAAGAATCAACTAGAGATGATAGCAGTGAAGGAGCTTGGGTGATTTATGTGGATGGTTCGGTAGGGAGTTCGGGATGTGGTCTTTGGTATTGTTTTGATCGGCCCAAGGGATCGAAAAATGACTTTCTTTGTGGTTGGAGTTCAAGCTATCTAACAATGAGCGAGTATGAAGCATTCATCGTAGGAATGCAAATGGCCATTGAGATGGGGGTCATTAGGATGGTAATTTACATGGACTCTCGGCTCGTCCATAAACAAGTTATGGGAGAGTTCGAGGTGAGGGAAGAAAGGATGAAGAGGTATGTCGAAGCATATCGAGCTTTAGAAGGAAGAGTGAAGGAAGTCAAGATATGCCAGTCCCAAGGAAGAAAATGGTAGAAGCGATTTTCTCGGCAAAATTAACCGATTCGGCTCTTGAGAATCAAGCTAAACAGATCACACTTCGTAGCAAAGGAAACGAGACTGGGGTTGGAGGTTGGAGAGATTGAGGAAAAAAGAAGATTGGAGGTCGGCTATCATAGCTTACTTAAAAGAAGGATCTTACCAACCGGTAGGCGTGAAGCGGCTGACCGAAAATTCGGCGACGCGTTTTTGCATTGCTCGGAGATAAGTTATATAAGAGAGGCTTCTCTATGCCTTTCTTTGAGGTGTTTAAGTGGAGAAGAGGTACATATGTGCTCGAGAGAGATACATGAAGGTTGTTGTGGGAACCACATGGGAGCGAGAATTTTGATGAAAAAAGTACTTAGGGTAGGGTATTTTTGGCCTTACCCGAGAGAGGAAGCGAGAAAAGTTGGTGAGAGCATGCGAAAAATGTCGATCCATGCACCTTTGGTACATCGGCCTACAGAGGAACTCATGACGATGAGCTCGGCATGTCCATTCGCAAAATGGGAATTGACATCGTGGGTCCCTTTCCTCCGCGCCAGTCGGAGGAAGTTCTTGATTGTGGCAATCGATTATTTTAGCAAGTGGGTGGAGGCGAACCTCTTGCTAAGATAAATGAGGATGCAGATGATGAAATTTATTTGGCAAAACATAGTGTGTCGGTATGGAGTGCCTCGGGCCTTGATATCGTGATAACGGGACGCACTTCGCGGGGCGTAAATCCGAGCTTGGTGTGAGGAAATGAAGATCAAGCAAAACTTCACTTCGGTGGCTCACCCAGCAAATGGACAAGTGGAGGTAGAATTCAATGGATTAACTTCCCGAGGGTTGAAAGCTCGGCTTGAAAAGGCGGGAGGAGCATGGGTTCGAGAGCTCGATTCGGTCTTTGTGGGCTTATCGAACTAATCCGGAGGCCACCGGGAGGCTCCGCTCGATTTGGTATATGGCATGGATGCGCATACTGCGGAGATCGGGATGGAAACACATCGAGTTCGAAATTTTGATGAAAATATTAATGAGTACATTGACCGCGAGGCATCGATATGATAAATGAGAAAAGGGGAGATGGCATTTTTGCGAGATGGAAAAGACACGAGGAAGGATCAAAGCGACATGACAAGAAAGTAAAGAAAAGGGCCTTTCAGTTGGCGATTTGGTTTTAAGAAGGTCGGATGCTAGCAAAAACAAAGGGAAATTGGATGCGGGTGGAAGGGCCACTTCGGGTAGTAAAGGTATTGGCGGGAGGTGCGTATGAGCTAGAAGAGATCGGAGGACTAAAGCTCCCGAGGCGTGGAACAGTTTGCAATTTGAAGAAATATCATTCCTAGAATAGAGAAATATTTGATGTAATCAATCTACTCGTTTTGAATGAAATGATACGCCGCCCTACACTATGAGTTCGGAAAGTGGAAACGATTAAAAATGACAAGTATTTGGAGCTCACCTCGAGCTAGTCTCCAAATACTGAGGCCACGAGGCCATCTTGAGAGCTCGGCTCGAGCCGAGCTTCCTTTGAAGACGACAAGTATTTGGAGCTCACTCGAGCTAGTCTCCAAATACTTGAGGCCACGAGGCCATGCTTGAGCCCGGCGAGCTCCTTCCTTTGAAGATCGACAAGTATTTGGAGCTCACTCGAGCTAGTCTCCAAATACTTGGGCCACGAGGCCATGCGAGGAGCTCGGCTCGAGCCGAGCCTTCCTTGAAGATCGACAAGTATTTGGAGCTCACTCGAGCTAGTCTCCAAATACTTGAGGCCACGAGGCCATCTTGGGAGCTCGGCTCGAGCCGAGCCTTCCTTTGAAGACGACAAGTATTTGGAGCTCGGCTCGAGCTAGTCTCCAAATACTTGAGGCCACGAGGCCATGCTTTAGGAGCTCGGCTCGAGCCAGCCTTCCTTGAAGACGACAAGTATTTGGGCTCAGCTCGAGCTAGTCTCCAAATACTTGAGGCCACGAGGCCATGCTAGGAGCTCGGCTCGAGCCAGCTTCCTTTGTAGACTGAAGTATTTGGAGCTCAGCTCGAGCTAGTCTCCAAATACTTGAGGCCACGAGGAGCACGATATGCTAATCTTTTTTGAAAAAAAAAAAAATAATAATAATATATAATTACAAGAATAATAGACAAGAGATCGAGAAATGAAAGTGCGAAAACTTTATTGATCATTCAAAATAAGTACAAGTACATGATAGAAAATTACAAGAGTAGAATCGAACTCCTAAGCGATGAGGGGGAACATTCTCGTATTCGTGTCATCCATGGAGATGGTCACATCGTCTATGAGAGCGAGTTCAGATCGCCATCCGGGATATCCTGAACTTGACTGCAGGAAGTGAGAGGGGCGAGCTCCGAGGAGCTTGCGAAGGATCGCCGAGCCGGAGGCAGGGTGGAGGATAAAAGGAGCAGATAAGGACTCATGAACTCCTCCACGGGAGCGAGGTTGAGACGCTCCGCCTCGTCGAAAAATACGGCCTTTGGGATCGGGCGAGAATCCTTCGGGGACCTCGGCGATCGAAGGGCTCGGTAGTGATACCGCGTTCCCGAGTTGAAGCTCGGCCCGGTCAAAAGCAAAGCCATAGTACTCCATGGCGGATACGGAGAGAACTCGATAAATTCCTCGAGCTTAGGAAGGCATGCTTCACCCTCTCCCGAATGGCCTCGAACTATGGAAGAGCCCCTGGGAGGTGAGGAAACTTTGCCGACCGAGCCTTCCACGCCTCGGCTCGGGCTTGTCGACATCGACAAGACATCGGATCCGGAGATCGCTTAGCTCGGTCTTGGTCGGCATTATTATCGATCTCAAAGCCTTTATTTTGGCCTCTGAAAGCCACCGTGGCCTTGTTGACCTCTTCCCCCTCCTTATACCGGCGATTTTCCTCTAGGAGTTTAGTCTCCCGAGCTTTCACCGACGACCTCCTTCTTGGAATTGTTGAGCTCGGCACTTTGGGAAGGGTCGGCAAAGCCAACCCGAGCTCGGGAGATCGGTCACGACCAATTGTGCATCGGCCTTGGATTGGTTGAGTGAGAATGAAGTCACCACCAAAGATCACCGAGCTTCCCACGGCGGTTCTGGTCGGGGGTTCTGACATTGCCTGAATATATTGGATGGCAAAAGTTCCATCGGTGTTCTTCGAGATGGAATTGCCAAAGAAGGTTTGGTTGGGCGTGTGAATGGGAGTGCGAGAGAGGAGAGCGGCGGGAGGTGGGGTGTTCTTCGCTCTCTTGTAGCTCCGCCCAAGCCAACAAGCCTCTTTGAAGGGGAGGTCGGATAGAAGGTTGAGCTCCCGCCGCAAGATCGGCCATCACTGCGCGCAATGGTGTGCACGGTCGCCGCATGGAGTGAGGCGACCTCCCGGGCGTGGAGCCGCGGATCTGGATGAAGGAGGTTGTGAGCCGGGAGCAAGGACTTGCTCCTCATCGTCCCGGCTACCGGCGACCATATCCGTGCCATGAACATATCCGCACAAAGAGAAAGGATTAGCCAACGAGTAAGAATAAAATAAATCAATTGCAAAAAAAAAAAAAAATCAATTACCAATGTCGCAGGCGAGAGGAGCCACGATGGGGCTCACCAAAGTAGTATAAAAGAGAAGGGGTTATAAGGCGCGAGAGGTCATATTTAACCAAAGTGAGTTTATTTATCCGAGCCGGAGGTCGGAGACCGATCCCTGGGTTGTGTTTGCGTTGAAGTGGAAGAGTCCAGTCCAAGCAATAGGAACCCCAAGCTCGGGGAGGAAATGAAAAAATATTTATCCTTCCGCACTTATTTATTGGAGGAAGGATACTTGCTAAAAATTGAGCATCACCTCGGAGGTGATGTAGAAAAACCCTCGTGTTTGAGCTCTTTATTTGGAATAGAGCGAAAAATGGATCTAAAGTGGGTTCTATGTCTAAATACTTGGTCAAAATGATGAAGCCGGCTAGATACGGAAGGAGTTCGGCTAGTTGATTTAAGGGCACCGGAGAACCGGATACCCCGGCCCATGAATGGATGGATGGGAAATCGGAGGCCGCCTCTCCGACCTACGAAGAAGGATAAGGCGTTGGGTGGAGGTCGATTAGGTCGGTCCGAGCCGCTAGGAAGATAGAGTTTGAAAGAGGGACGGAATTTGGGCGGTTCTCTTAAGGGTTTGAAGATTGGGGGGCGATAAGGTGGTCCCCTTAAAATCATGAGGATATACGGGACCTTGAGGGACCACGAGCTCGGATCTCTATCAGTGTCGAGTCGCGACCGGGACCGGAGCTGATTCGATCGCGTCGGGGTCCGATGGGCGGACACCGTGAGGAAAGGAAAGCGGGGGAGTCTGCCCGTCGTCATCGCCACCGTTCTAAGTCGGCGACAACCGCGTCCGCGGTGTTGAATGAGAGGAAGAGGATGCCATATTAAAAGGAAAGAAAGACGGAAGGGAAAGGGTCACTTACTTTGGATATAAATATGAGGTCGAAGGAAAAAATAGTCTCGGGATGTGGAACCCCGGAAGCTATCGAGTCCTGGAGAATTTCACGGAGAAGAAGAGTGTCTTTGCGAAGGCGCTACGAAATTTGAAGTGTGGGAAAGTGAGAAATGGAGGATGAAGATGACTTTTATAAGGGGAGAAGGAAGCGAAAAGGGTACCCGATTTTGAAATGATGATGGGACGGTCTGGAGGCGTCGGGGAAGCCGAAATGACGTCTTATCAATCAAATCCGCGTGTCGAGATACTTGAAAGGCCAAAGGGCGGTAGGAATTTGAAAAGCCAAAAGTCGGCGGGAAAGTGAAAAGCACAAACCCTAAATTTGAGGTCGGGTTCGGCTTATGAGCAACTATGGTTGAGGTGTAGACCAACCCATAGTTGGGGGAGGAATTGATAAGGGCAAATGATGGTATGGGCCGACTGATAGCCCAAGACATTGGGCGATCTGTTGATACCTAGTATGGGACCGAAATGATGAGGCCCATAAAATTTTTAAGGTGGTTTGTTGTGTTAAATTATGGGTCGATCTGTGGAGGCTTATAGCGAGATTGGCATAAAGACTTATTTACTTGGGCCGACTGTCGAGCCCAAGTTCAAATCGTGGTGAGTCGACCAGTACATAGTCGGCGAATGAGCCGACTTTGTTTGTGGGCGCCTTAAAGTTGAGCATGACTTGAAAGAATAGGTCGGTTCGGCCTATAAGATGTATAAAATTGAAGATGCCTTGTAAGATTTGAAAGGTTTTGTATCAATACAAAGAGCGACGTGCTCGAGAGATCGGAGGTCCGTATTACAGCGTAAAATTAGGGTTTTTAATGAGATCCGATCCTAATCTAATGATGACTCGACACCAAATCGTAACGGAATCCGGATTTTACGGAAACCCTAATCCGAGCTAAGGTATAAAAGGCCCAAGCCCAGGTTCATTCTAACCTAATTCCATTTTTTATTACATTGCTTTTTCTCTCTCTAGCTTGTTTTCCTTCCCCAAATACTTGACTTAAGCATCGGAGAGGGGTACGCGGAGCCCCCTCCCGCCCCCTTTGTGCGGTTTTCGTGGTGGTTTCGTCTTGAAGGAGATCGGCGGTAAGAGGTAATTTTTTGGGTGTTATCAACTTTACAATTTGGAGCAACCCGATTATTCAATTTTTCACCAGGGTTCTGCCATGTGCATGACACTCCCTTGTTTCTGTACTTAATTTTTTATCAATTCCAGTTTGATTGATGTGTTCATGAATTCCAACAGTTGGATCTAATGTTAAAGTTATATTACTATTTTGCCTGCATAAAACAACCTGGAATTGATAGGAAATGCACAAATAAGAAGTATGGCATGCATGTGACAGAATCACGACAAAAAGTTTCACAATCAAGGTGCTCCACCGTGCAGTTCATATGACATAGTGTTTTTACCTCAACACGAATTGTGACGTTTATTTTTGCACGATAAATTGTTTGTAACTTTCTGTAAAATCTTCTAAGAAGCATTCATACAAGACAATTGTTTTTATCATGTAAATTCGAGTAGGGCAAATCCCAGGAAATTCAGTGTAATAGGTCTTAGTACTGCCAGATACCACATATTTACCTTGTAGACAGGCCCAAATCCACCCTCTCCAACCTTCTTCTCGATTGAAAAATCGCTAGTAGCTTTAGATATCGTCGAATAATCAAACGATGGAAGATCCAGGTCTTCATTATTCTCTTTATGCCATCCTGCAACATGAGCCACACAACTGTTATATACTTGTCTTTATTTTTTATTTATTGCGATTTTCGTCCATTAATCTTCAGCGTAAAATGGAAGAGTTTGCTTACCTCCCTTCCTCAGCTTTTGATATATTTTGTTCCTCTTACAGATGTACAGCATGAATCTTAAGCCTAGGAGAATCAGTCCCGTCGATGCGGTCAAACTCCCAATGAGTATATCATTTTTCTTTCTTCTGGACTCTGCAATCATACTCCAAACAAAGATGTTTACACCATGGAGTGTTTACTTTGGATTCTATATTTTGTGGAGTAGATTACGTATGTTATTTTAACGTGTAATTTCAGACATGATTTTTAAAGCCAACATTGTACAATTCCTGATTCGTTAGTCTTAAAATGGCATTTCAAGTATTCCAGAATGGTTTTAATGCAGATACGTCGTTTTTCCAAAATAGTATTCCATCTTCTATTTCACCTCATGGATAATCGTCAAGTGCATAAAACTTTGTCATATTAATTTTCAAACAAAAATAATGTATGTTTATAATAAAAGTAAAAACTGTTTACAGAATATAAACACATAACAATCATTTGTATAGTGGAATAAGAGATAAAATACCAGTTTCAAATAGAAGATCTCATCCGCGTCGCTTTAAGGAACACAAACACTTACCTAAATCAGACGAAGCCATTCTAATGTAAATATCTTGTCCTGCTCCAGGCACCACTTTGATGTCAACCAGGTCTCCAAACCAAAGCAAACAACCACTTCCCCCTCTTCTGATATCTAAGTTTGCATAAGCCATACAAGAGCAATTCTTTAGGCATACTAACTTACATTCTTCCAGAGTCATGCTCTCATTAAACCAAGAATGTTCCGTATCAGGCAATTTAATGTCGGAAATTTTTCTGAATCCATCGGTTTTGCAATCCAGGGCCGTCCTTCTTACACAGCCACTAGACCAGTCTGCCGCCCCCCACTCCTCCGGATTTCTTTGAATAAAGTTTGTCAAACATCCACATATTGGAGAATTTCCGAGATTACAGCTGCCATATGCACCACACTGCCTGTAAGAATCGCAGTTATCTACAGCGGCAGTCAAATACAGTACCCAACCCCGAGTCCGGTCGACCCAAGTCCAGCGCTGCAGGACACCATTCTGGTTAATAATTAACCTGGAAACCACTGATTTGTTAAGAAGCTCATAGTGATAATACATCTCATTTTTGTCGAAAACCAACTCAAACGTGTAAATAGAATTAATTTTCAATCCAGGGAATCCATTGAACCCTACTCCATTCCAGGGTCCGCTTCTGCACAGTTCGACAGAACCCCTTCTGAGGACTGTGTGTGGATATCCAGTAGGATCAAGTGATAACTGTAATCTCCTATCCCTGGATCTTCGCTGCTTTTCCAGGATGAGATGTAATTTTCATGACCTGTTATGAAATCCCGGCCAAGTTTCATGCCTGGTAAAAGTGTATCAGTTGGGTAATCAAAACTCTGCCAGAGGTAGTTTTCTGGGTTGTCGTCATTTTCTTGTTTCAAAACAAGATTTCCCGAGTCCAGCAATTGTGCGACTGGGGTTTGTGCGACTCGTGACGTATTAGAAGACCATATGATGGCATTATTGCCATTCAGAAGAGCTAAAATTCCAGGCCTGGTGACTTTTAATACAGCCCCTGATGAGTTTGTGAGTGGATTGTCTCTGTTGGCAACCCAGACGACCGTGAAAGCTGTTATTTTCCGGTACCATATGCCCACATATCGATTCTTGGAATTTCCAGGGCTGAAAAATCCCAACTCGAAGCTTCCACCCGACGATATCAATGTTTCGCCATCTGTGATCATCTGAGTTGTATTTATTGTACCCTGTGCGTCGGAAAATGTGTTGATGATTAGCAAGGATATGAAAACAAGAAGAAAGGTGAAGTATTCATTTGATATCCTCATAGTTTCAATTGGTGAAAATCAGTTTTCAATCTTCAGTACACATGACTTCAATAATTTTTGAAGATTTTTAAGAGTGTGGTGACTTTGTCTGTTGTGGTGGTGATGGTAAAGTCTCCCTAACACTACGGCACAGATGGGAAACCAATGATACTTGAGGAGACTTGAGGAGTTTCTCATCGTTCATAGTTCTCCCTGTTTATTTTGGGTAAAATACACTTTGTGTCCTGAAGTATGCGGATTTTCACTTTGCTTCCAAAACTTTTTTTTAACACCTTACATTACCTCTAAACTTAGTGTTTTCCTCACACCATACCCCTGTGGAGTTGGTGAAGTATATAAAAAAATGTTAAGTTCAGCAGCTAAAATGTCACAAAAAAATTAAGACAAAGTGCAAAAACTCGCATAATTTAGGGGAGTTTGTATAATTAACCCTTTTGTTGATTTTTTATTTGCTTCCTCGGTCCATGGTAAACTAAAATTGTCATATTCTTGACTAACGAATCCAAATAGAATTTTAAAGGAGACCTACATATATGGTCCTATGGATAGAGAGTTAGGTCCACTCAATATATGAAAATGACTCAGATTTTTCTCTTGAGCCACTTGACAATTATTCCAACTTGAGTTATCAATGTTAACTACTCCGTTTTCACTTTTCGGTTTCCAGGAAATGGAAGGAAAAAAAAAAAAAGAAGAAGAAAGAAACAAACTGAAAATAGCACAACAACCAGAAGTTTTTGTGAAGTGTCCATGACTCTGAGAATTTTGAACTGGTTATGAGAATCTTTTTGTGTACAAATGTAGTCAAGAGTTGATATCGTAATCATCAACTGCACCTTAGTCCCACTGTGTAGGGTCTGTGGCGTGGAGTTTATTGTATTAATTAAATGTTTAAAATTAGTTATAACTATAAAATTCTTACAAAAAGCAAGTGTCAATTGACATGTAATATGTAAATAGGGATAATTACAAAAACAACCCTAAGGTTAAGTGCTAATTACCAAAACCGAGAGATTTTTGGAAATTATAGGAAAACCTTTTAGGATTGATGTGTCTCACATTTTTCCCTTCGTATGAAAAAAAAATATTTCAAAATCTCCCTTTTATATTGACCTAGCCACGGTTCGAACCGCGGTTCGGTTCGGTTACGGCCCGGTTCCTCCAAATTGAGGAACCGGAACCGAACCTTATGCTCACGGTTCGGTTCCAAAACCGAACCACCTCGATTCCAAACCGAACACGGTTCCTATCGATTCGATTCGGTTCCTAAGAAACTTTTTTGTTTTTAATTTTATTTAGATAAAATGTTTAGCAATTTAGTTTAAAATAAAAAGAAAAAGGAAAAAACGAGCGTGATTCATCTAAAATATTTCCATCAAAGCTAAATGTTTGCTCTACTTCAACAACAGTTGAAAGCAGGCATGCCAAAACCTCTTTTGCGATGATTGAGATGATTGTATAAGGTTGAGTTCTTTGTGACCACCATTTCAAAATATCAAAGTCTTCAATATCTATTTCACTAAACTCGAAAGAAGTAGTTAAATAATTCTCAAACTCTACATTTGAGCTAGAGGAACCCTTGAACGTTTACTTTTTCCCTAAGCAATCGCGTTGTGCAATATTAAAAATATCATAATAAACATTTTACATTTCTTCTAGAATGTATTTACCAAAACAAGATTGTTGGTTTTAACCTTAAAAAAAACGGTTCCATCACGGTTTCATATACGGTTCTAACCGACGGTTAAAAAACCGCCGTTCCACGGTTTTTGAGACCTAGGAACCGAACCGGTCTACACGGTTCGATTTCGATTTTGGAACCGTTGACCACGGTTCTGGTTTAGGAATCGTTGACCACGTTTCGGTTCGGTTTGGAATCCGGTTTCGGTTCCATTTGGCCAGGTCTACTTTATATTTATCAAAATATTCCAATTACCCTCTTAAGTTCACTACACAATCAAATCTCAAGTTTTTTTGTTTTAAATTTCCAAAAACCTCTGCTTTATTTTTTTCAATTATCCCTACGTAAATATAATAAAATCATTCCTAAAATATTACAAATACCTCCTCTGGTTGTAAAGACGAAACAATTTCCACCTCTATTATGGTTTAACAGGAAAGTTGTGCCAGTAAGATATCAGAATTCAGAGGGAATAAAAATACATCAGTTTGGCGATGTTCTTACTTACAATTTTCCAACAACTCTGCGTGTATGAGCTTCAGTCTCGTTTACTCCGAATCTTGGCATTTCTCATTTTGCAACCCATACCACAGACGATGATAAATTTGTGTACCAAATGCCTACGTACCGATTCCTGGAATTACCAGGGCTCAAAAATCCCAATTCGAAAATCCCACCCGGTGAAAGAAGAGTCTCACCATCTCTAATGGTCTGATTAGTGTTTATGGTATCCATTGCCAAGGGCCACAATAAGGAGAGTATAATAAGTAGTAAAGAGATATGGTATGAAATGAATATGCTACTTTTCATGGTTTTGGGTTCTTGGGAAACCTTCTTTTGAAAGAATTTGAAAAAGGTGGTAATGGGCCGAATAACCACTTGTATAATGAAGAAAATAAAAATTAGTCATTTTTTAAAAAAATATTTTTAGTTATTTTAGCAGAACAAATTATATTCATACCCTAGAAAGATAAATATTTTTTAGCCATTTTGGAGTAACAAAATATATTCATACCCTTTTAATATGTTTGTTTGATATTTGGTCTATTTATCTTTCTATTTCACTTATTTCTCTCTCTATATCCTCTTACTCTCTCTTTCACTTTTTACAAAATTTCCGGCCAGCAGGCTTCCCCGATTGTTAGAACTCCTTGGACATGACGACATTCCATCTACGGGTATTTCAGAAATGGTATTAAGCTCTTTCGATATTTCGTTTATTAGCCGGAATATTGTATAAATATTAAACTGCTCTGTCCAATTTTACGATGAAGAAAGAATACAAAATACATAAATATGGACATAGAAGCTCGTTACTGAGCAACAATATCGAATTATGAGCTACATTAACTCAAAGCTACAATGTCTTGACGTAGTTAAATTTAATCAAGGGTAAATTAGATGTTTTGTACAGTCAAATAACTAAAAAACATGTATTTCAAAAAAATAACTAAAAAAACATTTTAGCATTAGAGAAATTGCTAAAAAAGACTTTGGTACTTTTTGAAATATATAGTGTCCAGTCGTGACTATAATCTTTTGAACTTTAAGTGGGACCGCATAATTCAGATGCTTCTTGCTATGGTGGTCTAAAGTGTGGATTTTTAACCAAACCCGAAGGTCTTGGTTATGTTTTCATTAATCATTTCCAATTTAGTCTTTGGAAATAGAATTTTGAGAATTTATTAGTTTTAGTGTGAAAATTGGAATTATGTTTGGATGAGAGAATGAAAATGACTTTTATATAGGTTTGAAAATGAGATTATGTTTGGTTGCGTAGTTTTGAAATAGTATTTTATGTATATAATAATTTGAAAAATTGATAGTAGTTGAATTTTTAATTGTATATATAATATTATATTTGGAAGATTGTAAGTTAGTGAGTCCCATTAAAAATATATATAATTAAAAAATAGTAATATTTTAAGTAGATAAAGTTGGTAATGGAGGGTCCCACATATATAATTGGATGAGAAAGTGATTGATGAGTGATATAGGGTATAATATAGGGTTGAAAATTGAAAATATAGGTTTGAGATATTGTTTTATGTGAAAATTGGAAAATAAAATGATTATTTATATTGAAAAATTTAGAAAAAACATGATTCCATTTCAATGAATAATTAGAAATTGAAATTGGCTGAAAACATAAACAAACAAGGCTTCCTGATAACTAAAACTGAACTTCAATACAATGTGAATATTTTTTTTTTTTTTTTATCGATATTACGTTGCGGCGATGGAGAATTTGACGTCGTCAACACGCCATTGGGTCAATGAGGAGTCATGTTTCAACCATTAAAGAATGCAATTATTCATATACTGTCATTTTAAAAAAATTCTTTTTATTAGAGATTATTCGGAAAAACTAGTTAGGGAGAATTTGAATTTTCTTTTGAAGATATGAATATATATATAAAATAAAAATACAATAATGAAAGATAAAAATACAATAATGAAAGATGATGTGATATAGAAATAGTAAAATAATGATTGGTAGTTAAAAATATATGAATGGAATTTATGCGAAAATTATGTGATAATATTTAGTTTTCTTGGAAAGTGAGTACATGTGATTTATGTAGAAAAAGTGAGAAAAAATGAGAGTAAATAAATAGTATATTTCAATAACACTTCTGGTAAAAATAGTTATATAGCAAAGTGAAAATTTTAGGCCTTGTTTGTTTATATTTCCAAACATTTCCAATTTCCAACTATTCATAAAAATGAAATCATGTTTGTTTAAAAAATTTCCAATGGAAATCATCATTTTCTTTTCCATTTTTCACATAAAACATCATCTCAAACCTACAATTTCAATTTTCAACCCTATACACTACCCTACATCACTTATCAATCACTATTCTTATTTTTTAATCCAATTATATATGTGGGACCCTCCATTACCAACTTTATCTACTTAAAATACTACTATATATATTTAATGGGACCCACTAGCCTACAATCTTACAAATACAATATTATATATTCAATTAAAATATTCAACCACTACCAACTTTTCAAATTATATATACATAAAATACTATTTCAAAACTACTTAACCAAACATAATCTCATTTCCAAACCTACATAAACTCATTCTCATTCACTCATCCAAACATAATTCAGGTTTCCACACGAAAACCAATAAATTAAAAATTCATTTTCCAACACTAAAAACTAGAAATAGTCCATGAAAACATAACCATACAAGGCCTTAGTATCCAAGCACACACTTATTATACTACTCAGCAAACCCATCAATATAGGTGTCAATTTTAGTTCGGCCTGGTGGGCCTAGTCTTTTACCTGATTGGTTGTATTTTTCCGAGCCCATAAAAAGGAGAGCGCCCAAGATATACAATTTTTTAGTTCATTTTTACGGGTTAGGTTAAGCTAGGGTTGATTAAGTGAGAGTTGTGTACACCATTAATTTCCCCTTTCTTCTTCACGACAATCACCATTGCTATGCATCATATTACGCCTTATGACTAGACATGTCCAACGTTCGAACCGAACCGAAAAAGCGCGGTTTCGAACCATGGTCAACGGTTCAAAATCGCTGACTCTGTTTCGATTGAACCTAATCGTAAACCTTAAATTTGAGGTTATGTTACTTCCAGTTTTCCAAACCTAATCCGGCGGTTTTACTATTTTTTTTAAATTGAATTTTTGAAATTTGAATTTTGAAAATTCAAATTTCAAACGGTCACAAAAGTGACCGTTTGTGGCCTTTCTTGTTTCTACACCCGATGTTGAACATAATAGTGATCTTGATACGTTTAACGAAGCATCGATATTTGCACCATTAGAGAATTTTTATGACGCGGATACCAAAACGTTCGAGAGGAGCGCGCGACCTCTTATCTTGAACTTGACACATATTTAACATCTCCTTTTGATTATCTTTTGAATTTGTAGTAGGGAGGTCAAAGTTCATTTGTTAAAGTGGTGGTCAGAGAGGTCTTCCTCTTTTCCTATAGTAACTTTAATTGCGAGGGAAATATTAGCCGTTCTTGCCTCAACCGTCTCCGTAGAGCAAACATTCAATGAGGAGGTTATATTCGGATCCTGACGATCTAGATTAATAGTAGAAAATCTGAGGCTCAAGCATTGTCCACGATTGGACAAATGCCGAGGTGCGTGAGCAACACGTCAATTTTGATGATTTCAAAGAAAGCGACAATCTTGATATCGGATCAAAGAACGGTCACAAAATGATTGAAAAATCACGCGTTGCCACTTGCCACCTTCCCTAAGGTAAGTAAAAAGGTAAAGAGAACTATGTAGGGTTTTGATTCCTCTACGAGGATACACAGACAATTTTATTTCAATATTCAAAGTTAAATTTCAAATTTTTAACTTAGAATATTGAAATAAAACTCAAACCCATCTCCTTTTTTTTTTTTTTTTTTTTTTCTTTGTGGTTTTGTCTTTGTAATTTAAATTTTATACGAATTGTATTAACTTGTACTTTGGAATTGTACTTTGGAATTGTAATATCTTAGAAATTTCCATTTTTAAATTGTAAGTTGTAATTTTACTTTTAAATCAATAAAATTAATTTTTGTGTTACTCAATTTCATTTCCTTCATCAATTGTGTTAATTTATTAATATTAAAAACTCAAAAATTAAAAAAAAAAAAAAAAACGGGATCGAATCAAACCGCCTCTATAAGGCGGTTAAGTTTGCCCACCCTTTGGGCGAATCGTGGCCGGAGGTCCTAAATCGTAATCCCGCGGTTGAATCAGTTGGACACCTCTACTTATGACATTGTGTTGTCTTTGTTTCGATTCTTGGTGGATTGTGTTGAAAATAATTGTATCACGTGGCTTCAACCGATTGAGCTATGGATACGTGTATATGACTATTCTGGATGTTGGTGTAGACCCACCCATTAAGTTAAGGGGAGCTTGTAAACAGACTTTGTGAAAAAAATTATTCATTCTTACCTAAATTGATCGGATGTTAGAGCCGCGTTAAAATAAGTCTAAGATATGGCAAAACTAACGGTTGTATGAGGGATAAGGTGGCCCCAAATAATCTGGACGCTGCACTAACGTGTAGAGGCCGAAATGACTAGATCGGTGACAATTAGCTCCAAATAACACCCTAATTCCAAACTTGGCCACATCATTCCCAAATTAAAATTTAAAACCCATTTCTCAAAACTTAGCCCCAAATCAAATTTCAATTGCCCCTCATTTCTCCCCCGTCTGCCCTCATTTCATTTGTCTCCCCGTCGGCCGTCACCCACCCACGACACACACTGCGGCACACACTCTCGCAGGTGGATGGCGCAGTCAGACGAGACGGTAGAGAGGCGGCGTGGATCAACGGCAAGGCAGCGATGGGACTGGGTTTCCCATTGAAGGAGGCGACCATGACTCAGGTGCACGCTCGTGCGGTGGCGCTGAGTGGCGAGTGCGCTCGCGCGGCGGCGCTGCTGCCCGATTTCTCCTCTCTCCATTTTTTCTTTTTGTTGGCTGTATCTAACTGTATACTGTTGGTTGGGTTTGGTTAAGCCGTGATAGTGCTGCATTTTGTGGCAAATGGTAAATATAGAATGGAATCATAAAAGAAAAAGTGCATCATTGTCTTGTCTTCTTCTTTTATTTAGATTATAAATTACACTTCTTAATTCAATATAGATATATGTCAATTAAAAGTTTTTAAAATAAAGGTATAGTTGAAATAATAATCGAAGTGATTGGTATAGAATTTCATATATATCTTAACTAAAAGTAAGGCACATATATAAATTATTTCAATTAGAGATTTTTATACAAGTAACTGCAAAAGAATTTAGGTTAATTAGAATAAATATGCCATAGAATAGCAGAAATTATGTATTAAGCTAGAACCCATAAAATACTTTGCCATAATATCACTTTATCGAGCCTCTAGTAGCGTAATGGTTAATTCATCGATGAGGTCATTTCAGAACCGACACCATTTCTTTCTGTGAAAAAACCAGGCTGTTTGGCTTTAGGCAAATCACCTTTAGGCAAGTCTAAGAGATAAGAACAATGTCCCAAGATAATAGAATATTGGTGTATATATCATAGAGATTATTAAGTTTGTAGTTTTAGAATTTAGGACTGAATTGTCTATTATGGTTATAGTATCTATTTTAAGACTAATCTCCAAATCTCCATCCTGAACTTTCGGTGCACGGGTTGTGAAATGTTTTTCTCTAGTTTGGTTCTGCGGATTTATTTTGAAATCTCGAACTTCGGGACGGTTCTAAAGATTTCCAAATCTCCGGACTGTCCCATTCCGTGGACATTCCTAATATTTTTGCCCCAACAATATTTTGAAAAGTAATTTCAAATATATTACAGACAGGTAATAATATTTTCAAGACCGAACATTTTGGCCGCTCACGATTTGTAGCACCAAAACACCAAAGCTATACTCGTCTGATTTTATTGAGAATACACCATCCACAGCATATTGGTGACATGTAGCCGCTGCATGATGGTTAAAAGCCATTGAAATTGCATGAGCCGATATTGTAAAAGAAATCATATTGCATCGAAAAACAAAAATCGACGGTTCCTTGGTGGTTTTCGACACCTAGGAATCGGACCAGGCCTACATGGTTTCGATTCTAGTCAACGGTTCTCATAATCATAGATTTTAGTTCTAGTTCCGATTCCGGTTTTATTTGGCCACCCCTATCCTAGGTTGTGCTAATTTTTTATTTATTCCCAAAATGACCTTGAATTCTTGGTTTAAATAGCAGTTCTAGTCAGAGGTTGTTTTAATTTTTCATTTATTCCTAAAATGCCCTTGAATTATTGGTTTAAATAGGATTTATAGTCCTGTAATTTTTAGAGATTGACAATTTTAGTATTATATCATTTCAAAGTGGTAATTTCGGTCCTCTCCCTCTCTGTCCAAAATAACCAATATTTTTCAAATTGTGTCCCGAATAACAAGATGTGAAAATTCTTTGTTTTTTGTTACATGTTTTTTTTGTGGCATTGTTATACCTATTTAAACTCGGTTTCTATTCAGAAGTTTGTAGGTCGGGTTATGTTTCGAGCTAATAAACCTTTGCATAAAGATTTATTTACCCAAGTCTCGTAAATCTGACCTAGCTTGTAAATCTCTGAATAGAGACTATGGTCTAATTAAATGTAACAATGTCACGAACGAATCGGTTTTTCATATTTTGTTATGATGAGCATAATTTGGAGAATATTGGTTATTTGGCGAAGGGGCAAGGATTAAAGCTGTCACTTCCAAAAAGATATGGGACTAAAAATTGTCAATTTCTAAAACTTACATGAATGAAATTGCAATTTAAATCAAAAGGATAAAATCATTAAAAACCGAAAATATCACATGAGAAGATAAATAAATAAAATTATCAACCTCCACAAGTTGCAGGACTAAAATTGCAAGTTAGCCTGTAAGTTATTGCAATTAATTTGATCACCATGAAGGGGGTCAATGTCAAATGGCCACATTTCTTGGGACGTTGATCCAATTTCCCACAAAACAGCATATCTCAAATTTTACACACATGCTTTATACTTCTATGATAAACTACATTCATGCTTTCTGGACTTGATCTCTAAAGGAAAAAAAATGCTTTCAATCGGCAACAACAATTTTTTTTTTGAAAAAAAAAATTCGATTGAAACATATTTCTGGTTCCTATCTGGCCTCTAACGTTGTCATTGTGATTTCATTTGTTGAACTTCCCCAGGTGCTAGTTGAAGTATCACTAGCAAAAGCATTTCTTTCAGTGAAAAAACCAGGCTCTTTCGCCTGAGGCAACACAACTTCATTCTCTAGCATGAATACCACAGTGGACATACTTGGCCTATCTTCTGGATATTTTTGCACACACAATAATCCCACCTCGATCGATCTTAGTACATCGGACAAATAACATGACTCGTCTATAATATCCTTAACTAGTTCCAACGACCGTCCTTCTTTGTAAAGAATCCATGCCTGCAAAATTTCACGATAACTACGGGAGTTTTTTGTAATTAGACTAAACCTTAGGGGCAGTTTCTGTAATTTATCCTTTTTCCTAATTGAGGGGAGCTATCTTGAAAAAATTCTTGAAAAGTATTTGAACGGATAATTATATCCTGAAATTCAGAAAATTAGTCCACTAACTTTTGCAAATTTAGACTTTTGGTCCTCTAGTTACGTAGTCAAATTTCCGTCTTAGACCATTTAATTTATTTTATTGGACATTTTAGTCGGAGTCTTGCCGGAGAAAAATCTAATTTCGCTGGAAATTGTTGAGGTAGACGAGATTATGCTAACATGGACAAAAAAATTGGGGAGGGAAAATTGCTGAATTGACAAGTGATGTGTTAAGTTGCAGCGAAAACCGCACAAAATGTCCAAAAAATTGAAGTTAATGTGGTCAAAGACCAAATTTGACTGCCTAGAGGATCACAAGTCTAAATGGCCAAAGTTAGCGGACTAATTTTCTAATTTTCATAACACTTACATGTCCAAGAAGGTTGTGGTGGTGATCCCTGCGGGAAAATCCTCTGTTTCTTTTGCCGGTCATAATTTCCAGCACGATAACACCGAAGCTATACACGTCTGATTTTACCGAGAACGAACCATCAATGGCATATTCTGGTGCCATGTAGCCACTAAAACAAAGTTTTGCATCGATCAATCAGGAAAATGCTGTGGGAAGGAAGTGCGTAAGATGTATTTATGGAATTGAGATTCTTACTAAGTCCCAACAACTCTGCTTGTATTAGCTTCAGTTTGGTTCCCTCCAAAAGTTCTAGCCATGCCAAAGTCTGATATCTTTGGGTTCATGTCCGAATCTAGCAATATGTTGCTGACTTTAAGGTCTCGATGGATAATTCTCAGCCGAGAATCTTGATGAAGATACATGAGTCCCCTGGCAACACCACTGATAATCTGAAAGCGTTTCGGCCAATCAAGTAGCTTACTTTTTGCTTGATCTGTCAAGAGGTTCTCTATCTAGTTAATATGTTATCATCCTTTGAGTTCATCATTCAATATTAGACAATTACCAAAAAAAAACCCGAGGTTTGGGCTGGTTACCAAAAAACTCAAAATATTTAATTGTTTGGTCAGCTGAACAGTGTTGAAGTTAGAAATCCTCACCAAATAAGATCAAGTCGAGACTTTTGTTGGCCATGTACTCATAAATTAACATCTTTTCCTCTCCTTGAATGCAGCATCCGAGAAGCTTCACAAGGTTTCGGTGCTGAAGTTTTGCAATAAAGATCACTTCATTCTTGAATTCATCGAGTCCCTGCATAGATGTCTTTGATAACCGTTTCACAGCAATTTCTCGTCCATCTTCCAGCGTACCCTAGCACATCACGAGCACATAAAAAGGTTTGTACACGTTGAATTTGAAGAAACTAAAAGTTTCATTTTTTCACATGTTCGTCATTTATATTGTTTGAAAATGTTCTACGGTGCCAATGATATGTTTGTGTATTTACAACTTGTCTTTGTAAAACAACTTTGTCATTTGAACTGCACGATTATGCACTTTGCCGTCTGGACCACCCCGATTATTGAATTTTTCACCGGGGTTCTGCCACGTGCATGTCACGCCCTTGTCTGTGTAATTTTTTTTATCAATTCCAATTTGTTTGATGTGTTCATGAATTCCAACCGTTGAATCTAATGCTGTAAAGTTATATTACTATTTTGTTCGCATAAAACAACCTGGAATTGATCAAAAAAATGCACAAATAAGAAGCATGTCATCATGTCATGCATGTGACAAAATCACTGCAAAAAATTCCACAATGGAGGTGCTTCAGATGACGTAGTGTTTTTACCCCCAACACGAGTTTTGAAGTTTAATTTTTGCACGAGAAATTGTTTGTAACTTTCAGTAAAATCTTCTACGATACATTCTTACAAGACAATTATTTTCATCAGGCAACTCGAATCGGGCAAGCTAAGGAAGTTCAGTGTAATAGGTCTTAGTACTGCTAGCTACCAGTCATTTACCTTGTAGACAGGCCCAAATCCACCCTCTCCAAGCTTCTTCCCGGTCGAAAAATCACTAGTAGCTTTAGATATTGTCGACAAGTCAAATGATGGAAGCTCCAGGTCTTTATTCTCTTTATGGTCTTTATTCTCTTTATGCCATCCTGCAACATGAGCCACACAACTGTTATATGCTTGTCTTTATTATTCATTCATTTATTTAGTTTTTGCGATTTTCGTCCATTAATCTTCAGCAAAAAATGGCAGAGCTTGCTTACCTCCCTTCCTCAGCCTTAGATATATTTTCTTCCTCTTACATATGTACAACATGAAGCTTATGCCTAGGAGAATCAGTCCCATCGATGCGGTCAAACTCCCAATGAGTATACCGTTTTTCTTTCTTCTTGACTCTGCAATTATACTCCAAACGAAAGACTAGTTCTTCAATATGTTTCAAATTTCAAAATATGTAGTGTACAAGTAAAGGAATTGACCAGTCTGCATTTTTTCTTAGTTTCCACCAAGGACTGTTTACTTTGCATTCTATATGGATTACATATGTTATTGTTTAAAGAAAATGTTGTACATTTCTGAATCTTTATCTTGTTTCTAAGAAAACAAGAAAAGATCATGCAGTCTTTAAATGGTATTTCATCTTATTCCAAATGGTTTAATTGCAGATACGTCGTTTTTTCAAAATGATATTTCATCTCATATTCCACGAATGATTGTCAAGTTTATAAAACTTGTCATATTAATTTTCAGGAATAAATTGTGGGATTTTATAATACAAGTAACAACTGTTAAAAGAAAAATACATGACAATCAACTGGACAGTGGAATAAGAGATGAAACATGTGATAAAAGATCTCATCGGTGTCGTTTAAGGAATACAAACACTTACCTAAATCAGAAGAAGCCATTCTAATCCAAATATCTTGTCCTGCTCCGTACACCACTTTGATGTCGACCAGGTCTCCAAACCAGAGCAAACAACCACTTTCCCCTCTTCCTATATCTAAGTTTGCATAAGCCATACAAGAGCAATTCCTTAGGCATACTAACCTACATTCTTCCAGAGTCACACTCGCATTAAACGAAGAACGTTCCGTATCAGGCAATTTAATGTCGGACATTTTTCTAAATCCATCGGTTCTGCAATCCAGGGCCGTCCTTCTTACACAGCCGTTAGACCAGTCTGCCGCCCCCCACTCCTCCGGATATCTCGGAACAAATTTTGTCAAACATCCACATATCGGAGAGTTTCCAAGATTACAACTGCCATATGCACCACACTGTCTGTAAGAATCGCAGTTATCTGTCAGCGCACTCAAATACAGTACCCAACCCTGAGTCCTGTCGACCCAAGTCCAGCGCTGCAGGGCACCATTCTGGTTAAGGATTAACCTGGTAATCACTGATTTGTTAAGAAGCTCATAGTGATAATACATCTCATTTTTGTCGAAAACCAACTCAAACGTGTAAATAGAGTTAATTCTCAATCCAGGGAATCCATTGAACCCTACTCCATTCCAGGGTCCGGATCTTTGCAGTTCGACAGAACCCCTTCTGATTACTACGTGTGGATATCCAGTAGGATCCAAGTGATAATTGTAATCTCCCGTCCCTGGATCTTCGCTGCTTTTCCAGGATGAGAGGTAATTTTCATGACCTGTCACAAAATTCCGGCCAAATTTCATGCCTGGTAAAAGTGTATTGGTTGGGTAATCAAAACTCTGCCAGAGGTAGTTTTCTGGGTTACCGTCGTTTTCTTGCTTCAAAACAAGATTTCCCGAGTCCAGCAATTGTGCGACAGGTGTTTGTGCGACTCGTGACGTACTAGAGGACCATATGATGGCATTAGTGCCATTCATAAGAGCCAAAATTCCAGGCCTGGTGACTTTTAACACAGCCCCTGATGTGTTTGTGAGTGGATTGTCTCTGTTGGCGACCCAGACGACCGTGAAAGCAGTTATTTTCCGGTACCATATGCCCACATATCGATTCTTGGAATTTCCAGGGCTGAAAAATCCCAACTCGAAGCTCCCACCCGCCGATATCAATGTCTCGCCGTCTGTGATCACCTGAGTTGTATTTAATGTGTCCTGTGCTCGGGAAAATTGGTTGATGATTAGCATGGACATGAAAACAAGAAGAAAGGTGAAGTATTCATTTGATGTCCTCATAGTTTCAATTGTGTGATGTTTTCTCTGAAATTCTATGTTGTCCATTGGTTGATGAAAATCATTTTTCAATCATCACTATAAATTATAAACTTCAATATTTTTTAAGACTCAAGTGTGTATTGACTTTGTCTTATTCACGTTGTCGTGGTGATGGAAAGGTCTTCATAACACTACGGCATAGACTGGAAATCAAATAAAAAATGATACTTGAGGAGACTTCAGGAGTTTCATTGTTTATTATAGTTCTTCCCCATTTATTATTGGGGAAAATTGCAAAATTTGTTCTGTATTTATCGGCGGTTGCATTATTAGTCGTAGCTTTTGAATCATATGACAATTTTGTCCTCAGTAAAAATAACTACTTTAATACCGTATTTTTAGAATTGGACAATTTTTAGTTCTATATTTTTTAGTTGCGGTAATTTGTGTCCTATTAGTCAAAATAACTAGTTTTGCCAAATTTATACGTGTTTTTGTATTTCCATAATCAGAAAATAATAGATGTAGGACTTGTATATCGAATTATGATCTCAATTCATAATTCTAAAATTCTTCTCTCGTAAGGCAATCTATTGTATAAATGATACATAAATCCAATGCAATAAATAAAACGCCCCTGGTATCATTTTCTACTTGATCTTAGGTATATTGAATATTTTGGTCACCAAAAGCATTTTGGGAATAAGTGAAATATTAAAATAGGGCAAAAATGTTTTTGGTCCACCAAGTAGCTTACATTAGACATTTAGTCCACAGATTTAGGGATTTTGAAATTGGTCCACTAAGTGGGAAAAATTCGGACATTTAGTCCACTCGACCCAGGTCATAGCGAGGTAAATTTGACTTGCATCCTATGTGGAATTTATGTTATTTTTATTTTCTTTTTGGCCTTAAACTATAATTTCTTTTGCTCATAGGGCATCCTATGTGGCATTTTGGAAGGAAAAAATATTATTTGCAATGTAAATTAAATAAAAAAAAATATAAGATTCATTATGAAAAAATGAAAATAGTTTACATAATATATTTAAAATATTTATTAATTTAAAAAAAACTTACAAATTTCCATTAAAAATAAAAATAATATTAATAAATTTAAAATATTTTAATCAGCTAAATATATTCGAAATTATAAAATAATAAAAAAATATTGATTTCATAAATTTAAATTATATCTTAATATTATTATTTTAAAAATGTTACGCTTGAAATATTGAATAATATATTTAGTTCAACTATAAATAAAAATTTACTGTGGTAAAAACTTTTTATTTCTTACTCATTAAATATAAAAAAAATAAAGCATAACAATTATAACACAAATAATAAACAGAATTATACCTGCAAGGCTGCAACCTGTCTCCTATTCATTTATAAAGCTATTATCATATATTAGTTTGAATATCAACCAAAAATCAGAATTTTTAAAAAAACGAACTGTGGAACCCTTTTTTACTTAAATCCTAAAAAACATAAATTCTGATTTTAATTTATTTTTTAATTTTGTTATAATTTTTATGTTTGACTTTTTATAATTAAAGAGTAATAAAAAAAATTACCACAATAATTTTTATTAATAGTTGAATTAAATATATTATTCTATATTTAAGTGTCAGATTTTAAAAATAATAATATTAAGATGTAATTTGAACTTATGAAATAAATATTTATTATTATTTTATAATTTTGAAATATATTTTTCTAATTTAAATATTTTAAATTTATTAACATTATTCTTATTTTTAATTGAATTTTTTTTTTTTTTTTAAATAATAAATATTTTAAATATATTATGTAAACTATATTCAGTTTTCATAATGAATTTTATATTTTTTTATCTAATTTACATTGCAAATAATAGTTTTCCTTCCAAAATGCCACATAGGATGCCCTATGAGCATAAGAAATAATAGTTTAAGGCCAAAAAGGAAAATCAAAAATAAAATAAATTCCACGTAGGATACCAGTCAAATTTATCTGCTATAGCCGGTCACAATGGACTAAATGTCCAATTTTTTTCCACTTAGTGACCAATTTCAAAATTCCCTAAATTTGTGGACTAAATGTCTGATCTAAGCCACTTGGTGGACCAAAAAAGCATTTTTGCCTTAAAATAGCCCATGAGCCAAGTTGCACCAACTTAAAATTTCTATGACCAAAATTGCTTATTGAATGATTTTCTTCACAGCAGAACTATTGTTTTCCTTAATTCATTCAATCAAGAACTTTCCTGTTCAAACATGTCAATATACAAAAGTAGAGAGATTCATGTCACTCTTCATCTTCTACACAAGTCAAATAATCCAAACAGTTTCCTATCTCCCGTCAGGCCATGTAATGGTAACTTCATTGACTGAATTTGCAGCATTTGTATTAGTTAAACTCTCATCATCATCATCATCAGCAGCAGCAGCAGCAGCATCTCTTTCCGTGAAAAAACCAGGCTGCTTAGCCCGAGGCAATGTAACGTCATTCCCCAGCATGAAAACCACCGAAGACATGCTTGGCCTGTTGTCGGGACATTTTTGTACGCACAACAGCCCCACCTGAATCGAGCGTAGCACTTCAGATACGTCGAATGAGCCGCCTAGAGAAGCGTCAACTAGGCTCAGTAAGTTCTCTTCTTTGTAAAGTGTCCATGCCTGTGAGAATTTGAACTGGTTATGAGAAAATTTTTGTGTACAAAATACAAATGTTGTCTAAGAGTATAATAGGTATGTAAACAGGGATTATTACAAAAACAACCCTAAGGTACGGGCTAATTACAAAAACAACCCTAAGGTTCGGGCTAATTACAAAAACCCAGAGATTTTGGAAATTACAGAAAAACCCTTTAAGGTTGATGCGTCTTACATTTTCCCCTTCATATGAAAAATATTTCAAAATCTTGCCTTTATATTTATAGAAATAGTCCAATTACCCCTTAAGTTTAATACACAATCAAATCTCAAGGATTTTTTAATTTCCGAAAACCTCTGTTTCTCTTTTTTTTTTTGTAATTATCGCAAACCTTAGGATTTTTTTTTTTTTTTTTTTTTGTAATTATCCCTATGTAAATATTAAAAAAAAATCCTAAAATGTATACTTGTAAAAGAAGAAACAAATTCCACCACTAGGTTTTCCATAAACTATAGAAAAGGTTACAAACTAAATGAGGGTAACTTTTTCCGTCCACTTTTTTCGCACTTTCTTCTTATTTCGTTTAGGGTTAATTACATAAACACCCTAAGATTCAAGCTAATTACAAAAAAAAACCAGTGATTTTTGAAAATTGCAAAAAAACTCGTTCAGTTGGATTTCTCTTACATATTCCCCTTCATCTTGCAAAAAATATTTCAAGCCCCCCTGATATTTGTGGTAATATTATAGTTACCCCTTTAAATTTAAGACAAAATAAAGTCTAAGGGAGCTTTTTGTAATTAGCCCAAACCTTGGGAGTGTTCTTGTAATTCACCATTTTGACGAATACAATGTTGCCAAGGGTATCATATATCAACACTTACATGTCCAAGAAGGTTGAGTTTGTGATTGCTGCTGAAGAATCCTCTGTTTCTTTTTCCACTAACAATTTCTAGCACAAGAACTCCGAAGCTAAATACATCTGATTTGACTGAGAATAGGCCATCTACTGCATATTCAGGAGACATATATCCACTGCCACAAAATATAATATAATTAACAGGAAAGTTGTGCAAGTAAGATATCAGAGGGAATAAAAATACACCAGTTTGTCAATGTTCTTACTTACAATGTTCCAACAACTCTGCGTGTATGAGCTTCAGTCTCGTTTCCTCCGAAACTCCTTGCTAGGCCGAAGTCTGATATCTTCGGGTTCATGTCAGAATCTAGCAATATGTTACTAGCTTTGAGGTCTCTATGGATAATTCTCAACCGAGAATCTTGATGAAGATACAAAAGCCCCCTAGCAATTCCATCGATAATATGGAAACGTTTTCGCCAATCAAGTAACATACTTTTTGTTTGATCTGCCAAAACATACTGTGTTATCGACTGAATTTCAGACATACTTTTCGTTTCAGACATACTGTGTATTAGTGCTCACCAAATAAAATGGCGTCGAGGCTATTATTAGGCATGTATTCATAGATTAACATATTCTCGTCTCCCTGAATACAACATCCTAGAAGCCTCACCAAATTCCGATGCTGAAGTTTGGCAATCAAGATCACTTCATTCTTCAGTTCGTTAACTCCTTGTGCAGAGGTTTTCGACAAACGTTTCACTGCAATTTCTTCTCCGTCTTCTAGCGTTCCCTAATAACAAAAACTTGTGAATGTGGAAGGCAATAGCTATTTAGGGAAAATTGTAAAATCGGTCCAGTAAATTGGCCTCTTTATACTTTTGGTCTGCTAAGTTATTAAGGTTTGGTCTTAGTATTTTACCTTGTAAACAGGTCCAAACCCACCCTGCCCAAGCTTGTTACTGATTGAAAATTGATCAGTAGCTTTGAGAATTGTAGACAATTTGAAGAATGGCAGTTCTGAGTCTTTGCCACCACTTCCATTATACAGCCCTGCAACGTCACAGTACCGAAAAAATTAAAGCACTTTTTTGATCGTCGCGGTATTACTTCACCCAAATAAACATATTCGTCGTACCTTCTTTTCTCGTATTTGCATCCTTGTTCCTCTTGCGAATACATAGAATGAGGCTCAGGCACAGAAGAGCCACTCCCGCCCCTGATGTTAAACTTGCAATAAGCATTACTCTCTTTTTCCGTTTACGGCCTGCCACAATTTCTATCCAAACAACATATATACTTTATCCATGATGTTATACTCCCAAAGCAAGGGAGGGGACAAAGGTATTACAAAGAATATTCATAAACTTAATTACAGATGCACTGTATAAGTTTTTACCTGCAGACTCGGAAGAAGGCGTTCTGATGTAAAGATCTTGTCCACCTTGAGGCAAGTTTTTCATGTCAATCAAGTCCCCATAGTAAAGGAGGCATCCAGTTCCCCTTCTCTTATATCCAACCGCGTGTACGCTACGCACGAACAATTCCTTAAACATTGCGCTCTGCATTCTTGAAGGGTAATAATATCATCATTGAACCACGAAAATTGTGGGTCTGGCAATTTAATCCCAGTATAATTCACAAACACATCTCCTTCACAGTTCAGCGATGTCTTTCGGGCGCACCCGCCCGACCAGTCTCCCCTGTCCCAACTATCTTGATTTCTTGGTACAAATCCGTCTAAACACCCACAAACCGGAGAATTTCCAATACTACAAATCCCATATGCACCACATTTATTATACACATCACAATTATCTGCTGGTTCACTTAGGTAAACAAGCCAATCGTTTCTTTGTTCAGATGATATCCACCACTGTCCAGTACCAAACTGACTTAATGTAAACCTTGCATTAACTGATGCATTTAGAAGCTCGTAGTAAAAGTAAACCTGATTACTGTCTACAACTAATCCAAATCTAAAAATCGGATTTTCCCTCAAGAATGGCGTCCCACTAAACCGTAGCCCGTTCCATTGCCCGGATCTGTACAACTTAATCTCACCCCTTTTCAAGATATTCTGTGGATACCCAGTGGGATCACAGTGGTATGTATAGTTTCCAGATGATGGATCATCATTGCTCTTCCAGGATGAGAGGTAGACTTCCAGATTAGTCGTCAAGTTCCAACCGAGCTTCATCCCTGGTAAAAACGTGTCTGTAGGATAATCGAAACTCTGCCAGATATAATAATTCCCTGGATTATCATCGTTTGCATCTCTGATGACCAGGTTTCCTGAATCTAGCAACTGCGCGACAGGTGAGCTTGATGTAATATTATTATTATTATTATTATTATTATTAGTAGACCAAATGATTACATTATCCTCGTTTTGAATAACTAGATTTCCAGGTTGGACGAGTTTCAACACGCCTGTTGATGAATTTGTGAGTGGCATTCTCTGTTTGCAACCCATACCACAGTCGATGTTATTTTCTTGTACCAAATGCCCACGTAACGATTCGTGGAATTACCAGGGCTGAAAAATCCCAATTCGAAAACCCCACCCGATGAAACCAGAGTCTCACCATCTCTAATAGTCTGATTAGTGTTTATGGTATCCATTGCTAAGGGCATTCTGAGGGTTGATATTAAGGAGGGTATAGTAATGAGTACTAAGGGGATATGGTATGAAATGAATATGGTACTTTTCATGGTTTTGGGTTCTCGGGAAAAAAACCTTGTTTTGTAAGAATTTGAAATATACAGTGTCCGGTACTTGTGGCTATATTCGTGGAACTTTGAGTGGGAATGCATAATTCGGATGTTTCTTTCTATGGTGGTCTTTTTTTTTTTTAACGAATTCTATGGTGGTCTAAAGTGTGGTTTTTTCAACTAAAAGTGGACTTCAATCCAGTGTGAATGCAACTTGGAATTTGTCAACCCGCCATTGGATGCAATGAGAAGTCCTGTAAGAATCATTAAAGAATAAGGTTGGACTTGCTTTTCTTATCTGTGATTGGGACATACTAGTGACATTTTCTATTTATATTTCTTTTAGAATATAGATTTATGCTAATTATACTCATCTATTAATTAAATATGTTTTATGATAATTATTGAGTTATTAGAATTTTATTTAGTAGTTTAGTATAAGGGCAACTCCACTGGAAAAAACACTCAAATATTTTTCCAGTTTTACGTGTGTCTTTGTCACATACCACATCAAAAGAAAAACTCCATTCTTTTACAAACTTTTCTCCACAATCCGTTAAACTTATTTACCACTTTTTAATAGTCCCCACCATCCAATTTACAAAATAATTAAAAATTTAACATATTAATTTCAAAATCTTTCTTCAAACATGGGCCCAGTACCAATACCTTTTACCCCAATTTTTCCTCCATGAAATGGATCATACCTACAAACATTGTCTTTCCTATAAACCCAAAATCTTCTCTCACAATGGTGGGATTTTTTATTGACATGGTTTTTCACAAAAAAAAACCCCAAAAATCTTATCATTGGAGTTACCCGAAATATCACGATATGGAATTTACAATTAGATAAGTAGACTTGTAAACAATTATCATTTGTAGATTTCTTCAATTATAACAATAATATACTATAGTGTCAATTTACTGTTAATTTACTATATATTATATCTATGTCTTAATGGTAAAAACCGGTGACATTCATCGCATTTTAGGGGCCTGTCAGATAGATAAGGCCATCACGCAAGTGGTTGGAGTACGTATATTAGAATAAAAATGATCAGAATGCATGTGGTTAGAATGAATAATTTACTCCTTTTTGTATATTAAAAAATTGTATTAGACTAAGAGACAAGATGATATATATGCATTGATAAAAAGGATGAACCACAACCTTTGCCCTAAAGCTTCGTCACAGGATGTGAAGCGGGGTTATCTTTCAACTAGTCGAGTCTTTGGGCTTGCCAAGATCGAAATCACCACACAAGAAGTCCTCCTCCACCCCTCAAATCGTTACGAGGGATTGAACAACCACATCATGGTGCCAGTCAAAGAAGCAGACATCACGTCACCCAAATTCTTTACTACTTGAGCTATGCCCATATATATATGCATTGATGGCCGATGGGTAGGTTGGTCAAAAGTGTACTGCACTCGCAAAATATTAAATTGAGCAGCTGGCCGGCCTTGTATTAAATTTGAGTGTGTGGTTTCTCGTTGCTTGAAAAAAGAAAAAGTGAAGGCTGAATATGAATTACATCAGAATTTATATAGAAGTGTATCTAGTTAAATAGGGTTTTGTATAATAGTTCAGTCTATCAGTAGGCATTGTTGAGGCAGCAGGGTTGACACCAAAATTACACCCAAAAAACAAAAAATTAAAACATTACATAGAACAAAATATTTGCTGTGATTGGGACATACTAGTGACATTTTCTATTTATATTTCTTTTAGAATATAGATTTATGCTAATTATACTCATCGATTAATTAAATATGTTTTATGATAGTTATTGGAGTTATTAGAATTTTATTTAGTAGTTTAGTATAAGGGCAACTCCAGTGTAAAAACAATCAAATATTTTTCCACATTTTTCTGTGTGCCGTATCACCTGCCAAAAGTGTACATATATTAAAATAAAAATGATCAGAATTGCATGTGGTTACTGGTTAGAATGAATAATTTACTCCTTTTTGTATATAAAAAAATTGTATTAGACTAAGAGACAAGCTGATATATATATATATATATATATATATATATATATATGCATCGATGGCCGATGGGTAGGTTGGTCAAAAGTGTACTGCACTCGCAAAATATTAAATTGAGCAACCGGCCGGCCTTGTATTAAATTTGAGTGTGGTCAGTGGTTTCTCGTTGCTTGAAAAAAAAAAAAAAGTGAAGGCTGAATATGAATTACATCAAAATTTATATAGAAGTGTATCTAATTAGTAGCCATTGTTGAGGCAGCAGGGTTGACACCAAAATTACACCCAAAAAACAAAAAAATTAAAACATTACATAGAACGAATAAAATGTTAAAAAGTTACCAGTACGAAGCCGGAGGGAATGCGATCTCGAAATAAAATTGAAAAAAAGAACGAGAGCTAAACAATGGAAGATGAAGTGCAAAGAAGATTTAGGGAGAAGAAACTGAAAAAGATTTGCAATAGTGACTGAAGAAAAGCTCGGGAAGAAATACAGAGAAAAAAGAGAGAAGCGGGAAAAGAGAAAGTGAAAGAAAAATACGAAAAAAATAAAATAAGGGGAGCGCTATTTACACCCGAAAAACTTATCAATACACCATTTCTTTTTAATTATAAAAATACGATCAACTGAAAAAACTAAAATACACTTAGCACCTACCAAATTTAGAATACACCCACCAAATATTCTAAATACGGTCTTCTAGGTCATTTGATCCACTGTAGAGAAAAGTAGTTCTATATGTTTTTATCCCGCACACGATTAATTGCTTATTTTCCATTATTCTAGGATTTTGCATTTTCCGGCCATGGGTAAATATAGAATGGAATCATAGAAGAAAAATGTGCATCAGTGTTTTCTCTTAGATTGTAAATTACAATTCTTAATTCAATATAAACATATGTCATGTCAATTACAAGTTTTAAAAATAAAGGTAATATCTTAACCAAAAGTAAAACACATTTTTTTTTAAATAAGTGCGAAATATTATTAAAAAGAAAATGAAGAAAGATCACATAAAGCCAAAGAACTAGCTTTAAAATAAAGGGTCTCATTAAAACTTTTCAAAGTAAAACCGAACCTTTGATAGGCAAAAGAGTTCCCCATAAAAGAAACACCCAAAACAACCTTAAAAACACAATCTAAATGATGGACGCTATTTCTAGAGGATTTGCGAGTGACATTTGCCATTTATTTTTTTTGCATATGCTTGATTATCATCCTGGCGTCCGATGTATCATGTGGAATATCGCCCAGGCTCCTCGCCACAATTTCCATAGCCTTCATAGCTTTTGAGGAATCACCAGTGAACGCGACAAGCGGAGTAGTTGAGGAGTCGCCAACCTGGTCATTAAAGCTTCCAATTTATCTCGCATCAATTTGATCTTCTTCATCCGCCATATCGACCAACGTTTCCGTGAGCAGCGGCCATAACCTTGAACCCCTCAGACGGATCGTTGGAGCTAAGGACAAAATCATTTCGAATAAGACTATTAGAAACATTTTCTATTGTACATTGCAAATTAGCTTGTTCATGTTCATCCAATTTTGTTGCAATTACCGAATCCTCAATAACCATTGCGGAAACATATTGTTGAGGTTGATAAAGAACCATGGTCATGTTTGTGTTGCTAGTATTATCCTTCAAGCCATAATCGATTCTCATTATCGGTTTGTGCTCCAAATTCGTGTTATCACATGCCACGCTCATCCGAATCAAGACCCGAACATCAAAAGCATTCTTGGTATGAATACGTGAAGAAGAAGGTTCACCCCCTTAACATGACCTTGTCGTCCGTTACTTGCACCCAAGTTTGATCCAATCGCTTGCCCTTTGTAACCGAACACAATCTCGAGCGGTGGAATGTCCACGAATCGACTTTTTTCTTTGCGCTCAATGTCATCCTTCATGTACCTCATCGGATTTGACCTGACGACAATTGTTGATATGGTGCCCAACTATGCGACGCTTGGCACAAAATTCCAAAAATTTTCATAACTAAGTGAAACAACTCGAACAATGTCCCACCTGTTCTACCATGATAAACTCCTGTAGAGGTTTATTTAAATCAATTTCGACTAAAACACGTACAAAATGTCCCACTTCCCCCGACAACGACCGTCCATCGATTTGAATAGGGGTACCAATTGCACTAGCAATTTTCATAATAAGAGAAGGATGCCAATACTCAATGCTTAATTCATATATGCGAATCCAAACTTGTGTCACCAAGTATTTATTTTGTAAGGATTGAAATCCGGTACCAATTTGTAATCCGCATAGTCCCCGGATTCAAATTCCATGAAGCTTTGGCGAAAACCCGATTCCGATCGGCCACATCATTGAATTGTAGGCTATAATAACCTTTGCCTAGGGGAACCAAACGCCATGAATGTTGAATTTTCCACGCAGACTGCAATTTCGATTTAAAGACTTCCAAAGCACTAGGTATGGCCCCCTTAGGAAGCAAGAGACGTCCAATTAAAGAATCACGTAACTCCACTCGCTGTTGATGGTAGATCTCCTCATCCATCGTAATGAATAATAGTTCTCTTTCTTAATTGGTATCGTATCCTCTACAGACTTTACCGTTTGGGCATGAGTATGCTCCGAATCGGGGTTTTGAGATACCTAGGTAAAACCCCGGAGAAGGTATCGGGCGGGGTTGCTATTATGGGGCGTTGAAGAATCCTTGTCCAATGTTCTCCTTGACGACATGATGCGTAATCAATTAACTGATTGTGCATAGAGGACTCTAAATCTGGGGATGATGAAACATTATGAGAACCCACTTTGGGATTAATCAACAGATGCGTGCTGGAAAGTTCAGGGAATAGATCAAAATCAAGGTCCATCATGATGAATATCACAACTAATGCGTGTGAAGATGATTTCTTCAATGAAATCGATTATGGATCCCACTTAGGAGGGGGATCCATCACCGCCTCCTCACACATTCGTGAGTAAAATGAGTAAAAATAAAATCAATCTGGCCTCTCGAAAATATCAACATCCATTCTTTCACTTCACCAAACTTCACCAATTCTTAACCAAAAAAATAATAATAATAAAATCAAGAAGCAAAAATCCCCAACAAGATCAACAACCAATAGCTCAATTAATAGTTCCCAGAATGTGATGATTGGAAGGAAAAAAGTTCAGAGAGAGTGAAAGAAAAATTAAACTGGAGTACCAACCGAGATGTGACGGGCGACGATGGGCGGAGGTTCAGTGACGGGCGGCGATGGGCGGAGGCGGAGTGACGAGCGGTGATGTGGATTTAGGGGTTTCGGTCGAAGTCTCTCTGGATTTTCGTCCGTTTGTCCAAATACCCCCTTTGTAAAAACTGACGAGCTGAGAACGGAGGTAGTCTGACAAGCCTGCGAACGGAGGCGAACGAGGCTGAGAACGGCGGCAAACGAGGCTGAGAACGGCGGCGAACGAGGCTGAGAAGGCGTGAGATGGAGAGAAAAACCTCTGTGTATTATTGTGCCTAACGCATTTATAAATAGTGGCATTGAATGAATACAGATTGGAAAATTTTGTTTCTAGCATTTACATTTTCTGGCATTAAATTTTGGAGAAAAGCAAACACAGGGACTTCCACAAACATCCATTTCCTGTGTCACAAACATCCATTTTCAGTTCGACCAAAAGTAAAACACATAAATGAATTATTTCAATTAGAGATTTCTATATACAATAACTGGCAAAAGAATAAACCTGCCATATAATATGAATAGCTCAAACAATGTATTAAGCTAGTACCCGTAATATACTTTGCTATATAATATGACTTCATCGAGCCTCTAGCAGCGTAATGGTGTATTCGCTCGACGAGGTTGTTGGATTCGTGCTGGTTGTCGTCTCCGAACCAAAACCATGTCTTTCTGTGAAAAACCAGGCTGTTTGGCTTCAGGCAACTCACCTCCACTGCCCAACATCAGAACCACCAAAGACATGCTTGGCCTATCTTCGGACGTTGTTGGACACACAATAGAGCCACATGAATCGATCGTAGTAATTCATATATGTAAATTGAGTTGACAATATTAGGATCAACCAGTTCCAAGGACCTTCCTTCTTTGTATAGTATCCATGCCTGAAATTATCAAGTCATTGAAGTGATGCTAATGTTTCTGTTTTTGGAATAACTACCAATACTAATCTTGAGATTTAATCTAATTATAAAAAGGGATAGTTACACAAAAAAAAAAACCCCGAGGTTCGGGCTGATTACAAAAGAATCAAGAATTTAAAAAAAAAAAAAGATCTTTGAGGTCTGACTTCTTCTTACATTTTCTCCTTCATAAGTAAAGAAAATTTCAAAACCCCTGGTATTCTACAGTTGTCCCCTTAAATTTAATAAGACGGAATCAAATTTGAGGGGACCTTTGTAATTTTGAAACATCTATGAGTTTTTTTTTGTAATTAGCCCAAACTCAGGGTCTTTTGTAGTTACCCTTATAAGAAAAGTAAAGTTATCTTTCAGAATCACAAATAACAATGACATATGTTTCTGTTTTACACCTTGCACAAAATTTTAAAGAAATTGTAATTTTAAAAGATAACCGGATTTTTTTGTAATTATGCTGAATCTGAAGGATAGTTTTTGTAATTATCCATGTTGAAAAGTAATTTCAAGTATACTAAAGGCAGGTAATGATATTTCCAAGACTGAACACTTACATGTCCAACAAGATTGTGGTGGTGATCTTTGTGATGAAATCCTCTGTTTCTCTGGCCGCTCACGATTTCAAGCACTAAAACACCAAAGCTATATACATCTGATTTTATTGAGAACAAGCCATCCACAGCATATTCTGGTGACATATAGCCGCTGCATGATTGTTAAAAGCCATTAAATTGCATGAGCAGATATTGTAAAAGCAACTATATTGCATCTATCAGATATGAAGAAATTGAGATTCTTACTATGTTCCAACTACTCGGTTTGTGTTGGCTTCCGTCTCATTCCCTCCAAAAATTCTGGCCATCCCAAAGTCTGATATTTTTGGGTTCAGCTCAGTGTCCAACAATATGTTACTAGCTTTGAGGTCTCTATGGATAATTCTTAGCCGAGAATCTTGATGAAGATACAAGAGTCCCCTTGCGATACCATTGATCACATTATACCGCGTTGGCCAATCGAGCTGCTTACTTTTTGTTTTATCTGTTAAATGATTTTTGTTACGTTAGTATCTTTTGTCCTCTATTTTGATTCTCAGTAGTGGAATTACGAGTTATTTACATTGCTACAAGATTCTCACCAAATAGGAAGAAGTCGAGACTTTTGTTAGGCATGTACTCGTAAATCAACATCTTTTCGTCTCCTTGAATGCAACATCCTAAAAGCTTCACAAGATTTCGATGTTGAAGCTTAGCAATACAGATAACTTCGTTCTTGAACTCATCAAGTCCTTGCGAAGAAGTTTTCGACAGCCGTTTAACAGCAATTTCCTTTCCATCTTCCAGCATTCCCTAAGATTTTAAAAATAACAGAATGCTGTTTAGCTTAAGTTTCTCTTCTGTTTTGTAATATAGCATATGTTTCTTTTTATAAGTTCTTGCTACACATAACATAAGAAGCAATACAAAAGAAACAATATAAAGATCAATGCAAATTTACCTTATAAACAGGTCCAAATCCACCTTCCCCAAGCTTGTTGATGTTTGAGAAACTATTGGTCGCTTTATCTACAGTCGATAAGTCGTACATAGGCAGCTCCAAGTCTTCGTCATTACCTTCTTCGTGCCCTCCTGCAACATGACAATCATGGCTAAATATAACTGACAAGTTCCAAGGTAGCCAGGCACAAACACCATTCTTCTTCTTCTTCTTCTTTCTTCTTTCTTTTTTAAATTATTATTAGGGATAATTACAAAAAAAAAACCCTAAGGTTTGAGCTAATTACAAAAAAGCCAAAATTTCCTTACCTTGTTGCCTCAGCTTTTGGTTCTTCTTCCTCTTCCAAATAAACAACCCCAGGCTCAGGCCAAGCAGAGCAATCCCCGCCAATGATGCCAAAATAGCGATAAGTGTTGTTCGTCTATTCCCACTGGAATCTGTATCATTTGCAAGTCAAACCAAAAAAAATTGTGTTTAAAATGTTGCCACATACACATTAAGAACCTAATGTATCCATAATATATATCTAAATAGCATGTTTTTTTATATATATTCACTGAATTCAGAAGCAGCCATAAGTTATGTAACAGTAATTTTATCCTTATATTGAAAATAGAAACTTCACCTAATTCAGAAGCAGCCATTCTGATATAAATCACTTGTTCTTCTCCAGATAACTCTCTAATATCAACCAAGTCTCCAAACCAAAGCAAGCATCCACTCCCCCCATTCCTTATATCCAAGTTCGAGTACGCCATACACGAACAATTCCTCAAGCACACCGCCGCATTCTTCAAAGTTCAAGCTTTCATTAAACCACGTGAGTCGAGAATCTGGCATTTTAATACCCGAGTAACTCAAAAACACATCGCCCTGACAGGTCAAGTTAGTCCTCCGAACACACCCGCCCGACCAATCAGAACTAACCCAACTCACTTCATCTCTCGGCACAAATCTGTCCAAACACACACAAGCAGGCGAATTCCCCGTGTCACAACTCCCATGCGCACCACATAACCGATAATTATCGCATATATCGGCCGGTAAATTATAGTAAACCACCCATTCTTGGCTTCGGTTCACCCACGTCCAACGCTGTCCGACCCCAGTCCGGCTCAAAGTGAACCTGGAAACAACCGAAGTGTCAATAGCATCTTCCCTGTAATATATCACCGAACTATTCATGAATAAACCTGCCGTGAACGTTGGATTTCGTCTCACGCTAGGCGTCCCGCTAAAACGCATACCGTTCCAGGGTCCGAGCCTGTACAGCACGGTGTCACCCTGTTAATGACCACCTGAGGATATCCAGAAATATCCAACCGAAATGTGAAATCCCCTGCAGCTGGATTATCAATATCTCTCCACGACGAGACGTAGCGTTCCCAGCCTGTAACCAAGTTCCACCCGAAATCCATGCCCTGTAAAAACGTGTCAGTTGGATAATCAAAACTCTGCCACAGATAATTATTCCCTGGCCGATCATCGTTCGCGTCTCGTATAACGAGATTTCCTGAGTCAAGCAATTGAACAAACGGGTTGCGTGCGACTCTCGACGTGTTCGAAGACCATACGGTGGCGTTAGTTTCGTCCCGGAGAATTAATTGGCCTGACGGGTTGAGTATCAAGACCCCTGATGTTGTGTTTCTTAGAGGGGATTCTCTGTTAGCAACCCAAATCGGGGTTCTAACGCTTATATTCCTGTACCATATTCCCACGTACCTGTTTGTGGAATTGCCTGGAGTGAAAAATCCAAGCTCAAAACTTTGGGCCTGGGAAACAATTGTATCACCATCTCTAATGATCTGGGTTGTATTTATTGTATCAGTGGCACTGGTAATACCCAAAATGAACTGAAAGTATAATAAGAAAATAAGAAAAGAGGAATCTTTAATCCATCTTTTCATGTTTCTGTTAGGTGAAATTATTGTATTAATTTGTTGGCACGATATTCTGAAATTATACTGAGTTGAGCTTGTGAAGACAGGCTTATGAGTGTAAACACGATAAATTATAATTTGGTTTAATCCGGAATTTTTGGAGTTTTGGAATTAGAAATTCAACGAAAAGAAAAGAAAAAAACACGGGTCTGATTGGCAATGTGGAGTTTTCAAAGTCAGTCTTCTCTTTGAAATGTTGTTAAATAATGAGGTTGCTGAGTTCTTTCTAAGAGATTTTAACTTCGTGTTTCAACCACAACACAGATCATATTGACCAAAACACTAGCGAGAATTCCAAGAATGGGGGCTAAACCATTTTTTTTAATAAAGTTCTGGGAGTATTGGTTGGAGAATTTCAAATAAATTGAAAGATACAGGATTCGAACTCCTGATTAATACCCTTATAAAGGGTTAGTAATACCATTTGAGTATGGGGCTAAACCATAGCGACTGATCTTCTATTTTAGAATAATGTTTCGCTTCCTATTCTTGTATACACAATGGCGGAGGGGAAAGGGGGCCAATCTGCCCCTCCCCCATCTTTTTAAAAAACAAAAATTACATTATATAATTTAAAAAAAAAATATTTTAAGTATATTTTCTTATCCTACCCATCCCGAAAAATTTCCTGGCTTCGCCCTTTTGTATACGGAATTGATTGCCACATGTAATGAGTATATTTTGTGAAGGAAAACGTGTGTTTCAAAGGTTTCACATTTGGTCAATACATGAGCTTCAACAGGTGTTGGGCTTGGTTGCCATGGGCCTGTTGGCCAAACCAAGTATTCTGCTTTCACAGGTCTTATTTAACAATTGGGCTACCTTCTCAAAAAAAAAAAAAAAAAAAAAACAAACACTTGGGTTACAACATCATATGAATTAATTCTTGTTCAAAATAACACTGATTTCACTTCTGTTTACTCTTTAGACAACAAGAATCTTGAACTGTAATTTGATCGGAAGAAACATTGCAATAAACTCATCTGCTGGAGCAACAATGGCCAGAAACTCTATCCTTATTATCGCCCGTCTAGCATTGTGATGGTGATTTCATTTGTACAACTGCCTGGAAAGGGTCTTGCCTTACTTTCCGACACAAATGTGTCACTATCTGAGAAAAAACCAGGGCGATTAGCTTGAGGCAGCGGCGAAGAGTCATTGCTCAACATTGTGACCACTGAAGTCATGCTAGGTCTATCTTCTGGACGTTGTTGCACGCATAACAGCCCCAAATGTATTAGTCGTAGCACTTCGTTTAAATGATCCAAGTCGTGTAGATAAGCGTCGACTAGTTCTATTGACCTTCCTTCTTTGTAAAGTGTCCATGCCTGTGTAACCAAGTAAATGATCATTATCAATGAGAACTAGTTATCAGGAAAATGCTAATATACTCGAGAGCAAGAAATATTACATGTCCTAGAAGGTTGAGGCTGCGATCTGCATGAGAAAATGCACTGTTTCTTTTCCCACTAACAATTTCTAGCACAAGGACTCCGAAGCTGAACACGTCTGATTTTACTGAGAACCGGCCATGAACTGCATATTCAGGTGACATGTAGCCGCTGCATGGAAAATGTTAAACCATAAGACAATGGAAGTGTTTATTAGGTGGTTTTATGATGCTTACTATGTTCCTACAACTCGGCTCGTCCTGTCTTCTGTCTCTTTTCCTCTGAATATTTTAGCAATGCCGAAATCTGATATCTTTGGGTTCATTTCACTATCCAGCAATATGTTGCTTGCTTTAAGGTCCCTATGGATTATTCTCAACCGCGAATCTTGGTGAAGATACATAAGCCCTCTGGCAATACCGTTTATTATATGGAATCTCATAGGCCAGTCAAGGGACATTCTGTTGGTTTGATCTGCCAAAAATTTCGTATCTGATTAATATACTTGATCAGTTGATCTAGGTGCGAGGACGGACGCAGAAAATTCGTTCTTGGGGGCGAAATCCGTAGGCGGTCTTGAGGCGGCGCGCAGATGGTGCCGCCAAGACGAGAGCCCTCCGCGAGGACCAAGTTTTTTTTATATATGTATATATACAATCAATGGCGGAGATAGGGCCAACCCGGCCCCTCCTTTTTTTTAAAAAAATTACTAGGTAAAATTTTTCAAATTTTTTTAGTTAATATTTATTTGTATTTTTATCTCAAGCCACCCTCAATTTCTTGTATCACCACCCTCGTAATAATCCCTAGATACGCCATTATATGATGGCGTATCTAGGAATTATTAAGGGTAGGCCGATACACGAAATTGAATGGGCCAAATAAAAAAAAAACTAAAAATACACATAAATATTAACTAATTTTTTTAAAAATACCTTTTCTTTTTAAAAAAAGAGGGTGCCAGAGCCGGGTTGGCCTCCTCTTATCTCCGCGATTGTATATATATTATTTATTGCTCTAGGTCCCTTGAAACCTTGGACCGCTCTCGCAAAATCAAATCTAATATAAATAAAAATAAAACATACAAGCTTTTATAACAAAATTACATGAAAATTTGGGGAGGGGGCAAAATATGTTGGCTTACATTTTTATATACTATATTAATTTATTAAATAATATAATATAGGGGTCAATCGCAAGACGAGGGGGCAGCTTGCCGCCACCACCCCCTTGGGTCCGTCCCGTCTAGGTGGAACATCTGTGTATATACTCTTGCAAAAATTCTCCATTTTTCAGTTCATAATAATTTGGGATAATTGAAAAACAGCCCTGAAGTTCGGGCTAATTACCAAAAAATCCAGAAATTTTTGAAATTACAAAATCCCCTTTAGGTGTGATCCCTCTTACATTTCTCCCCTTTATGTAAAAAAATATCTCAAAAGCCCTGCCTTATGTTTATCAAAATATTGCAGTTGACCCCTTAAATTTAAGACACAATTAAATCTCAAGTTTTTTTTTTTTTAGTAATTTTCTAAAATCTCTTGTTTTTTTTTTTTTTTTTAATTAGCCCAAACCTTAGGGTCTTTTTGAAATTATCCCTAATAGATTCCCTTAGGGGCTTAGATTAATGATGAACTGAACTTGCTAAGATAAATGATATGGTCTCGACATAAAGAGAAGGAATAGCGGGCAAAGAGATGTCCCGATTCCAATTATTTAGATATCTTCAAATCTGAACTAGGTTTAATCACTGGATCCCTAAACTTTTGAGTGATTGCACCATAGTTAGAAATTCTCACCGAATAGAACCAAGTCCAGGCTTCCGTTAGGCATGTATTCATATATTAGCATTTTCTCCTCTCCTTGTATACAACATCCCAATAGTTTCACAAGATTTCGATGTTGAAGCTTGGCGATGCATATGACTTCATTCATGAATTCGTCAAGTCCCTGTATGGAAGTTTTTGATAGTCGTTTGACAGCTATGTCCTGTTCCTCTTCTAGTGTGCCCTGAAAACGAAATAGTGCAGTGTAACATTATGTCGATAAAATTTATATTTTCCATGTCTCTTTTGTGACCACTCAACTCATGCTATGTTATTAAAAACAAGGCTTGCATGTATGGGCCCAAATTCTCTGCAGCAGCATATATGATATATATGCCCGAGTACAATGTTACCTTATAAACAGGTCCATATCTAATTCTAGTTTTCATAAATGTATAACGGTAAGATTGCCTGATTAATTATTTTATTTCATTTACTTTCAGAAAACTAAATATGAAAGAAAACTAAATATGCTCGAGTACAATGTCACCTTATAAACAGGTCCAAATCCACCCTCTCCAAGCTTGTTTGTGATGGAAAAGTTATTAGTAGCTTTTGAGATTGTAGACAAGTCAAATAATGGAAGCTCTAAGTCTTTGTTACTGAGTTCAATATAATTTCCTGCAAAAGGAGTAATTTGGAGAATGTTTAGTTAAAGATCAGTAGAAAAACAGTCAGCCCCTGCAACAATCGATGCATAATTCTCTCGTGTGCTTACCAGTTATTCTTCCCTTTGTGTCATACTTCTTCCTCATCCAAACATAAAGAAGCACAGTAAGGCCTAGTAGGACAAATCCTACTGTTGTCAAACTTACTATAAGTGTCTTCTTTCTATTTCCATTTGAGTCTGCACCATTTTAGGTATAAAATTCCAAGTTCACACAGTTCAGATGCTGATTAAAACAAAGAATTCACAGAACTAGCAATTTATATGTTGTTTCACATAAATTCTTACCTAATTCAGAGGAAGCCATTCTGATATAAAGATCTTGCCCACCAGAAGACATAACTCTAATGTCAACCAAGTCCCCGAACCAAATAAGGCATCCACTTCCTCCTCCACTGATATTCAAGTTCGTATACGCCATACAAGAGCAATTCCTCAAGCACTCCACTTCACATTCTTCAAGCGTCATGCTTTCATTATGCCACGAATTTCGTGCATCTGGCAACTTAATATCAGAATACTTCAAGAATCCATCCCCAACCGTACAATTCAAACCCGTCCTTCGAACGCACCCATTCGTTGACCAAGCCCCCCTACTCCATCCTTCTGGATTTTCAGGTACAAATTTGTCCAAACATCCACACACAGGGAAATTCCCAACATTACAACTGCCATATGCTCCACATAAATTATAAGTATCACAATTATCTGCCGGCAAACTAAGGTATCGTACCCAGCCCTGAGTTTGATCGACCCATCCCAAGCGTTGTCCAACCCCACTCGGATTCACAGTAAATATTGTAATAGCTGATGTGTCAATAGCATCCCCTCTGTAATAAGCACCATTCTTATTTATGTGGGTCGCAAATACGAACGTGGGATCATTGCTCACGTCCGGTGAGCCACTAAGTGCCAGACCATTCCATGGTCCTACTCTACACACCGTAACTGCCCCTCTTTTCATGATCGCTTGTGGATATCCAGTTGGATCCAAGTGGAATGTGAAGTCTCCAGGTGCAGGATCGTCATAAGTCTTCCATGACGAAAGGTAACTCTCTATACCAGTGACATAGTTCCACCCAAAGTTCATACCTACTAAAAATGTATCAGTAAGATAATCGAAACTCTGCCACAGGTAATTCTCTGGCTCATCATCATTTGCATCCAATAGAACAAGATTTCCTGAGTCAAACAATTGAACAAACGGGTTGCGTGGGGATATCTCCGACAAAAAAAAAAAAAAAAATTGAGTCATACATGGAAGGCACAAATTAGTCACAAAAATTGTAATTTATTTGTGCACCCAATGGGTTCTGCTTTTAGAGGTCATTACCAAATGAAAAATTTTATGTGGATGAATTTTTAATTGGTAATAGTATGAGAAATCAAAATAAAATATAATATGTGAGTTGAGCGAAAGGACCTTTCCACAACTAATGATTATGTCCCTAGCTCCAATGATCCTCCCGAGGGGTTCAAGGCTACGGCCGTTCTTTGCCTGAAATGTTGGTCGATATGGCGATGAAGACGATCAAGATGATGAAGAAGACAAATTGGAAGCTTTAAAGACCAAGTTAAGCGACTCTTCAATCAAGCTTCGATTGTCATTCACGCAAGTGATTCGTCGAAGCTATGAACGTTATGGCAATTGTGGGTGGAGGATCCTGGGCCGATATCCCATATGATACATCGTAGATCATCGTGAGGATACTCAAGACGTGCAACACAAACACATGCCAATGTCCTTCGAAAATCCTCTAGAAATAAACGCCCATCATTTCGATTGAGATTTTAAGTTATTTCTTTGTTTTTTTTTATGGATTTTTTCCTATCAAAGGTTTTTCCCAATGGGTTTTACTTTGATAGGTTTTAACGACACTTTTTTTTCAAAAAGCTAACTCGCTTGGCCAGTAAGTTAGAGATTTATATTTTCTTTTTAATAATATTTGACATTTATTCAAAAAAACAACTAAGATCATTTTCAAACTTCTAACAGTAAATAGAGTATCAAGTCTAACGCCTAATAAATCTTTTTTTTTTTTTTTTTAAAGTTAACGCCTAATAATTATACAACCTGAGATTGACCAAATCATCCATATCAGACGCTTCGCTAATGTTCTTGCTCAATTTGTTACTTCTTTTTTGCTTCTACCTCCTCCACTTTTTTGAATAGGGTCATGGAATGTTTCCTGAAAAACTTAATAATATGACTCTTCTTTGAATATATATATATTACCGGTTGTTTAAAAAGGAAAAAAATAAAGAATGTGTTGGATTTTTGTCCATTTGTCGCTTTTAACCATTTTTCAGTTCAATTGTCCTCTTTGCTATTTTTTCTTGTTTAATTTCTCAAGACCCGTACATTTATGAGAAATCACTCCTGGTACCGAGAATATACCGCATCGATTTTTTAAAAATGACCAAATATCTCACCAAAAAAACCAAGAAGAATATGGCCAATAATTTTTAGTCAAAATGGATTGAAAACACGATTTTTTGAAAAAAATTAATTTTAAGAAAACGTAAATGACAAGATTGGCCTATTACAATCAAAAAACAAAAAAATCTAAACAAATTGGCCAGTTCTGAAAGAACATTAAAGCAACACGCACTAAAACTTGGCAGCATAAAACAACGGTTCTAAAAGAACATTCGGTTGTTGAATATATCCATCAAGACGTATAACTTAGACCACTGTCAAAAACCCGAAAGCTCCAAACCCGAAACAAACTCGATGGAAGATAAGCTCACATGCCTCGGATTCTCACCAAACAAATTTATGAAACTTTATAGTCAGAGTATAGAGAATGTTGAGTTAGGAACCTGTACAGAAATAAAATTTCACACCAGATATTACAGAGAGTATAAGAACAAGGGTATAAAATGGACTGGGAGAGGCTCCAAATTACTAAATCTAAAGAAAAAGCTTTTAAAAACACTCTTTATGCCGTGCTAATCCAGCCATTAGATAACAAGTCTCATTCACCTGGTTCAATTCAATGAAATTCTTCTCAATTCTTGCAGATTCCCATCTTTCCTATCTCCCGTCTAGCAGTGTGACGGTGATCTCATTTGTAGAACTGTTTGGGCTTGCATTACTTTCTGACACAGCTGGACTATTTTCAGTGAAAAAGCCAGGTCGATTAGCTTGAGGCAGAACTAAGTCATTGCTCAACATTGCCACCACTGAATTCATGTTAGGTCTATCATTTGGATGTTGTTGCACGCACAAAAGGGCCAAATGTATTAGTCGTAGCACGTCATTTAAATGATCCAAGTTGTGTAAATAAGTGTCAACTAGTTCTATTGACCTTCCTTCTTCGTGAAGTGTCCATGCCTGTGTAACCAAGTAACTCATATCAAATGGACATTGTTATCAGGAAAAATGCCAAGCATAACTCAAGAATCTGCTAATATACAAGAAAAATTACGTGTCCTAGAAGGTTGAGGCCGCGATCTCCATAAGAAAATGCCCTGTTTCTTTCCCCACTAACAATTTCTAGCACAAGCACACCAAAGCTGAACACATCTGATTTTACTGAGTAACGGCCATGGACTGCATATTCGGGCGACATGTAGCCGCTGCATGAAAAATGTCAAACCAAAAATGATGTTTAGCACAATGGAAATGTTTATTAGGTGGTTTATGTTGCTGATATACTTACTATGTTCCAGCAACTCGGTTCGTCTTATCTTCTGTCTGGTTTCCTTTGAATCTTTTAGCAATGCCAAAGTCTGGAATTTTTGGGTTCATGTCACTATCTAGCAATATGTTGCTAGCTTTGAGGTCTCTATGGATTATTCTCAACCGCGAATCGTGGTGGAGGTACATGAACCCTCTGGCAATTCCATTTATTATGTGGAATCTCTTAGGCCAATCGAGGGACATTCTTTTTTTTCTATCTGCCAAAAGTTTTTGTATTTGGTTAATATACTTGATCAGTTGATCAAGGTGGAACACCTTGTGTATATGCTCTTGGAACAATGTTTTTCTTTTCTTTCAGTCCATAATATTTAGGATAATTACAAAAACTCCTTGAGGTTCGGGCTAACTACAAAAAAATCCTGAGGCTTTTGAAAATTGCAAAAAAACCATTGACGTTTGCTTCTCTTACATTTTCCCCCTTCGTAAACAAAAAATACATTTTAAAAATCCCTCTAATAGTTATAGAAATAAAACAGTTACCCCCTTAAATTTAAGACAAAAGCAACCATGAGGGGGCTTTTTGTAATGTTTAAACATCTCCCAGTTTTTTAGTGTAATTAGCCCAAACCTCAGGGGTTACTTTGTAATTATCCCTAATAATTATTTAGACTATCTTCAAATCTGGACAGTTTGCGCTGATTGCATCAAAGTTAGAAATTCTCACCGAACAGAATCAAGTCCAGGCTTCCATTCGGCATGTATTCATATATTAGCATTTTCTCCTCTCCTTGTATACAACATCCCAATAGTTTCACAAGATTTCGATGTTGAAGCTTGGCTATGCATATGACTTCATTCATGAATTCGTCAAGTCCCTGTATGGAAGTTTTTGACGGTCGTTTCACCGCTATATCTTGTTCCTCGTCTAGTGTGCCCTGAAAATGAAGTTGTGCAGTGTAACATGCTTGAGTACAATTTTACCTAATAAACATGTCCTTATCAAAATCTAGTTTTAATAAATGTATAACGGTAAGTTCGCCTGATTAATTATTTTATTTCATTTACTTTCAGAAAACTAAATATGCTTGAGTACAATGTTACCTTATAAACAGGTCCATATCCACCCTCTCCAAGCTTGTTTGTGACCGAAAAGTTATTAGTAGCTTTTGAGATTGTAGACAAGTCAAATAATGGAAGTTCTAAGTCTTTGTTATGGAGTTCAATATAGTTTCCTGCAAAACAAGTAATTTGGATTAGTTAAAGAACAGTAGAAAAGCAGTCACCCCGTGCAAGAATCAATGCATAATTCTCTCGTACTTTATACTCATTTTTTTCAAACAGAAAAAATGGAGTACGCTTACCAGTTTTTCTTCCCTTTCTGTCATTCTTCTTCATCTTCCGAACATGTAGAAACACTGTCAGGCCTAACAGCACCATTCCTATTGTTGTCAAGCTAACTATAAGTGCTTTCTTTCTATTATCATTTGAGTCTGCAATATTTTCAGTATAAAATTTCAAGATAACACAATCCAGATGCTGCTTAAAACAAATAATTCACAGAACTAGCAATTTATACGTTGTTTTCACATAAATGCTTACCTAATTCAGAGGAAGCCATTCTGATATAAAGATCTTGCCCACCAGAAGACATAACTCTAATGTCAACCAAGTCCCCAAACCAAATCAGGCATCCACTTCCTCCTCCACTGATATTCAAGTTCGTATACGCCATACAAGAGCAATTCCTCAAGCACTCGGCTTCACATTCTTCAAGCGTCATGCTTTCATTATGCCATGAATTTCTTGCATCCGGCAACTTCAGATTAGAATACTTCAAGAATCCATCCCCAACCGTACAATTCAAACCTGTCCTTCGAACGCACCCATTCGATGACCAAGCCCCCTACTCCATCCTTCTGGATTTTCAGGTACAAATTTGTCCAAACATCCACACACAAGGAAATTCCCAACATTACAACTTCCGTACGCTCCACATAAATTGTAAGTATCACAATTATCAGCCGGCAAACTAAGGTACCGTAGCCAGCCCTGAGTTTGATCAACCCATCCCAAGCGCTGTCCAACACCGCCGGATTCACGGTAAAGATTGTAATAGCTGACGTGTCAATAGCTTCCCCTCTGTAATAAACACCATTCTTGTTTATGTGGGTCCCAAATACGAACGCCGGATCGTTGCTCGCATCGGGTGTCCCACTAAATCCCAGACCATTCCAGGGTCCTACTCTACACACCGTAACTGCCCCTCTTTTCATGATCGCTTGTGGATATCCAGTTGGATCCAAGTGGACTGTGAAGTTTCCAGGGGCGGGATCGTCATAAGTCTTCCATGACGAAAGGTAGCTCTCTATACCGGAGACATAGTTCCAGCCAAAGTTCATACCGTCTAAAAGTGTATCAGTGGGATAATCGAAACTCTGCCACAGGTAATTAATCTCCCCTGACCATCATGATTGTCATTTGCATCCTGCACAACAAGATTTCCTGAGTCAAGCAATTGAACAAACGGGTTGTGTGCGACTCTAGACGTGTTGGTAGACCATACGACGTTGTTGGTGTCGTTGAGAAGAACCAGAATCCCTGGTTCGATTACCGTCAAGACACCTGAGGTGATATTCTTTAGTGGGATTTCTCTGTTTGCAACCCAAACCACAGTCCTGACAGTGATTTTCTTGTACCATATTCCCACGTACCAATTATGGGAGTTTCCAGGGCTGAAAAATCCCAGTTCAAAACTTCCACCGGATGAAACCAAAGTCTGGTTACCACTAATGCTCTGAGTTGTATTTATGGCATCATTAGCAGTGGAAAGGTTCCGGTTGGGCAGTATGGATGTTAGGACAAAAAGATAACAGATGTCTTTTATTGATCTTTTCATGGCTCTTTTTCCAAAGTACTTATGATGAAGAAAAAAACACTAACACATCTAAGTACGCACAAACACTGCAAAAAGTAAATTGATAATTTGACATGGTCCTGGCCTCCTGAGTTTCGGTGATTGGAAGGAAATATACTGAATTTCCCGGTAAAACCATGGCGTCTGAAAAGCAATTTAGAATTTTTAGGTTTAAAGTCAGTCTTCTCTTTGAAATGTTGCATGTTTACTGATTGTGTCTTTTATTTCTTTTACTTGATTTTGCCAGGTGGAGAAGACTGGAGAGAGACTGGGAGAGACATACGTGGACGGCGGCACAAATTAGTCACAAAAATTGTAAATTATTTGTCCACCTAATGGGTTCTGATTTTAGAGGTCAAACACGAAATGATAAAATATTTTGTGGATGAATTTTTAAATTGGTAATAGTATGAGATAATAAAATAGGGATAATTACAAAAAGGACCCTGAAGTTTCACCTAATTACAAAAAAAAAAAAAACCCAACCGACTTCTAAAATTACAAACAATACAAACGCAATATTTTATACATATTGATAAGGGTAAAAAGATGGTCTCTAAGACCGACTGACCAGGCTCATGACATTGGGTCGACTGGCTAAGCCCATAATATTGGGCCGTCTGTGAGTATTCGGGGCGTTGGGGCGATCCCCAGAGACTTACAACATCGATGACCGCTGGACCTTATCGTATTGGGCCGACTGTTGAGGCCCGAACATGGCTAGTGGCAAGGTCCTGGTTCATTGGGTTGACCTATATACGATCCCAATGTGGGAGCCGACTGCGCATAAGGGATGTATTAGTAGAAATTTGAAGCACCGTACACATTACAATCTATTGTTGATCTCGCTAACCTCGATGGTACAAACTCGGCTTTCAGTCTTTGAAGATGTATGGGGCATTGATGCCTTAGAGATTTTAAGGGGTTTCGCATCGATACATCGAGCCGACGTGTTTTGAATCGTCGGGCTACGGTCTTATAGGCGTGAAATTAGGGTTTTAAGAGATCCGATCCTAATTTAATGATGACTCGACACCAAATCGTAACGGAATCCCGGATTTTACTAAAACCCTAATCCTAACTAAGGTATAAAAGGCCCAAGCCCAGTTTCATTCTAATCTAATCTCTCATTTTTATCTTTGTTACATTGCTTTTCTCTCTAAAATTTTTACTTCCTTTCCAAGACAATGACTTAAGATCGGAGAGGGTGCGCCGAGTCCCCCTCCGCCCCCAGGTGCGAGGTTTTGCGGAGGACTTCATCTTGGAAGGTGGTCGGCGGAGCTCATGACAATGAGTTCGGCATGTCCTTTGCAAAATGGGAATTGATATTGTTGGTCCTTTTCCTCCACCTTCAGTCGAGGAAATTCTTGATTGTAAAGAATCGACTATTTTAGCAAGTGGGTGGAAGCAGAGCCTCTTGCTAAGATAAATGAGGATGCGATGATGAAATTTATTTGGCGAACATAGTGTGTCGGTATGGAACGCCTCGGATCTTGATATCGATAAATGGAACGCAGTTCATGCAAGCGTAAATCCGAGCTTGGTGTGAAGAATTGAAGATCAAACAAAACTTCACATCGGTGGCTCATCCACAAAGCAACGGGCGGGTGGAAGTGACTAACAAAATTCTTGTCCAAGGATCAAAGCTCGGCTTGAGAAGCGGGAGAGCGTGGGTTCGAGAGCTCGGCTCGGTCTTTGTGGGCTTATCGAACTAATCCGGGAGGCAATCGCGAGCTCCATTCGCCCATTGGTGTATGGAATGGATGCTTTGTGATACCGCAGAGATCGGGATGGAAATGCATCGGGTTCGAATTTTGATGAGAATGCTAATGAGATGCCGATACGAGAGGCGTTGGATACTATAAATGAGAAAAGGAGATGGCATTTTTGCAAATGGAACGGACACGAGGAAGGATCAAGGCACTATGACAAGAAAGTGAAGAAAATTGCCTTCCGTGCGGTGACTTGGTTTTGAGAAGGTCGGATGCTAGCAAGAATAAAGGGAAACTAGATGCGACCGTGGGAAGGACCACTTCGGGTAGTGAAAGTGTTGGTAGGAGGTGCATACGAGATGGAAGAGCTTGGGGGTCGAAAACTCCCGAGGGCTTGGAACAGTTGCAATTTGAAGAAATATCATTCATAGAATAGAGGAATATCCGATGTAATCAATTTACTCGTTTTGAATGAAATGAGTCACGCCTCTAAATTATGAGTTCGGAAAGAGGAAATCCAAAAATTGACAAGTATTTGGAGCTCACTGAGCTAGTCTCCAAATACTTGGGGCCACGAGGCCATGCAAGAGCTCGGCTCGAGCCGACTTCCTATGAAGAAATTGACAAGTATTTGGAGCTCACTCGAGCTAGTCCCCAAATACTGGGGCCACGAGGCCATGCAAGGAGCTCGGCCGAGCGACCTTCCTTCGAAGAAGACAAGTATTTGGAGCTCGGCTCGGTCTCCAAATACTTGGGGCCACGAGAGCACAATATGCCAATCTTTTTTGCCACGAGGCCATGCAAGAGCTCGGCTCAAGCCAACTTCCTTTGAAGAAAATTGACAAGTATTTGGGCTCGCTCACTGAATCGGTCTCCAAATACTTGGGGCCACGAGAGCACAATATGCCAATCTTTTTTGCCATGAGGCCATGCAAGAGCTCGGCTCGAGCCAACTTCCTTTGAAGAAAATTGACAAGTATTTGGAGCTCACTCGAATCGGTCTCCAAATACTTGGGGCCACGAGAGCACATATGCCAATCTTTTTGCAAAAAAAAAACAACACAACGTAACATACGATTTATCTAATTGCGGCGAGCCGTACTTTTTACAAAACCAAACTATGATGAAAGTAAATATCGATCGTAGATCGAGAAAATGAAATTGCAAAGAAACTTCATTGATCATTCAAAATAATTACAAATGCATAATGAGAAATTACAAAAGTAGAATCAACTCCTAAGCGAGAGGAGGAATATTTTTGTGTTCAGTCGTCCGTGGAGATGGTCACGTCATCTATAAGTGCGAGGTCGGGATCATCATCCAGATTTTCTCGAACTTGGCGAGGGCCTTCGGGAAGCCGAGGGGTTGGGCCGACCTCTCCGGGGGAGCCGAGAGGACCTCCCGAGTTGGAGGCGGTGGTGGAGGATAAATGGAGCAGAGATAAGGATTCTATGAAACCTCCACAGAGCAAGGTTGAGACGCTCCACCTCTTCGAGAACACGGCCCTTGGGGTCGAGCAAGACCTTTCTGGACCTCGGCAATCAAAGGGCTCTTAGTGATACCGCGTTCCCGAGAGTGGCTCACCGGTCAAAAGCAAAGCCGTAGTACTCCATGGCGGAATCTGAAAAAGAACTTTGATAAATTCCTGAGCTCAAAAAGCCTACTTCACCCTCTCTCTCTGGATAGCCCGAACTATTGAAGAGCCTCAGGGAGGTAAGGAAACTTTGGCGACCAGCCGATGCCCTCACTTCGGGCTTGATCGGCATTAATAGTGCAACAGATTTGGAGATCACTCACCTCGGTCCCGAGGTCGCATTGTCGATCTCGAGCCTTTATCTTGGTCTCCGCAGAGAAGCCACGGTAGCCTTATTGACCTCCTCCTTATCCTCAGATCGGCGGTTCTCCTCCATGAGTTTATTCTCCCGAGCTTTCACCGAATGCACTCCTTCTTAGTATTGTTGAGCTCGACAACAATAGAGGATCAAGAAACCGACTTGAACCCAGGAGATCGGGCGGCTAGCCGTGCCTCGGCCTTCAATGATTCAGCAGTATACGCCACCACCAACATCACCGAGCTTCCAAGCGCGTTGATCCAGGGTTCGAGCGATTTTGACGCGTCGAGTGGCAAAAGTTCCATCATTATTCTTCGTGATGGAATTGCCCGTAAAAAAGGTCCGCTTGGGTGTATGAATAGGAGCGTGAGAGAGAGAGAGAGAACTGCAGTTGGAGGAGCGGTGGTCTTCGCTTTCTTGGCCCCCGTGCTAAGATTTACACACCCGACCTCTTGGGAGGAGGAGGTCGGATAGAAGGATAAGCCCCGGGCCTGTGAGATCGGCTATCACCGCAGCAGCACCATATCGTCGCCGAGTATAGGAGGTCGACCTCCGGGCCCGGCGCGGCAAAGATCGATGAGGGTTGGAGTGAGCCAGGAGCAATTTGTTGCTCCTCGTCATCCAAATTCGGCGACCATCTCTATCCCCATAAACATATCTCACATAGAGGAAAGATTAGCTAATGAGAGAGTAAAATAAATTAACTACAAAAATGATAATTACCAATGTCACAGGGGTAAGGGGGCCACGATGGATCTCGGTTCAAAGTAATACATGAGTGATGTAGTTATGAGGCGAGAAAGGTCATACTTGACCAGGGTAAGTTTATTTATTTGAGCTTAGAGGTCGGGAGACCGATCTCTGGGGTTGTGTTTGCGTTGGAGAGGAAAGGTCCAAGTCCAAGCAATAGAAACCCCAAGCTCGGGGAAGAAACGAAGAAGTATTTATCCTTCCGCATTTTATTGGAGGAAAGATACTTGCTCAAAAATTGAGCATCACCTCGGGAGGTGATGTAGAAAAGACCCTTGGTGGTCGAGCTTTTTATTTGGAACAAGGCGAAAAATAATTCGAGAGTGGGTTCTATTTCTAAGTACTTAGTCAAAATTATGGCCGACCGGGATACGGAAGGAGTTTGGAGACAGCTTGGTTCAAGGGTACACGGGAGAGGTCGGACACCCCAACCATAAATGGATGGATGGAAAATCTGAGGCCACCCTCTATCCGACCCAAAAAGGCTAAGGCATTGGGTGGAGGTCGGTTAGGTCAGTCGGAACTGCTAGGCAAAGAGAGTTTGAAGGTAGAAGCAATTTGGGCAGTTCTTTTTATAGTTTGAAGATTGGAGGCTGATAGGGTGGTCTTCCTAAAGTCGTGCGGATACACGGGTAGAGGACCCAAGCTCAGAGTTCGTATCTCTATTGTATCGGAGTCCTGGTCCGAATCGAATCGATTCGGTGGCATCGGATCCGGGACGGACTCGGTGAGAGAAAGTGGTGGTGGGATAGAACCTGTCGTTATGGCCCACCGTTTTGAATCGGTGATGACCAAGTCCGACGGGCGTCGAAGGAGAAGAAGAAGATGCCATAATAAAGAAAAAGAAAAAATCGAAGAGAAGGGAGATTACTTACTGAATGAAGATAGGAGATTGAAGGGAGAAAGTGGTCTGAAGCCTAAAAGCTTTTGAAGCTCGCCGAATTTGAAGAATTCCACCGGAGAAAAAGGACTTGTCTCGCTTGAGAGAGATGCTCCGAATTCAAAAGTGCATAAGTAGTGAATGAGAAAGAAGAGGGGCTTTTATAGGAGAGGAAAGAGGATGAAAGGTTGCCTCGGTATCCGAGGGGACAGAGCACGGTTCTGGCGCCAATAATGTGAAAAGACGTCTTGTTAATCATGTCCATGTGTCGTACTCAAGAGGCCAAAGAGGCGGCGGAATTTTGAAAGCCAAGAGGCGACGGAATTTGAAAAGCACAAACCCTAAAAGAATAGGTCACCAACACAAGAACTATGGATGAGGCAGATCAATCCATAGTTGGGGAAGGAATTGGTAAGGGTAAAAGATGGTCCAGGCCGACCGACCAGGCCCATGGCATCGGGCGACTGCTCGTGCCCACGGCATCGGGCCAACTGCTAGCCCATAATATTGGGATGATCTCGCTGAGTATTCAGGCGTTGGGGCGATCCCGGGAGGCTTACAACATCGGGATGACCGCTGCACCTTATCGTATTGGGCCGACCTATTGAGGCCCGAACATGGCTAAGGCAAGGTCCTGGTTCATCGGTTGACCTATATACGACTTTAATGTGGGAGCCGACCGCATAAGGGATGTATTGGGCCGAGTCAAGCCCTCGTGACACATTACAATCTATTGTTGATCTGCTAACCTCGATGGTACAGGCTCGGCTTCGGTCGATGATGTATGGGGCATTGATGCGCTTAGAGATTTTAAGGGGTTTCGCATCGATACATCGAGCCGACGTGTTTTGAATCGTCGGGGCTACGGTCTTATAAGCGTGAAATTAGGGTTTTAAGAGACCCGATCCTAATCTAATGATGACTCGACACCAAATCGTAACGGAATCCCGAATTTTACGAAACCCTAATCCTAGCTAAGGTATAAAAGGCCCAAGCCCGGTTCATTCTAATCTAATCTCTCATTTTTATTACATTGCTTTTTCTCTCTAGCCTTTACTTCCTTCAAGACAATGACTTAAGCATCGGAGAGGGTGCGCCGGAGCCCTCCTCCGGCCCCCTTTGTGCGTTTTTTGCGGAGGACTTCATCTTGGAAGGTGGTCGGCGAGAGAGGTCATTTTTGGGAGCAACCACATATGAATGGGAATTTTGAAATATTTTTGGCTTATGAATGGTTTTAAATGTTAGACAAAATAATTGATGTGGTGATCTTTTTTTAGTAAATAATGATTTGATGCGATTTACGATTGGAAAAAATTAAGAGAAAGTAAATAGTGTATTTGTGATATGGTTGTGAATAAAAATAATACTTGATATGATTGGTGATTGGAAAAATGAGAATGAACGAATAATGTATTTTTTAAAATCTTCACAACCGGTAGCATGTTAGTCCAAAATTGTTGTTTTGAGGGAAAAAAATTACAAATTCTTTTAACAACCAATCGCAACCTAAGTATTTTGACTCTTCTTTAAATATATATTACAAGTAGTTTAAAATTTGGGGGGGGGAGTCTGCCAAATTTTTGTCCGTAATGTAAATAGTTTTTAGCAATTTTTTTTTCTAAAACATGTTTTTTAGCTCAATTGTCCGGTCTGCCTTTTTTATTTATTTCTGGAGACTGGTACTTTTCTCTGGACCGAAAATCATTTCTCGCGATCAAGATATATTCCTCGGTATTGAGAAATGTACCACATCAAATTTTCAAAAACTGACCAAGTACCTCACCGTAAATTACAAGAAGGATATGACCGTTAGTTTTTAGTTAAAATGAATATAAAACACTCTTGTACTAATCCAGTCACTAGATAACATGTCTCATTCACCCTGTTCAATTCAACGCCATTCTTCTCATTTCTTGCAAACTTTCCTATCTCCCGTCTAGCAGTGTGACAGTGATTTCATTTGTAGAACTGCTTGGATTTTGGCTTGCATTACATTCTAACATAACTGGACAATTTTCGTGAAAAAGCCAGGGCGATTAGCTTGAGGCAGAATTAAGTCATTGCTCAACATTGAGACCACTGAATTCATGTTCGGTCTATCATCCGGATGTTGTTGCACGATAAAAGAGCCACATGTATTAGTCGAAGCACGTTGTTTGAATGATCCGAGTTGTGTAAATAAGCGTCAACTAGTTCTATTGACCTTCCTTCTTCGTGAAGTGTCCATGCCTGTGTAACCAAGTAAATCATATCAAATGGACCTTGTTATCAGGAAAATGCCAAGCATAACTAATATACAAGAAAAATTACGTGTCCTAGAAGGTTGAGGCCACGATCTCCATAAGAAAATGCCCTGTTTCTTTCCCCCGCTAACAATTTCTAGCACAAGCACACCAAAGCTGAACACATCTGATTTTACTGAGTAACGGCCATGGACTGCATATTCGGGCGACATGTAGCCGCTGCATGAGAAATGTCAAACCAAAAATGATATTTTGCACAATGGAAATGTTTATTAGGTGGTTTATGTTGCTGATATACTTACTATGTTCCAGCAACTCGGTTCGCCTTATCTTCTGTCTGGTTTCCTTTGAATCTTTTGGCAATGCCAAAGTCTGATATCTTTGGGTTCATGTCACTATCTAGCAATATGTTGCTAGCTTTGAGGTCTCTATGGATTATTCTCAACCGCGAATCATGGTGGAGGTACATGAGCCCTCTGGCAATTCCATTTATTATGTGGAATCTCTTAGGCCAATCAAGGGGCATTCTCTTTTTTTGATCTGCCAATAAGTTTTGTTATTTGGTTAATATAACTGATGCAGTTGATCAAGGTGGAATATCTAATAACACCTATCTATAACATTATTAGGGTGAATGTATCAGTAAATACTAATAAACTAAGTCTATCTTCAAATCTGGACTAGCATTAATTTCTGAATCTCTGCCTATTTAAGCTATTGCTGTTGTGAACTAACAGGCTACATGCTTTATATTACTAAACCACGACACACTTTTGAGGTGATCGAACCAAAGTAAGAAATTCTCACTGAATAGAACCAAGTCGAGGCTTTTGTTAGGCATGTATTCGTATATTAGCATTTTCTCCTCTTCTTCTATACAGCATCCCAATAGTTTCACAAGATTTCGATGTTGAAGTTTGGCAATACATATAACTTCATTCTTGAATTCATCAAGTCCCTGCGTGGATGTCTTTGATAAACGTTTGACAGCTATATCTTGTCCATCTTCTAGAGTGCCCTGAAAAAGAAGACGTGCTTGATCAAAAGCAACAGCGGAACCAAGGGGGCAGCGAATTTTTCAAAACTATATCTAAACTAGTGAAAAATTATACATTTGCCTCCCAAGAATTTTGAGGAAAAATTCATTCTATTGGTCTTCAAAAATAGTTTTGCCCCCAAGTCCCTAATCCTGCATCTGCCACTGATCAGAAGGTTTCTATTTAATCAAAATGAAGTAGTGCACTGTAACATTAAATCAATAAAATTTATCTTTTACATGTTTCTTTTTCTAATTGCTCATGCTATGTGCTAATAACAATGCTAGCAAGTATGAACCTGAACTTCTCAGTAGCTAGATATATGGAGCAGGTTTAATTTAAAGTTTACAGAATTTCATTTGTTTTTTTTTTTATCACGTGTCATTCTGAATTTCAGGTGAAAATGCAGAAAATTTTCTGTATGGTCCATGTGTATGATAAAGAGTTGTACACAGTTATTAATTATCATTTATTCGGAAAATTGAATTCATCGTTTAATAAATGTGTACGGGTAACTTGCAATGTTTTCCTGATTAAATTTGTTTTATTTACTTTCAGAAAACAAAATATGCGAGTACATTGTTACCTTATAAACAGGTCCATATCCACCCTGTCCAAGCATGTTTTTGAATGAAAAGTTATTAGTAGCTTTTGAGATTGTAGACAAGTCAAATAATGGCAGCTCTAAGTCTTTGTCATGGGTTCCATTCTGGTTTCCTGCAAAACGAGTAATGTGGAGAATCAATGTGTTTGTGTATTTGTCTGTGCACTTGTGTGAGATTTTAATGCATAGTTCTCTCATTTCCAAGACTAGCTTTAAACTCATTCTTTTCGAACGAAAAATTGAGTACGCTTACCGGCTTTTCTTCCCTTCGTCTCATTCTTCTTCCTCTTCCAAACGTATAGAAGCACGCTCAGGCCTAGTAGTAGTAGGACGATTCCTACTGCTGTCAAACTAACTATAAGTGTCCTCTTTCTATTTCCATTTGAGCCTGCTGCATTTTCAGTATAAAATTTCAAGATAACATAATTTCAGATGCTGATTAAAACAAAGAATTCACAAAACTAGCAACTTATAATTTGTTTCACATAAACTCTTACCTAACTCAGAGGAAGCCATTCTGATATAAAGGTATTGTCCATCTGCAGAAAAACTCTAATGTCAACCAAGTCTCCGAACCAAAGTAGGCATCCACTTCCTCCTCCCCTGATATCTAAGTTCGTATACGCCATACATGAGCAATTCCTCAAGCACTCGACTTCACATTCTTCGAGCGTCATGCTTTCATTTACCACGAATTTCGTGCATCTGGAAACTTAATATTAGAATACTTCATGAATCCATCACCAGCTGTACAATTCAAGGGTGCCCTTCGAACGCACCCATTCGCTGACCAAGCCCCCCTACTCCATCCTTCAGGATCTTTAGGTTCAAATTTGTCCAAACATCCACATAGAGGGAAATTTCCAACGTTACAACTGCCGTACGCTCCACATAAATTGTAAGCATCACAATCATCTGCCGGTAAACTAACGTATTTTACCCAGCTCTGAGTTTGATCAACCCATTCCCAGCGCTCTCCTTTGCCACTCGGATTCACGGTAAAGATTGTAATAGCTGACGTGTCAATAGCATCTCCTCTGTAATAAACACCATTCTTGTCCATGTGTACCCCAAATACGAATCTTGGATCATTGCTCGCATCCGGTGCACCGCTAAATCCAAGACCATTCCACGGTCCTAATCTACACATCGTAACTGCCCCTCTTTTTAGGAGCAGCTGTGGATATCCAGTCGGTTCCAAGTGGACTGTGAAGTTTCCAGCGGCAGGATCGTCATTGGTCTTCCATGACGAAAGGTAACTCTCTACACCTGTGACGTAGTTCCAGCCATTGTTCATACCTACTAAAAATGTATCAGTGGGATAATCGAAACTCTGCCACAGGTAACTATTCTCCGCCTGGTCGTCATCATTGTCATTTGCATCCCGCACAACAAGATTTCCTGAGTCGAGCAATTGAACGAACGGGTTGTGTGCGACTCTAGACGTGTTAGTAGACCATATGACGGTGTTGGTGTCATTGAGAAGAACCAGAATCCCTGGTTCGATTACCGTCAAGACACCTGTGGAGATATTCCTTAGTGGGATTTCTCTGTTTGCAACCCAAACCACAGTCTTGGGTGTGATTTTCTTGTACCATATTCCCACGTACCAATTATGGGAGTTTCTGTTGGTTTGGTGTCAAAATAGAAGAAGGGGTTTTTCCCACATAGGTTGGGAAACAAAAGGGATGGGAGTCTTAAGGTTATTTAAAGAACCCATGTGTTTGATTTCAAGTCTAATCAAATACACTATAATCTTTGTATTTTGATTCTTCTAAATTCCTTTCTTGTATTCTTTTGTAGAATTGGGAAAAAGGTGTGAGTTAGTCAAAGATTTGTAATAGTGTGGGAGTATTGGAGTCGAGAGTCGGGAGAGAATTTATGTGTGATTGTATAAATTTTTCATACAGTAGAATTGCTCTCTGGGTCGTGGTTTTTCTCCTGTTTTGGAGTTTCCACGTAAATCTTGTGTTGTGGTTTGTTGTTATTTTATTTCTCAATTATTTTTGCTTGTTCCTAGGAATGAATGGGGATCGTTTTTAACAGTTTCCAGGGCTAAAAATCCCAGTTCAAATGTCCCCCTGAGGAAACCAGAGTCTGGTCATCTCTAATGCTCTGAGTTGTATTTATGGTATCATTAGCAGTGGAAAGGTTCTGGTTGGACAGTAAGCATAATATGACAAGAAGAATGCAGATAACTCTGATTGGATTTTTCATTGTTAATGTTCAGAATCAGATAACAAGGTGAAAACAAGATCTCTCTGATCAAAATGCTTCGACTTTTTTGGGCCTCCGTCATAATTTTTAGCCTTCATCGTCTTTGAATCTTTCTTTAATTTAATGAACTTGACCCGAGAGAATTTTAAAACCTCCTTGGATGTCTATGTTGTGTGTCTAATCCCATAGTTTGAATGGCGTCAATAATTTAGTTGGTATTCTCTTCTACAATCACTATCGGATTGATTATCCAAATATTTACAGCTCCGTGCTTTCCGTATTCCAAAGTATCAATTGAATTATTTTAAACACCATACATTCAAATGTTTGACTTGCTCATAAATTAAACATCTTCGATGACCTTGGAATGCAATTTGGCATATTGCTAAATAAAATCTGAGAATATAAAGGTGTTTATCTTATAAACCCATTACCTTTCTCGTGTCTAGCCGATTTGGGACTTTGTTTCTTATCTTAACATGGCAAAATGATATTTATCAACGAGAAAAAGAGCAGGTAAAGTGAGATTAACCCAAAAATTAAATTGCAGATGTAAGTTCAAAATTGGAAAAAGAAAACTCCATGTACATACAGCGTAAACATGTTAAATTATAAGTTGACCTTGTCCTGAACTGTTGGTGATTGAGGGAATTTCCAGGTAAAATCATGAAGTCTGACAGGCTACTATGGTTTTCGTTAAATTAAGTATTTCTGTTTGAAATGTTGTACACATTCTTATTTCTTTTTCCTTGATTTTGCTAGAATATGGTCGTGGAGAAGACTGGAGAGTCATTCAAAAATGGACGCGACAAATCAGTATTTAGGTATGATCGTTAATTTTAAAATGGGATTTAATTACCAAAAAAACCCTTGAGGTTCCAACTAACTACAAAAAAAAACCCAGAAATTTTTGAAATTACAAAATTCCCTTTAAATTTGATTCATCTTAGATTTTCTCCTTGTAAAAAACATTTCAAAACTCTCTTTACGTTTATCAACGAATATCAGTTACCTTCTTTAGATACATTCAAATCTTAAGGAATTTTGAAAATTTCAAAACCTTTTGATCTTTTTTGTAATTAGCCCAAACCTTAGGGCCTTTTTGTAATTATCCCTTTAAAAATTTGTCTGAATCTCTGGAGCCATACGGCAAAAATGTTTTTTTCATTCACTAAGTGGACGACTTGAGATTTAGTCCACACTTTTAAAAAATTTTGAAATTGGTCCACTAAGTGGCAAAAAAATTCGGATTTTTAGTCAAGAACTCTGCCATCGCAGAACAATCCTATGTGTAATTTTTTTCTTTTTGCTTTTTTCTTTCCTCAAAATATGAATTGTTTTTGTTGACGTGGCATTCTTGAGGGAAAAATATTATTTCAATGTAAATTAGGTAAAAATATAATATTCATTATAAAAATAAAATAAAAATAATTTACGAATATATTTAAATTATTTGTTAATTTGAAAAACGAAAAATAATTTTAAAAATCCATGAAAAACAAAAATAATATTAATATTTAAATTATTTGTTAATTTGAAAAACGGAAAAATAATTTTAAAAAATCCATGAAAAACAAAAATAATGTTAATAAAATTTAAGATATTTTAATTGGAGAAATATATTCGAAATTATAAAATAAAAAATTATTTATATCATATGTTTAAATTATAAATTATTTAATTGTATAAATAACATTTTATATTTACAATTAAAGAGAAATAATTAAATTGTTTTTATACAGTTTTTTTGAAATTTAAATATCTTTTATGCAGATTTTTGTAATTAAATAATTTTTGTACAGTTTTTTAAAATTTACATAGTTTTTTATACTGTTTTTTTATAATTTTATACAGCTTTTTTAAAATTCTTGAAAAATAAGAATAATGTTAATAAATTTTAAAATATTTTGAATATATTTATTAAATCAAAATATTTAAATTATATTAACATTATTCTTATTTTTCATCAATTGTTTTAAAAAATATATTTTGTGTTTTTCGACTAATAAAAAATTAAATATATTCTGCAAATTATTTTTATTTTATTCATAATGAATATTATATTTTTACTTAATTTACATTGAAAATAATATTTTTTCCTCCAAAACGCCACATCAACAAAAACAATTCATATTTTGGCGCAAAAAAAAAAAACAAAAAGAAAAAAAATTCCACATAGATTGCGACTGCTATCAGTCACTGACTAAAAATCCAAATTTTGCGACTTAGTGACTAATTTCAAAAATTTTAAAAGTGTGGGTAAATCTTCTCAAGTCGTCATTCACTTAATTAACTAAAAAACATTTTTGCCGGAGCCATACCGAATGGTCCAATTGATTATGATTTGAAACAAAAATTGTGATTTTAAAATAACAAACAAAAACTGCACTGCCTTGTCGCTAATTAAGCTAGAAATTTTAATTAAGCTGTTTAAGTGATTGAACCTATGATCCACCACAAAAACTGCACTGCCTTGTTGATAATGATTACCGCCTGCCTCCGCCGCAGCTCACCGGCTTGACCCGCCGTCTACCCCGAACCTGCGAAAATTTCTTCTTTCAGGTTCCCCCTCTCCAATTATTTGTTTGTTCCTTTCTATTTTAATAGTAATTTTCCGTTGGATCATGACAAATCTCACTCAGCACACTCTGATGTTTCTGCTATTTGATGCCAAAAGAAATACGATAATAGGATTTATATATTTATTTAGTTCGTTCTGCGAGACATAGAGAATTTGAAATTAGGTCACATGAGTGGGGAATAATGCAAAAGTAAATGATTATATGGATGATCAAGTTTAATCTGTAACTTTCAGTTTTATGATGCTATTACTTCTGGCGGACTGTATTCTTCTTATATTATAGTACCTATGAAGCTTGAGGCTTTCTCTATCATCAATTTTAGTACGTTCTACTCAAGTTGTGAAAATGTTGATTGAGTTGTGTTAACATTGATATAGGAAAAGTTAGGCATGGATTCTGAAGTAGACTTGCTGAATTGTTGCCTATTAAAAATTGTCACGTGTTTTTTACTAGTTTTAATTAAATGAAGCATAACTATATACAAAAGTTGACATTTAAAAAATTTAAAAATAATTTTTTTCCCAAACCAGAAGCTATAATCACTTAAATTTCATTTCTTCAAAAATTCTGTATATTGTGCTAATCCAGCCATTAGAGAACATGTCTCTCTCGCCCTCTCCAGCATTGTGATGGTTATTCCCATCTTTCCTATCTCCCGCCTAGCAGTGTGACGGTGATTTCATTTGTAGAACTTCCTGGATTTGAGCTTGCATTACTTTCTGACACAGCTGCATGATTTTCGGTGAAAAAGCCAGGGCGATTAGCTTGAGGCAGAACAGAGTCATTGCTCAACATTGCCACCACTGAATTCATGTTAGGTCTATCATCTGGATGTTGTTGCACGCATAAAAGGCCCAAATGTATTAGTCGTAGTACTCCGTCAAAATGATCCAAATTGTGTAAATGAGTGTCAACTAGATCTATTGACCTTCCTTCTTCGTAAAGTGTCCATGCCTGTATGATCAAGTAAATCATATCAAATGGACCTTGTTATCAGGAAAATGCCAAGCATAACTCATGAATGTGCTATTATACAAGAAAAATTACGTGTGCTAAAAAAGGTTGAGGCCGCGATCTCCGTAAGAAAATGCACTGTTTCTTTCCCCACTAACAATTTCTAGCACAAGAACACCAAAGCTGAACACATCTGATTTTACCGAGTAACGGCCATGGACTGCATATTCGGGTGACATGTAGCCGCTGCATGAAAAATGTTAACCAAGAATGATGTTGAACACAATGGAAGTGCATCATTAGGTGTTTGATATACTTACTATGTTCCAGCAACTCGGCTAGTCATATCTTCCGTCTCATTTCCTTTGAATCTTTTAGCAATGCCAAAGTCTGATATCTTTGGGTTCATGTCACTATCTAGCAATATGTTGCTAGCTTTGAGGTCTCTATGGATTATTCTCAACCGCGAATCTTGGTGGAGATACATGAGTCCTCTGGCAATTCCATTTATTATGTGGAATCTCTTAGGCCAATCAAGGGACATTCTGTTTTTCCGATCTGCCAAAAGTTTTGTTATTTGGTTAATATATCTGATGCAGTTGATGAAGGTATATACCTATCTATAACTTATTAGTGGTAAATGTATCGAAAATCTGCATGTACATACTCTTTCAAACAAGCTTTTGTCAGCTCATAATAATAATTAAGTCTATCTTCAAATTTAGATTAGCGTGAATCTCTATGCCTGTTTAAGCTATTGTTGTTGTGAACTAATAGGCTACATGATTTATACTCCTAAAACAAGACACGCTATTGAGCTGATTGAACCAAAGTAAGAAATTCTCACTGAATAGAACCAAGTCCAGGCTTTTGTTAGGCATGTATTCATATATTAGCATTTTCTCCTCTCCTTCTATACAGCATCCCAATAGTTTCACAAGATTTCGATGTTGAAGTTTGGCAATACATATAACTTCATTCTTGAATTCATCAAGTCCCTGCGTGGAAGTTTTCGATAGCCGCTTGACAGCTATATCGTGTCCCTCTTCTAGTGTCCCCTGAAATCAGATGACGTATTGCATGATTAATAGGTTTCTATTTACCGAAAGTGAAGTAGTACAGTGTAACATTATTGTGAAATTTTATTTTTACTGGTCTCTTTTCTAATCGCTCAAGCTGTGTATTAAATAACCAAAGTTGCAAGTTTGGACTTGAACTTCTTTGTAGATATATGGAGAAGGTTTAATTTGTCTAGCACTTGCCACTTAAAAACTTTCTTTCCTCTAAACAGGTCAAAATGCAAAAAAAAAAAAAAAAAAAACACTCATTATTCTGAGAAAAGTTATTTGAAAGTTTTTGTAAATTTTGCAGGTTCCATGTGTGTGTCTAAAGTGTTGTACACGGTTGTGAATTCTCATTCATTCAAGAATATAGTTGTCTTAATAAAATGTTTAAGGGTAACTTTACAACGTTCACCTGATTATAATTACTTTCAGAAAAGTACAAATGCCTGAATCTGATTCCAGTGTTACCTTATAAACAGGTCCATATCCACCCTCTCCAAGCTTGTTTTTGTCAGAAAAGTTATTAGTAGCTTTTGAGATCGTAGACAAGTCAAATAATGGCAGCTCTAAGTCTTTGTTATGCGTTTCATTTGAGTTTCCTGCAAAATGCGTAAATATGGAGAAAGTTGGAGAATAGGAGAAAAGTGGTCAGCCATGTGTGCTAGTGTGAGTCATTTATGCATAGTTTTCTCATGCTTTGAAAAAAAAGAGTATGCTTACCAGCATTTCTTTGCTTTGTGCCATTCTTCTTCCTCTTCCAAACATATAGAAGCACAGTCAGGCCAAGTAGGACAATCCCTACTGTTGTCAAACTAACTATAAGTTTTTTCTTTCTATTTCCATTTGAGCCTGCAGCATTTTCAGTATAAAATTCAGACACCGGTAGAAACAAAGAATTCAACAGATTGATCTCTTTTTCTTCAACAAAAATGCTCTATTCAATGTAACGTCACATGGTGATGATAGACAAAGATTAGACAGTCGTTACAATATTCAGCATGGAAGCAAGTAAACTTTTTAAAACAACAATCTACGGGGTATTAGAAACACTTCTGCTTTTTCAGGAAATGATTTATTGCCGCGGAAGCGGCAAGTAGTTGACAAGTTGGTAGTGTTTGCAAATAGAAGCTGAAAATTGATTATGTACCTCTCCTTGATTTTCAATTCTGATTAAGTAGAATCAGAAATAGAAATTGACATTTGCAAACACTAAAATGTCCAGGTAAAAGCTGAGAGTCACTTTTTTAGTGTTTGCAAAACTGCCATAATTTGATTTATGTTTTCTCACAAAACTAGCAATTTATATTCTATTTCACATAACTTCTTACCTAACTCAGAGGAAGCCACTCTGATGTAAAGGTCTTGTCCATCTGCAGGATAAGCTCTAATGTCAACCAAGTCCCCAAACCAAAGCAGACATCCACTTCCTCCTCCGCTGATATTTAAGTTCGTGTACGCCATACAAGAGCAATTCCTCAAGCACTCGGCTTCACATTCTTCAAGCGTCATGCTTTCATTATGCCACGAATTTCGTGCATCTGGCAACTTAATACCAGAATACTTCAAGAATCCATCTCCAACCGTACAATTCAAGGCTGCTCTTCGAACGCACCCACTTGTCCAATCCGATATATTCCATCCTTGTGGATCCTTAGGTACAAATTTGTTCAGACATCCACATACCGGAAAGTTTCCAATTGTGCAGATTCCATGAGCTCCACATAATTTATAAGTATCGCAATTATCAGCCGGAATGTTGAGGTATAGGACCCATGCTTGAGTACTTTGATTAACCCATCTCCAGCGCTGTATGACACCACTCGGATTCAAATTAAAGATTGTAATAGCTGACCTGTCAATAGCATCTCCTCTGTAATAAACACCGTCCTCGTTCATGCGTACCCCAAAGTTAAAAGTTGATCGCCGCTTATATCCGTGCGCCACTAAATGCCCGACCATTCCAGGGTCCTATTCGCACAGAATAACTGTCCCTCTTTTTATGAGCAGTTGTGGATATCCAGCTGGATCCAAATGCACGGTAAAGTTTCCAGGGGCGGGATCGTCATTAGTCCTCCATGACGAAAGGTAACTCTCTAGACCGGTGACATAGTTCCAGCCAGTGTTCATACCTACTAAAAATGTATCAGTGGGATAATCGAAACTCTGCCACAGGTAATTCTCTTCCTGATCATCATCTTGATCGCACAACAAGGTTTCCCGAGTCTAGTAACTGCGCAACTGGATTCCGTGCGACTCTTGATGTGTTAGTGTTAGAAGACCATATAACGGCGTTGGTGTCGTTGAGAAGAACCAAAATCCCTGGTTCGATTACCGTCAAGACGCCTGAGGTGCTATTCCTTAGCGGGATCTCTCTGTTTGCAACCCAAACCACAGTCCTGACAGTGATTTTCTTGAACCATATTCCCACATACCAATTCTGGGAGTTTCCAGGGCTGAAAAATCCCAGTTCAAAACTTCCACCAGATGAAACCAAAGTCTGGTTATATCGAATGCTCTGATTTGTATTTATGGTATCATTTGCATTGGAAACATTCTTGTTCGACAATATGGATGATAGGAGAAAAAGAAAGCAGATGAATCTGGTTGGATTTTTCATGGTTCTTCTATATCATCTGTTTGTAGTTTCTTCCCATTTTCAGAATCAGACACCAGTATGAAAACAAGAGGTCTTTGATCAAAAAAATTGCTATGACTTTTTGGGCTTCCGTCTTAATTTTAGCCTTCAACGTCTTTGAATCTTTTTTAATTTAATGAATTTGACTTGAGAGAATTAATTTTAAAACCTCATTGGATGTCTTTGTTGTGTGTCTAGTGCCATAGTTTGAATGGTGTTTATAATTTAGTTGGTATTCTCTTCATCAGTCACTATCTGAGTTGATTATCAGAATATTGGCAGCTATTTTAATTATTCCAATATATCCATTGACTTATTTTTATTATAACTACAACTTGATGCCAAAAAAATTAGGGTAAATCTCACTTTACCTCAATACTTCATTGAATATCACTTTACACCCGTAAATCTCACTACATTAAATTGAATACATGACTGCTAAGTAGTAAGTACAAAAAGTTTTAAATGAACATAATGTAAGTATTAATTTATTTTCGTATTAGAATATGAATATTATAAATCTGTTAATTTTAAGATACTTTTAAGTGCTTTTATTAAAATAACAAGTACAAATAATTGTGTCAATTCTTTAGGATATAGGAGAAAAATGGGTACTTACTAATTGAGAGTACAAGGGACTAAAATGATACAATTGAGAGTAAATGGGTAAAGTGATAATTAATGAGAATAAAGTGGGTGAAGCGATATTGACCCAAAATTTAAATTGCTGATGTAGGTTCAAAATTGGAAAAAGAAAACCCCATGTATACGGTAAACATGCTAAATTATAAGTTGACCTTGTCCTGAATTTTTAGTGATCTAGGGAATTTCCCGGTAAAATCATGGAGTTGACAGGCAATTAAGATTTTCGTTAAATTTAGTATTCTCTTTGAAAAGTTCCAAAGGGCTAATTCCCAATATCCCCGCCATAAACGCAATTAAGAAATAGCCAATGAGCCCTTATCATATGCGGTCTCGGCTCCTTGATGCCCCGGGTTCAAATTCCTTGGGGCACGTGTCAACCCAAGGTTGATCAATTAACAATGTTGTCTTGTGCTTCCGACGACAAGGTGGAGGTTCCAATCCCCCTTGATAGGCCTAAGAGATTCCACATCATAAATGGAATTGCCAGAGGGCTCATGTACCTTCACCAAGATTCGCGGTTGAGAATAATCCATAGAGACCTCAAAGCTAGCAACATATTGCTAGATAGTGACATGAACCCAAAAATTCCAGACTTTGGCATTGCTAAAAGATTCAAAGGAAATGAGGCAGAAGATGTGATTTAACCGAGTTGCTGGAACATAGTAAGTGTGCCAGCAACATAAAACCACCTAATAAACATATCCATTGTCTTGAACATCATTTTGTGTTTTAACATTTTTCGTGCATCGGCTACATGTCGCCAGAATATGCAGTCCATGGCCGTCACTCAGTAAAATCAGATGTGTCCAGTTTTGGTGTTCTTGCTAGAAATTGTTAGCGGGGAAAGAAACAGTGCATTTTCTTTTGGGGATCGCGGCCTCAACCTTCTAGGACTTAGGTTAGGTAATATATAAATTGTAGATTTATAGGGTATTTATAAAGAAAAATTTATATACTTTTATTTTTAAAGAAGAAACCTCTGGTTAACTGCCAATAGACAAGGGTCATTCAATCCTGTCGCAACCAGCCATTCCGGTGGCCGGCTAAGGATTGGTTCTGAACCAGAACTGTAGTCAATGGTTAACCAGTCCGTTGACCTTGGGCTGGTTCAAGGTCGGTTTGCCTGTTCCGGTTCAGATTTAGTATGCTCAAAGCCTACCTGGAACCGGTACCAGGATGTATAATTACTGAATTCTCTGTTTTATGCTAGAAAATTTGCTCGATACTAGTTTTGGTTTTTGGCTAACTTACGTATAAAGATGTAAATGAATTGAATAGATATTGAATGAACTTTAATCGAATCGAACACGAATAAGCTCGAATAGTATGATATATTTACCAATTAAAAGTTCATGCACAAAAGAAAATTATCATTGGGGAATGACCACTGAAACTGAAAGCAGAACTCATGGGTGAAACCAAAAAGTTATTCATCTCATACTATTACCAATTAAAATCCATCCACACAATCTAATCTTTTGATGTTAACCTCTGAAAACAGACTCATGGGTTCACCAAGAATTCGGAACTTATTTATTACTAATTTGTGCCGTCCATTTATCACTCAGCTCAGTTTTCCCCACCACAATATTCTAGCAAAATCAAGGGAAGAAAACTAATAATAAGGGATAATTACAAAAAGGCCCCTAAGGTTTGGACTAATTACAAAAAGACCAAGATATTTTGAAAACTACAAAAAAAAAATCCCTTGAAGTTTGATTTTATCTTAAATTCTAAGGGGTAAGTGTAATATTTTGATAAACGCAAGGGGAGTTTTTGAAATGTTTTTAGGGGGGAAATGCAAAATGGAACAAACCTAAAGGTTTTTTTTTGTTATTAGCCCAAACCTCGGGGGGTTGTTTGTAACTATCCCATAATAATAAGACAATAACAACAACATATAAAACAACTTTTTGCAACTCTTGCAGAAACTCCATCCTTCCTAACGGCCGTCTAGCATCGTGTTGGTGAGTTGATTTGTAGAATTACTGGGTGGATTTGAGCTTACATTACTTTCTGGTGAAGGTGTGCTGGTTTCAGTGAAAAAGCCAGGTTGATTAACTTGAGGCAGCACAGATTCATTGCTCAACATTGAGACAACTGAAGTCATGTTAGGTCTATCGTCTGGATGTTGTTGCACGCATAACAGCCCCAAATGCATTAGTCGTAGCATTTGGTCTGAATTATCTAAGTTTTGTAGACAAGCGTCGACTAGTTCTATTGACCTTCGTTCTTGATGAAGTGTCCATGCCTGCGTAACCAAGTAAATCATATTAAGGTTAACTGGAAAAAAAGATAATTACAAAAGAAAAACAAAGGTTTTGAAAATTACAAAAAAACCTTGAGGTTTGATTATGTCTTACATTTTCCCCGTCATACTCAAATGACATTTTCAAAAAAAAAACCAGACTTTTATAGAAACATTACAGTTATCCTCTTAGATTTAAGACAAAATCAACCATCAAGGGTGTTTTTGTAATTTTCAAAAACCTTTGAATTTTTGATAACATGCCCAAACCTCAATGGGTTTCTGTAATTAACTAATTATCCCTTGAAGAAAACCCCGAGATTTGAGCTAATTACAGAAAAGCCCTGAGGTTTTTAAAATTATAATATAACCTCCATGAGGATTTATTCCGTCTTACATTTTGCCATTTCATAAGTAAAAATATTCCAAAACCCCTGATTACAGTTAAGATAATTTTCAAAAACCTCTGGGTTTTTTTTGTAATTAGTCCAAACCTTAGGGTTTTTTCATAATTATCCCTTATATTCATTGGAGCTTGTTATCAGGGACATATAATACACAGAGGAGCAAGAAAAATTACATATGCTAGAAGGTTGAGGCCGCGATCTCCATACGTAAATATGCTGTTTCTTTCCCCGCTAACAATTTCTAGCAAAAGGACGCCAAAGCTGAACACATCTGATTTTATTGAGTACCGGCCATGGAATGCATATTCTGGTGACATGTAGCCGCTGCATTGAAAAAACAATGTTAAACCAAGAATGATGTTGAGTACACAATGGAACTATGTAAGTTCATTATTATGGTGTTTTATGTTGCTGATATACTTACTATGTTCCTACAACTCGGCTCGTCATATCCTCTATCTCATCTCCTCCGAATCTTTTAGCAATGCCGAAATCTGATATCTTTGGGTTCATTTCACAATCCAGCAACACATTGCTGGCTTTGAGGTCTCTATGGATTATTCTCAGCCGCGAATCTTGGTGAAGATACATCAACCCTCTGGCAATTCCATTTACTATGTGTAATCTCTTAGGCCAATCAAGGGACATTCTTTTTGTTTGATCTGCCAAAAATTTTGGTCTTTAGTTAACATATCTAATGCGGAAGATCAGCAATGTGGAACATTCAGAACTAACAATTCCCAATTTAAATTATACTGTCATCGACAAATGTATTGAAAAACTGCATGTATGCTCTCGCAAAAACTTGTTTTTCTAAATTCATACTAATAATTAGTCTATGTTCAAATTTGGACTTGCACTAATTTTGCTTCTCTGCCTATTTAATCTAGGGATAGTGACCAAAAACACCCCTGAGGTTTGGGTTAATTACAAAAAAATCCAGAGATGTTTCGAAATACCAAAAAAAAAAAAACTCAGTTTTGATTTAATCTTAAATTTAAGGGGGTAATTGTAATATTTTTATAAATGTCGGGGTTTGTTGAAATGATTTTGCTTAAGAAGTGGAAAAATGTAAGGCAGAATCAAATTTCAATGGGGTGTTTTGCAATTTTCAAAAATCTCTGGGTTTTTTTATAATTAGCCCAAGCCTCAGGGGGCATTTTGTAAATATCCCTTTAATCTATTGCTGCTGTGAATTATTTGGCAATCCAAGATAACCTTTTGAAAGCTGCAAAAATCTCACCGAATAGAACCAAGTCCAGGCTTTTGTTAGGCATGTGTTCATATATAAGCATTTTCTCCTCTCCTTGTATGCAGCACCCTAAAAGTCTCACAAGATTTCGATGTTGAAGTTTGGCTATGCATATGACTTCATTCTTGAATTCGTCAAGTCCCTGTTTGGAAGTCTTTGATAACCGTTTGACAGCTATGTCTTGTCCATCTTCTAGAGTGCCCTGAAAAAAACAAGACCAATTTTAATTAAGGAAACAAAAGACTTTTGGCAATAAATCATTCTTAATAGTGGGGAAAGTCTTCATTTAATGAGAAAGGGATAATTACAAAAAGTACCCTGAGGTTTGACTTAATTACGAAAAAACCCAGCTAACTTTTAAAATTACACAAAGTACAGGGTTAAAATGTAATTTTATTATAAACATGAGGGGTTATTTTGAATATTTTTTGCTCGTAAAGGGGGTAAATGTTAGACAAAATAAAACCATAGGGGTATTTTTTGTAATTTTGAAAGTTAACTGGGTTTTTTTGTAATTAGGTCAAACCTCAAGGGTATTTTTTGTAATTAACCCTTTAATGAATTCATCCGAAAAGGACAACTAAACTAGCTTTCATTTTTAGATTAATGGTTCCTTTCACTAATCAATTTGCTGATATGAGGAACCACAATTTACCCTTGAATTGTAGCATGACATTTCCTAAGGAAGTTGACAATTTGGTAAATGGTAATTATCAAAGCAATCATGATATTAACACAAATGTTTGCCTTCTGTTAATTAGTTTATTAAACCATCAATCAAAATACTCTATTTTGGCTATATTTAGAAGAAATTTATATTCTAACATTTTCCAGGTTTGAAAATATTGAAAAACTAATTTTGTGTAACATTATGCCGATAAAATTCATCATTTAAGTGTCTCTTTTGTGACCACTCATGAGTCATGCAATGTGTACTAAAAACAAGATTAAAATTTATGTCTGAAGTTTTATTGTAAACATAAGGAGCAGATTTATTTTTTTAAAATTTTCTTTTTCCAGTTTTTCAGGTCAAAATGCAGAACATACTAACTCATTCTTCCAAGAGAAGTCCCTGTAAAAATTGTGAGAAATATTTTTTCCATTTTCATGTCTATAGCTAAAAAAGTTGTCCAGGTTATGAATCCTCATTATAAAAAATGTAAATGGATAACTTTTTCAATGGCACCTGATCTTTTTATTTTTCTTGTTACTTTCAGAAAACTACTTATGCCTGATCACAATGTTACCTTATAAACAGGTCCATATCCACCCTGTCCAAGCTTATTTTTGATTGCAAAGTTATCAGTAGCTTTTGAGATTGTAGACAAATCAAAAAATGGCAGCTCGAAGTCTTTATCATAAGCTTCATTATTGATTCCTGCAAGAGAAATAATATGGACAATGTCATTTATAGGAAATCAGCTGAAAGGTAAACTCAGGCCATGCAAAAAAAGAAATTAAAGTGTTCATCTTTCATAAGAGAATAATTTACCAGATTTTCTCCTCTTCCAAATATATAGAACAACACTCAGGCCTAGCAGAACAACTCCTACTACTGCTGTCAAACTCCCTATAAGTACTTGTTTTCTGTTTCCATTCGAGCCTGCAACATTTTCAGTATAAAATCGATAGTTAACTCAAATAAATAACAACATAATTCAATGTTTTCTCATAATATCAAGAATTCATTTTTCATTGAAAATGAAAGTTTTTACCTAACTCAGACGAAGCCACTCTGATGTAAAGATCTTGTCCACCTGCTGCTAAAACTCTAATGTCAACCAAGTCCCCGAACCAAATCAGGCATCCACTTCCACCTCCGCTGATATTCAAGTTCGTGTACGCCATACACGAGCAATTCTTCAAGCACTCCACCTCACATTCTTCAAGCGTCATGCTTCCATTATGCCACGAATCTCTTGCATCCGGCAACTTTAGATTAGAATACTTCAAGAATCCGTCCCCAACCGTACAATTCAAGGCCGCCCTTCGTATGCACCCATTAGACCAATCCGCCCTGGTCCACCCCTCCGGATCCTCAGGTTCAAATTTGTTCAGGCATCCACATACCGGAAACTCCCCAATATCGCCAACACCATACGCTCCACATAATCTATAAGTATCGCAATTATCAGACGGGATGTTCAGGTATAGTACCCATCCTCGAGTGCTTTGATTAACCCATATCCAGCGCTGCGCAACGCCAGTCGTGCTCAGAGTAAAGATTGAGATGGCCGATCTCTCGATAGCATCTCCCCTGACGAACACACTATTCTCGCCAATTTGTGTCCCGAACAGGAACGTTCGGTCGTTGCTCACATCCGGCGCGCCACTAAACACCAGGCCATTGAAGGGTCCTATTCTGTACATAATAACTCCACCTCTTCTAGTGAACACTTGTGGATATCCGGTGGGGTCCACGTTAAACGTGAAGTCTCCGGTAGCCGGATCCTCGAGGCTCTTCCACGAAGACAGGTAAATCTCCATACCTGTGACATAGTTCCAGCCGAAGTTCATACCGATTAAAAATGTATCGGTCGGATGGTCGAAACTCTGCCACAGGTAACTATCAGTGTCATTTCCATCACGCACAACAAGATTTCCTGAGTCAAGCAATTGAACAAACGGGTTGCGTGCAACTCTCGACGCGTTAGAAGAAGACCATATAATGCTATCAGTGTCGTTGAGAAGAACCAATATCCCTGGTTCGGTTACCGTCAGGACACCTGAGGTGCGATTCCTTAGTGGGGTTTCTCTGTTTGCAACCCAAACCACAGTCTGAGAGATGTTCGTGTACCAAAGCCCCACATACCAATTATTGGAGTTTCCAGGGCTGAAAAATCCCAGTTCGAATATTCCCCCGGAGGAAACCAAAGTCGCGCCATATCGGAGGCTCTGAGTCGTGTTTATGGTATCATTTGCATTGGAAACATTCTGGTTGGACAGTATGGATGATATGACAAAAAGAATGCAGATGTATTTGATTGATGTTTTCATGGTTGTTCTATGTTGTATGTTTTCTTTTACTGTGTTTCCGTACTATTCAGAATCATCAGCCAAAAATGAATACGACAACAATATGTCCCAGGTGAAAATGCTATAATTTGATGCGCTTAATTTTCGGCTTCGACGTTTTTCAATCTTTTATTAATGCAATGAATTTGAGTTGACTTGAAATAATTTTCAAAGCCTCCTTAATTCAATAGAGCAATAATGAGGTGGAAAGATCTTGTCACAATTATTTAATGAATTAGCATTTGTTTGAATGGCCTCTATGATGTATGCACTTCATTAATCAGGATCTGAGTTGATTATCCAAATATTGGAAGCTACTTTCCCAGTTCCAAATTTTTCTTGTCTAAACAAATGGATATAATCATCACTCTGTTTTTTTGTGGTTATTTGTCATGGTAAATTTTGGATGTGTCATATGTTTAGTCAGCTATTAGGACTGAAATAAATGAAATTCATAAATAGAGAATTGATTTCGGGAAAAAATGAAATTACCAGCCAATGTAGTCCTTAATTTGCCGTTTTTAAAATTTTATTGTTTTAAATTGCAAGTTGAATAAATTGCTGTCTTTTTTTCGCCACCACCCAATACTTACATGACATATTTTGCAATTTAGATTTATTTTCTAGAGAGGCCAAATTTGAAGCTGATGGGCGGCGCCGCAAGCCCCTGGCTTGCTCCCTGATCTTATTTTAATTACGGTTTCTCATATACCGTTTTCTAATTGTATATTTTTTTAATATGAAAAAGCTACTTCCAATTTATAACTAACCTTAAATTCATGCGCTATGATAAAAAAAATTGCGCCGTCATTATTAGAAAACAATTGAGACGCATAATTTTTTTTTATAAATAATATATTTCAATTGTTGTTTTTAGTTATATTTTCTTTCTTGGAAAGAAAGAGAGAAATAGAAAAAAGAAATAAATAAATAAGAGTAATTAGATTACCAACTTGATGGATAATATTAACTTTTGTATCTTTGTCTAATAAATTGTAATTACAAGCTATTAATCTACTTGAAAGTCTTCTGCCAACGTAATAACATGTTTTTCAATTTTTACCATGTGAAATTACTCGATTTGATTATTTATACACAGTTAAAATTAGTATTTGATAAAATTATTAAATAATATAATTATTCTAATAAAATCCCATGAATCGCATGGGATGCGCGTACGTCTTACTAGTGTTACATACAAATATACTATATAATATGATATAATGTGGCATTTATACAATCAAATTAGACAATGAAATGGAAACTTTGGACTGATTTAGACAGAAATTGGAAGCCTAAGTCTGATATGAATAGAGTTGTGGAAAGAGTCATGAAAAAAAAAAGCACAGTATTTCCTAACCTAGGTCAAATAAGTACAAAAAACCATCGTCGAAAGACAATTACCGAGGTAAAAGAAAATCTACAAAAATCGGGGGAAATTGAAAAAAGAAAATCTAAATGGATGCGCGCTGGTTGAATGAAAAGATTTTGATTTGAAGTGAGGATTTGTGAAAAACATTATAAATGATTCGTTTACGATGAATTTGAAATCTATGGCAATGACTCAAAAACTAACTCAAGATAGGAGATAAATTTTTGAAATTCATTGTAGAATAACTTATCCAAACAAGTTCACTAAATTGATTATTGTGGTTTTAAAATTCTTAACTTCAAATCTATCAATACAAACGAAGCATTAGAATTTATCTTTGTATATTTAAGTCACGAAGAACGGATGTACTCCAAAAGCCGCCATGGCGTGATCATCTGAAATATATTTAGTATTTACTAAAAGTCAGTATTTGATAAATGTGGGTGATGAATTGATGATGAGTGAGTGAGTTGTCTTTCTTAGTTGACATGAGCTTCAATAATGATTTGATAAAAATTAACAGTAGATGATAAATCCGTCTAACGTGGAAATAATTTTTTATTAATCCGACTTACGTGGAAATAATTTTTATTTAATCCAACTAACGAGGAAATAGTTATTCCTCATGATATGTATTATAATGAGGAATCATGAGTTATTATTATTATTATTATTATTATTATTATTATTATTATTATTATTATTATTATTATTATTATTGCTATTATTATGGTGTACAAAGAATATCCAATCTCACATGATAATTTCACTTTTATATACCTAGATTTATATATATACATAGGGAGTGAATCCAATGAGACTAAACGTGAATTCATATGGACTAATCACATTCCTTGGTGATTATGACTTGATGGCCAAGATAAATCCTATAAATTATCAAAATTAAGAGCAGTAGTGCAAAATTAAGTTACAACTATTATATTATTTTTAGTATTAAATTTAATTGGTCCCATTAATTTCTTTATAGTTATTGTTAGTAAATATGGCAAAAACATAAATAATATATTTGCACACATGAGGTGGATCGAATATACCTATTTGCAAATCTTAACTATCGATCCACATAGTCAGGTTTAAGCCCGTCTACAAGTCTCCTTTTGATCCATGATTAAACCATCTCCAAAGCTCCTTTTGATTGAACCGTGTACAACGAACGAACCCCTTAGATTGGTTGAATCACGTACAAACCACGAACTAAATCACGAACCATATTTCTCGTTGATGTAAATAATTACTAGAATTATTCATTTTGATGTGCACATTTTAAAACCTTAGAAAACTTTGGCGATGCTCCAAGAAAGAACGTAGAAAAAAAATTGTAAGAGAGAGATTTATGATATTCCGTAGGATAGAAATAATAATCTCTACTACTTATAATATAGGGAGAGAATATAAAACGATATATCTCAATCCCTATTATAATTGGATCTTTCCATATTAAAAGATATGGATGTACACTCCAATATCTCCCACTCATACATATTTGATCCTCGACTCATTCAATCACACTATAATATTCACATCTCATGTCCCTTCTTTCATACAGGAATAAGGCGTACGGTCAAACAAGAAAGAAAAGGTGAGAAAGAAAAATATTACTTATCAACATCATCAGTTCGTAAAACATGAATTGGAGTATGTCTTGAATTGGCATTATTTATATTGTTGTTGGAGCACAATAATATTTAATTTTACAAACCGTTTATCGAGTGAAACTCGTGTTGATAACATGTCATAGATAAATCAATGTTTTATGCAAGATAAACTGTAGTATCATGTTAATTTGCAGCCATGCAAGATGAAATATATTTTATATAGAAAACACACGGGCAAATCAATTCAGTAAACGAAAGCAAAAAACAGCCACTTGACCACCATAAAGGACTTAAAGTCTCTTGTTGGATGAAGGTCAGAGGTTCAAATCCCTACTCCATCAAATTGCTCTCAGGGGCATATGCGAGTTGGTAAAGATTTGGTGGAAACTCATATCGAATAGCATTCGTGTGGGTTCGATTTGGGGAGATATTAACTATATTAGATTTTGGGGGGTGGACATAATTGTTATCTTTACCTAGGACTTAGGAGAATCTAGGTGTAACAATGAGGGGCCAAATCTATTGTCCTGAGATATAGTTAAGCGTAAGCCTGAAAATTGAGTTAAAAAAACGAAAGCAAAACGAACCTTGTAAGATTTATGTCATAAAGAAAGACTAGATAAGATGTAGTGGTGAAAACCGTGTGCACGTTTTGCCATTCTATACCCACTATTTATACAAGATTCTCATGTTTATATTCTATAACAAAAGTTACACTTCTCACCAAGACATTCTTGGATGATACTTGTATCATAATCCTTGGACAGCACATGTAAATATACTTGACTTGATAATTTCCTTCACACTTGTATTAATATCCATATGTTGTAATACAAGTGCTATAAGTCCCCATTTCAAAATTTCATGGCCTGTCATATCAAAAAGCCATCTATAAACCCAAAAAACTATAGAGATGGGATGGGCCACTGCACTATCCTTGCAAAGCCCAAACTTTTGGTTGTCTCCATAAAGACAAAGTCATTTCATATCATTACAATTATATCCCCACTCAGCAGCCCATTGGCCCAGGTTGAAAACCAAACCAAATTATTCGATACACTGTTTCGATCAATCATTGAAAGTTTATTTAAGCTCGGATTGTTAATATAAAGAACTAAGCTTGATAACAATTTCTCATTCGGTAAAATATAAAGCTCGACATAAGCTCGACACGATTTGTAAAAAAATAACATAATATGTAAAATGTCAAAGTGCTCGAGTCTGATTCTTGTTCAGCCTAACTAAATTCTTTAAAATATTAGTAATTAAACTAAACTCAAACACAACTTTTAAAAATCGAAGAAAATTCAAGCAAGATTGTCTATGTTTGGCTTGATTCGATTCATTTTACGCTCTATCCAATAATCTATAGGGTAAATTGCAATTTTAGTCCTGTAACTTTGGGATAGTTGCAATTCTAGTCTTTTATCTTTTAAAAGTTGCAGTTTTGGTCCTGGACAAATTTTTCCTTATAGCTAAATAGCATTTTTGATCCTTTATCTTTCTAACAGTAGCAATTTTGATCCTATAACTATCAATATTCACAATTTTAGTCCTTAACACATCATAGCTAATAAATCCAGATAAACTCAGATTTTATAGAATAAAATTCCATGTTTCTGACACCTATTTTATTCGTGGTATTATTACACCTACTTAGATCCAGTCTCTATTCAGAGGTTTTAAATGGATCATGTCAGGCTTCCAGCTTATAAACTCAATAGGGCATACTTCTGTAAAATTCATAATTCTAAATAATCTGATTTTAAGACTAAGGTTTTGAGAAAACAAATATAGTCCATTACGATCATATCAGGCCCAACATGCTTCCGTAAAATTAATCAGTCCCTTAAAATTCATACCTTTTCCGAAACAACACCAGGTGAGATGGCTCACAACACTACTAGTCGGAAGATTACTGCCCCCAGATCTTTTGACAAACATCTCCTTGCTATTCAACCTCACTTTCATGGAAGATGATCTGCAAGTTATCCTACTCCTTCAGCAACTGTTCAGCACAACCTTGGTTCGTTTCCTACCCCGAGCGTATAAGTAATCTTTAAACATGATAAATCAATAGGACATTTATGAAGACATGTTGAAGCAGAAAGCCCCTTTTTAAGATCTGATGAACTTGTGTTGGTAAATGAATATGGCGGTTGCCATAATTCTGCACCGTCTTCTGGATCTCTCTAAGATCTGCTGAGATCTTAGATGTATCTGGAAGTATCTCGTTCCATTCTGGTCTATCATCAGGAATCATGATTTTGATGGGAATTTTCATGAACTTCTTCCTGACGATTCATCAGATCGATATATAATATATGGTTTACTATGAGGAAACCCATATAATATGCCGTTTGTCTTTGGTAGTGTCTCAAGGTTTTCCGCTTACGGCTCGCAGACGTTTTCTTTTATCACATTGGCTTTGCCAATATGATATCTTGTCTTTGTGATCTTGTACATACATCGTCAAAATTTGACGATATGTCCTGTGAGGTGTACATCTCGGACAATTGTCCGGATCCATATTCTCATAAATAATTCTCCTCACCAATTGTTAATTACATAAATATAATAAATATAACCAAAGTTCTTAATAAACCTGAGCTCTGATACAATTTTGTGCAAAATACTTAGTCAAATAAGCATTAATGTATATAAGGGTATTCATGGTATTTATGAAAATATTGAATAAACTCAGAGGACTAATTTTGCAATAAATTGAAACTTACAGGACCGAAATTGCTTAGGTATGAAACATATAGGACCAATTTTGCAAAAGCTTTTAAACTTACAGGACCAATTTTGCAAAAGCTTTTAAACTTACAGGACCAATTTTGCAAACTCAATACTTATAGGACTGAAATTGAAAACTGTCTATAGTTATAGGACCAATTTTGCAATTTTCCCTAATCTATAATTGTCATGTGTGTCCTCTTTCCGCCAAAGTTTTAGGAAAGTTCCAATGTCGCTGGGTAACAAAATGACAATTATATCCTTCCAGAACCCACCACCGCCATACCCCCGTAGGATAGAACACAGAACCTGAGAGGCAATTTCTTGTGCATTAAAAGCCAAACCAATCCCTGCCAAAAGCATAGCCCGTCTGACCTTTTCTCTCTTCGCGTACGTTTTATGTGTTGATAACTGTAGCTTAGCTGTCCAAAATTATATGGTTTCCTGTAATGCCCCCCTCTCCTTCTCCGAAACCCCTCCTCACTTTTTGCTCCCCTATATTACACCACCCCTTTGTTGTTCCTCAACCATCGCAAACAAAACAATCAATCCCATTCTTGAAAACAAACGGCAATCAAATCCCTCATAATCCCACTTAATGGCTTCAAAAGATCAATCCAATTTCCAGGATTTCTTGCCCCTCATGGCGGATAAGCTCGGCGGGGATGGCTTGATTGGGGAACTCTGTAATGGGTTTCAGCTATTGATGGATTCTGATAAAGGTGTCATAACATTTGAGAGTCTCAAAAAGAACTCTGCTTTGTTGGGGCTTCAAGAATTGTCTGACGATGATCTTTATGGTATGCTTAAAGAAGGCGACTTTGATGGAGATGGAGCTCTCAATCAAATGGAGTTTTGTGTGTTGATGTTTAGGTTAAGCCCGGAATTGATGGACCAGTCTCAGTATTTGTTAGAAGAGGCTCTTGAACAGGAAGGGTTCCAAGATTTTAACTTTTGTTTGTAATTATTTTCAACTCTTTTTTTTTTTTTTTAAAAAAATCCAATTCTTTGACAGCATGTAATTCTCCCAACTGTTGAGTTGTTCCTGGGAGAATGGTGAATTCGATTTATATAGAAATTGACAAAAGAACTGAACTGTTGAGCAATTTGGATAAATATAACTTTTTTTATGCATTTCTCTTTGGTTATTTCTATGGATAATTGTCAACTAATTTGGCATACTAAAGATCGACAATTGAAATACAAAACAATTAATGTGAAAAAATTGAATGTTGTAGAGCTCTCTCTAGCAAGGATTAAGAACAATTTTTCTGTTCTCATGATAGAGTGTTATTTGTAATTGGTTTCAACTGCATGTAACAACCTGTAAGACATTGGAAGTTGACAAATTGGTCAATTTTTATTTATCTATTTTATTTTTTTGGGCAATGGACTTCAAAAGCATACTATGAAGGAGTAGAATAATTCTATTTTTCTGTTTAGTGTTTGGCATATCTTCCTTTCTTTAATAATTTTATGACCAATTCTTTTTCTTCCTCTTCTTCTCATTGTTGTCCTTTGGTATTTATGATCTTCCATAATATGTATTATGCCTCTTTCAGCAATGGTATCTGTAGCATCCAGCTCATTGTATTTTGGCCCTTCTTAACTAGAGCTTGGAAGAACTATCAGTTGGTTAGTTGATCGAAAATAATAGAGCTTTCAATTTTAAAGACCATCAAAACAATTTGTAACCAAACTAATAATATCCTTTATGTACAGGAGTTTCAATTCTATCATTTTGGAATCATTGAAAACATTGCATTCTCTTGAAAAATTAAAGTTAGATATAGGTATCCTATGACCTTCATCAGGCACATTCATACACAAGTTGATTTGTATTGAGTTCTTCTGTGACAGGTTCCTATACCATAGGAGAAACTCCTGAATTAAAGTGTGATCCCGTGTTTAACTTCAAATTCATATTGAACCAGGACGAAGTTTACTAATGTACCAACTCCTGTGGTAAACAGAAGCATGAATCTGAGGGTTGCTGGGAAAGCATGCTTGAAGAACTGTTGATGTAAACTCAGATATTAGTGGACAAGGTAATTGATGTGTCCTTTGGTTTATAGATCTGGTTGATATTAGACAATTTTTACGTTGCTAGACATCATCTACGGATGTTCAAATCGAGGTATTTTGGCTGCAGCGTAACAATGTTTTTACTTGTGTAATAACTTATACACTTAAGCCTGGTTTATTGATAATTAAACTCAAGTTTGAAGAACATGCTCCATTATCATACACACACACACACACACACACATATATTTCGTTGAGCCGACTAAGATCAAATCTTGTGACAGCAAAGAGGTCACTCGTAATTGTAGCTATGATCATAGTTCCTATTTCTTCAGTTTGCTGAATGCTGCTTGTCATCTGCTATCTCTTTAGACAAAAGATGAAATTAGGATCTTAAATTGCTACTTTTGCTGGAAAAGTACGCTTGTATGTTTGACATAGCCTATATCCAAAGGGAAGAAATACACATCTATGAAACCATTTTCTGTTCCATTGTTCTAATCCTTTGCTGGCAGTACATACAGCCTGAAGAACTCGATAGCTCTGAGCTGGCTCTAAATATATTCATATTTCATCGCTTTCAAAACATTTTCATGATTTTTCCGACATTTAAAATCACCTCACTCTATTTTTTGTGCGAACACAGTTGTTTATTTTTGTATGTTGGTAATACATGATATTGTCATCATTTTGTTCTTGCTATTTGATGCATATTGTTCAATTTTTCCTATTGATGCTTTTATCATCGACAGCAAATCATCTGCATGATCACACCACCATAAATCTTTTCTACTAGACACTACTGTTGTCATTAGTGTTGCTGTAATTGTGGTTGAATTTAAGCTGGATTCGGATTTCCATTGCAATTCATGCTTCAAACTTTGGAGAAATTACTAACACCTTGCTACTTCGAGAATTTTTAGCAACATCTATGTTTCTGATCAGGCAAAAATCTGAAGAAGATGGCTGCAATTATGTCACCCGTAAAGAGGATTCGGACCTGCCCTTACTGCTTGGCTACTGTTGCCCATGCCATGATAATTCTTTCAATGAACAAGAATCTTGGTGAAGGTGGTTGTTGAGGCCTTGTCAACCATCATCAGGACTCCAGCTGAATCCCAGAAACATCTGATTTTGGGATGGCATACTATTTTGAGGCTACGAACATATAAACAAAAAAATCTTTATGTTGCAATTGTTACACTTCAATGTGATCGCATAATTCTTGTCTAATCTGTCTCTGGTGTTGTGCAGGGACTATATGTCAACTCTAATATGCACTATACGACTCATTTTCTGTCAAACAGACATCTGTCTACGAATTCTTGCATGGGAGGTATTGACTAAACATGAAGAATCAAAGATGTGTAAGTCTTCAACATCAATTTTCCTTAATCGGGCTGTTTCTCTTTTTGTGCAATTCATTCATCTTGGTATTGTTTGAATGGCTAGAGGAGGAGGGGAACATGCTAGCAAATTTAAGTCCGGAAAATTGTAATATCAGTCTAGTAACTTCACCTCTTTGGACTTTTGGTCCACTAATTTGTCAAAGTTTGGTCTTAGTTGAGTGACTAAAAAAATTGGGACATTTGGTTCGATTTTCGCCGGGAAATTCTAATTTCACAGAAAATTGTTGATTTGGACCTGAATGTTGATGACACGAGCAACAAATTGGGTAATTTTTCAATTTGGAGGGAAAAGTATCACGTGTTCGCTTACTTACTGTATATATAGTTTGACTTAAAAAATGAAAACTAGACAAAAAAATGACTAGTAAACATTGGAAGGGACTAACCAAACTATTGGGAACCTTGTTATCGAAATCCGATTTCTAGGTTCCGTTTACTTGTCATGTTTATTTAACTTTTTATTTTTTCCTCAAACTTTATTGTAAAGTTAACGAATACGTGACAATTTTCTTCACAGATTGAAAAAATCCCCAATTTGTTATTCATGTCATCAACATTCCGGTCCACATAAACAATTTCCGGTAATATGGGACTAAATGTTACTGAACTAAGACCTACATTTGACAACCTAGAGGATCAAAAGTTCAAAGAGGCCAAGTTACCGGACCAATTTTACAATTTTCCCATTTTAGTAATATTTGATCTTTCTTTGGCTAAGTGGGAATGCTATGAGAAACATTTCTTGGAAGAATTCCTTTTGTGCCTTGTGTGAAAACAGCAGGAAATTATTGGTGGAAAGTGAGACAATTTGCAAGAAAAATTGTCATGGACAGACAACCATGTGAGAACAGAATGATTCATGGGCAAAATGAGAATGGATGATAGAAACAAGCAAAGTGGGAATACTTGGTCAATATTTGGCTTTGTTAGCAAGCCAATCAACAACTCAAATAATTATTCAAATGGTGTTGGCTTCTTGTTGCAAAAAGCCGATTCTTGTTCATTCCTTTTGTGGGCCTTAGCTACAGGAAATAATATGTAAAACGAATCAAAATAAAAGGAAAAACTATGTTAAGTAAAAGCAGATTTTCTTTCTATTTTTTCCTAATAAATGGAAATGTTCTGGTTTCCCAAAAAAAAAAAAAAAGGTTCTAAGAGCACTTCAATTATTATAAAACATCTCCCCTCAAAAAAAAAAATTATTATAAAACATCAAAATGTACTTGTTGATTTTACAATATTGGGTCATGACTGGAACAACTATCTCAACTCATCGCATCCCGTGATATATTTCATGCAAGTAGAAAAATCTATGATGATGACGATTTTTTAATTTCATCTCATTTTTTCTTCGTATGAAGGTTGTGACAGGAAGGAATTGATTTGTTTTCTTTTGCATGAATTTGGCGTTAACTAGTTTTAGACAATTAATTGACATTATAAATTTAACGCCACCAACTCTACATAGTTGGGACTAAGGTGCAATTGATGATAATGATGAAGACCAATTAGCGCGAGTCAAATAAATAAAAATATTTATCAATGTGATGGATGTGTTATTTCGCATACAATGATACAATGGACTTAAAATCAAATGGTTGCATACTTTTAAAAAATTGTGAAAATTGGTATTTAACTATTTATAATGTTATATGTACAGACTAATCTCTTCATATTGTATGCGTATAAACTCATCTTAGCCCGTCCCTGAAATTGATTTTATTTATTGGACCTTTAATGAATAATGATTGACAGTGATAATTATCAATAAATTATTCGTTTGTATTTTAAATTTATAAAACAATGGTTTGCTTGTATACATGAATCTCTTCACATGCAGGTTTCGTATATGAAAACTTAATTAAAAAAATAGTTCACCCAATTTCTTTTTATGTTGTTCAATCTTTTTCTTTATCTATATAAAGTTTTATTTATTTTTTTAAAATTGAAAGTAGCTTTTGGGTCAACATGCAACCTGTGATGCACTAACCCATATCTTGTCCACACCTAAACCCAACCAAAAGTCAATTACTATCATCCAACCACTAAGTTCCAACACTCAAATAATTGAATCCAACACAAAAATCCCATTCAATTTCTTTTTTTTTTTTTCAAACGATACAATAATATTTCATAAATGAAAACTCAGTGAAACAATTACAAATCGAAGCCTACTGGCTACAAAGCCCTCAAGCAAAAATCTCAAACTAGAGGGGAGAGATAATCTATGGGTACAACCCAAAAAGAAAATCTCAATACAAAATAGACTACAAAACAAAGGGGGAAAAATATATACCAAATAGAAAAATTACAGAAATATAGAGATGAATTGTTCCAAAAAAGCAACTAAAACTCCGTGAAAGGCTAGTAGCTCCAAATTTTGTCACAAACTCTTCGTCTTTTTCACATTAAACCCAGATCCAGCTTCTTCGCGTAATTTCATCTATTGGTAAACCATGAAAAACCTCCCCACGTAGCCAATCAAACACCCAAATGACCAGATCTGAGGTCAGATCTGGTGCCAAAACAATTGAATCTGAAGAAAAAAGCAAGAAAAAAAATTCCCACAAAGGGAAACTAAAACACTCCCATAAAAGGAGACTGAAATCCCACAAAGGGAACTATTATTCCCACGTAGGGGAACTAGAGAAACTAAACAAAAAACTGATTTATATGATTTGGGTTCCCCCATCCTCTCCATTGGAGAGAATGAGGGAAGAAAAGAGAGTTAGAGAGAAGGTACAGAAGGCAGGCAGAGAGGAGGAAAAAATAGAGAGAGGGATTCAATTTCTCATAATCCCATTCTTGTCTACACCAACCACCCCAAGAAATAATTGAGAAAATATTTAAATTTTAAAAATTATTAAACCATGGCATTATCTAGAATATCAATATCCCACTTTAATACATAAATAATTATTTAAAATCAAAATGATGATGGGCGTGACAGTAACCCATCATCATTAGTGTCACCCCTAGCTTCAGCATCAATTCGGGTCCAACGACGTCGTATTGGTCTCTAACCTGAACAATTATTTTAATTATCAAATTAATTAATGTTTACTAGTGGAAAACAAAACTAATCTGGTGTCTTGCACTATAAATCGGGCGGCCCAGTTCATTAGCTCACTCTCACTCCGTCAACTGTATTTTTAATTTTTTTTTTACCTTTCTGAGGAAAGATAAAATCTTTGAAACACAGAGCAGTTGCATTACAATGGCCACCAAAGTTTATATTGTGTAAGCTGCTATCTCTGTTTTTGTTTTTCCTTTTGTTTCTCGTTCTTTTATTAAAAAAAGATCCATGATCATATTTTGTGGTTTTCTGCTCTGTTTCTTGGTTAATAGTGATAATTCTGTTGGGATTCTTGATATTGTAATTGGGTTGTCTTTGTTTATTGATTTTTATTTTTTATTCGTCAAAATTTGATCTACTTGATATTGAAATCGCGTAGCTGGTTCTTGACTCAATGAGCCCCCCTTTTTCTCGAGCCCAAGTAGATTTTTTTTTCTTTTTTGAATAGAAAGTGTTTGATTAGATTTAGCTATCTTTGAATTCTCTGGGGTTTGATCGTGTGGGCGCAGTAAATGACTTGTTCAAACGAAGTCCAAAAAGCAAAATAACCCAAAAAATGGTCTACATATTATGGGTGATTATATGAATACGTTAAATGGAAACATCTTTAGTTATTAACTGTTATAGTAATAGTGGTCTTCGTTCTGCAATCATCGAGTCTGGAGTCGAGTTAATACATTGCCGGGTGATTATCTAAATACGTTAAGGTTGCATTTTTTGGATTTGAGGGGAGGATTTAATGAGTGGGATTTGAAATCGACCACAATGACTCAAAAAATAACTCAAAATAGGAGCTAGGAGATAATTGGAGTCCATCGTAGAATGATCTTATCCAATCTACCTCGATGGATTTGTAACTATATATTTGAAATCTTTACCTCCAAATCCATCCATCCAAATGGAGTCTAAATGGAAACATATTTAGTCAACTGTTATAATAATAGTGGTCTTCGATCTGCAATCATCGAGTGTGGTGTCGAATCAGTACATTGGACCTCTATATTGCTGCTTATACTAAGTTAATTTATGACCCTATGGAAGTTTCAATTCTTGAGAATCCAAGTTTTTCTGGTGATCATCTTTGAAAATGGTTTTGTTTAGTATAATCTGTCTGGTGGAATATGTCAATGATTGTCAAGGTTTAGCATTTCACAAGAATCAGCAATAGAGTAACAAATAATAATTTTCGTGCAATTAAGAAAAGTTTGTTCATGGAGAAATCGAAGTCATAACGCGTAAGGTAGGTATACGATGGGACATGTCAAGGACTGTAGATGAGGGGTTAAAATTGGTGAGACAATATGTTTCGAATCTTTTGCTGAATGAAGTTCTATAAAACAAGATGATTCGTTCCAACATATAATGCATAACCGTTAAAGAGTATCCACATTGTTGATTCTGGTGCTGATATATAACAACTTTACGGTCAGGCAGTAGTAAGAATTACTTTAATTGTCTAGTTTTAAACCCTTTAGGTATTATTCGATGTATGGACATGTGGAGAAACTAGCTGAAGAGATAAAGAAGGGAGCTGCATCTGTTGAAGGAGTTGAGGCCAAACTATGGCAGGTACGAATTATCTTCCCCTTACATTTTTGCATTGCATTTTCTATAGAAATTGATATGCTAACTTAGAAAAGCATCTAGGCATTGTAAAAATGGTGGTTCAAGTTACAAGTTAGCGTATATTTACAAGCGAAAATAGTCTTTTTGGTCCTGTAACTTTAGCTACTTAGGTTTAGTCTTCTAAATAGTCACGTTTAAATTTTGATCCAATATCTTTTAGAAATTTGGACATTTAGTCGGACTTTGACCAAAATTCTGTAATTTACTGGGATTGCTGATTAGGGCAAGTGAGCCACTGGTTTGTCTAAGAAATTTAGGATTTTTAGCGAGTTGGTGCAATAATTGAAATTTCAAATCAATAAAAATTGACATGTAAAATTTGGGGATTTCAACGGCAATTTTTCCAATTTCTTGATATGGTTGTACTTCACCGATCATAATCATCAATTTCCGATAGAATTACACGATTTCGGTCAAAACCGGGCTAGAATCCCAAATATTTAAAAGATGTTGGACCATAATCTAAATGTGACTACTTATAGGACTATATCTTCAAGTAGTCAAAGTTACACAACCGAAAAAAACATTTTCCCTATGTACAATTTCATTCAAGTTAAAACTGCAATGTGCTCTTCCATAGTTATTTTGCAACCTTTAATCACTACTCTGTTTCCCCCCTTCCCCTTCCGCTTCCCTAAAATAGGTATGTTATAGACTACTCTTTTAGAAGGGGAGATGGGGATTAAGGATATAGGATGAGTAAAAGAAAAATACTTTGATTAGAACATGTGGATTGAGGATTTAAGACTTGGTTATGAACTACTCTGCGACCTGTAAGCTTATGAACAGTGCTTCTGGAGCCTATCTCGTATTAAGAGAAAAAATCTAGAATGATCAGGAAATCTATGAATCTTCCTACTACCCTTTATGCATGATGCCAGAGGTTGGAATGTGTCATACAATGGTTAGAATGCAACAAAAAAAGCTTTAATATTATTTGGGAGAACTTATTAATTGAACCTATTGAAATAAGAAGATTATGGAACTATTTATTTAATTATTTACCTTAAAGTCTACCTCTAGGAGAAGCATATGGACTTAAATAGGTAACCAGAGAGCAGCTTTGCTAAAATAAATTTACAGCATTTCATGTGATTTTGTATGCAATAGGTCCCTGAGACACTACAAGATGAGGTTCTTACGAAAATGAGTGCACCTCCAAAGAGCGAAGTTCCGATTATCACACCTAATGAACTTGCTGAGGCTGATGGCTTCGTGTTTGGCTTTCCCACGAGATTTGGAATGATGTCTGCCCAATTCAAAGCATTTCTTGATGCTACTGGAGGCCTATGGAGGACACAGCAACTTGCTGGCAAGCCTGCTGGGATCTTCTACAGCACTGGGTCCCAAGGCGGCGGCCAGGAAACTACAGCGTAAGTCCCTCGTAGCTGATATCTTTACCTAAGCAGATCGGAGATATTTTAAATAAGTAATAGGGTTAATTACTATAAATACCTTTCACAGATGGATTGAGGTCTCCTATTCCACTCCCTATTCCATATATTGGATGATATCACAATTGTGTATGTGTCATTCATCCAATATATGGAATAGGGACAGAGGAATAGGAGATCGGATTCAGTCTAATTTAGAAAAGAAAAAAAAAACAGCTATCTTCGAAAATTACAAATACGCCCTTGGATAGTTATTACGATTTGGGCTAATTACAAAAACTAACCCTGAGGTTCGGGTTATGAAAATTATAAAATCCACGTGACGTTTGATTATGTGTTAAATGTAAGGGGGTAATTGCAATATTTTTACAAATGTAGGGGGGTGGGGTTGAAATATTTTTACTTATAAAGGGGTAACTTCACGGGGTTGTTTGTAATTTTAAAAAACTTGTGGGTTTTCTTGTAATTAACCCAAACCTTAGGATTGTTTCTGTAATTATCCATTACTATTTTACAAAATTGCACCTTGTGGGGTTTTTTGGTTAGAAAATACAAATCTCAATGGGGTATTTGTAATTTTTAAAGATAACTGGATTTTTTGTAATTAGGCTAAATTTTTGGGCAGTTATGATAATTTACCATAAGTAATAATCCATCTTTTCTTTGTTGGGAGCCGATAGTACTCATGTAGTGGTCGAGTAAAATTCTCAGTTTTCTCCATTCTGTGATTTGTTATTATATGCAGATTGACTGCTATCACTCAGCTTGTTCACCACGGAATGATCTTTGTGCCGATTGGATACACATTTGGAGCCGGCATGTTTGAAATGGAACAAGTAAAAGGTGGAAGCCCTTATGGTGCTGGAACTTTTGCTGGTGATGGTTCAAGACAGCCATCGGAGCTCGAATTACAGCAGGCTTTCCACCAAGGGATGTACATTGCCACCATTGCAAAGAAACTCAAGGGAGCTGCGTGATCTCATCTCTTCCACATATAATTATATTCTTATGATTGATTTTTTTTTTTTTTATCTTTTTCCATTATTCCGTATTTTTTTTTTTTTTGAGAATGATTATTCCGTATTATTTGATAAGATTGCAAATGTAATTCTTGCTGTGTCACGTACACGATATTTATATGTTTTCTTCAGTACACAGTTAAACATCTCGAATTGCTAACTGGCGTGATTATAAGTAATATATGTTTTGCAGTTCATTCTTATTTCTTTCTTTATTTGGAGGCCTTGACAAACTGGTTCATTTTTCATTGTCATAATGCATCAGATTAGGATATGTATCAGTTTAATCACAATGTCAAAGTCCATAGATTTTACGAGCTGGACTGGAGTCCCCTAATGGCCTTGTCCAAGTCCGTTTAACTTGAATTAGATTTTTTACAGGTTTGTGATAAATCTTAATTGCTATGTGTTGGTATTTTTTTTTTTCGAAACGATAGAACATAACATTAATCTCGAAAGAAAATTTACGGTGGTCAACTAACCAAGAATCCTCTTGGAAACAAGAACAAAAACCTCCAAGTAGAACCCGAGAGATCCATCAGAAAAGATGGTCTAAAACAGTGAAGGACTTGGCAATATGATATAGCATCAAAGCCTAACATCAATCCAACACAATCCCAACAAAAACAAAAACAAGGTCAAGCAAATATTTTATCAATTGAAACTGATACAGTACAATAAACAAATGAATTTGATCTTGAAACAGAGGCCAAAATCCACAACTTGAAAGCCCTTTCACTAACCACACGGCACTGATGTAAACATCCTACCAAATCCGCTAGAATAGGACATGAACAACAACTTCAGATTATCATTCCATCAAACACCCAACTAAAACTCCGAAAATCGGCTAGAAGATCAGATTTTCAACAAAACACTTCATCTGTGCACATTAACTCAGATCCATATTCCTATTACAGCTTCCAAATGTAGTCGGCTTCAACCATTCGCCTAAAAAAAATATACTAACAATCAACAAAAACAAAAAAAACAAGAAAGACAAAGAAAGAAAAAAAAAAGAAAAAAAAAAACAAAAGACCCAAGAAGAAAAACAAAAACTCCCATGGAGGGAGACAACAACTTTCATAAAGAGAGACACCAACACTCCCAAAAAGAGAGACACAAAGCAAACAACAAGAAAAAGAAAAATGAGAGGAAAAGAGTTGGTTCCCCCATCCTCTCTAATGGAGGAATGGGGGAAGAAGAGAAAACTTACACAGGCGGCTTAGAGAGAAAAGAGAGAGTTAGAGAGAGAATTTTTTGGTATTTGAGTGTCGAAGAATTTGAAATGTTTAATTGGGTAAGTTAACCAGGTGAGCTGTCAAAACGGGGTTGGTCCATGGGGCCGGCCCGCGAAAGGTAGAAGGTGAGTTGAGGGTATAATGGTCTGCCAGGAGCTGGGCCTAAATGGGCTAGCTCATTTGGGTTGGGCTTCATTTTGAGTCAGGTTGGCCCGCACACTTGTTTAAAAAAAAGTAGAAATATTATGTAATGAAAATATCTGGACTGTTTTTGTTAGTTAGGTCATATCGATTCCCCCTAAATAATTTGGTCTTTTTTTTTTGGAGTACGATTACAAAGTCCTGATAGAGGTGGGACGGATGGGATTTGACCCCAGGTCAATAGCCTGGTTTACAAATACTCAAACCAACTGAGGTACAATCAATTCCCTAAATAATTTGGTCTTTGAATAGCGACATTTAAGAAGTTTTCTACTGTAAAAGTATTTTCAATCATAATGAACACAAAAGTTGCGTGCTTAAACTCATTTACCGGAAAAACATAATCCCAAGTCCCAACATGTGAACCAACTACCAGGGAGGGTTAAATTGGGTTGGGTTAGGGTTCTCTCCCACCCACCCCCCTCAGGCTCAAATGACGGGTTTTGTGGGGCTATAGGCTGTTTCATTCTGCCGGCTGGTTTTGACAGTTCTACCTATAATATGTTCATTTTAATATTATTATTATTATTATTATTATTATTATTATTATTAATATTTAGAAAAATGACTAGATGAAGTATGAACGAACATAGAGATGTTCCAATAGATAACTTTAATTAAGAAAGAAACAAATAAAAGATTAATTACATAATTATTTACGAATATCGATGTGGAGCACTTTTTTATCACCCCACCTGGTTCTGTTTCATTTTATCCCCCAAATCAAAGAATTCTAAAACATTATATCATATCCAGAAGTTTGTTTTCAACATAACCGATTATTATATATTAATTTGGTTTAATAAAGTATGTTTTCTCTTGATTCTCATTACTTTTTTTACGATCAATTTTCCTCTTCCAATTATCTGCTGATAAACAAGCTTATCTTTCATTAATCTGATTACCAAAGCATTATAAAGTTAAAACATTCTAAAAGCTTATCCGATTGACTTTTTAATTATAGTCGAAACAGCCATCATTTTTTCAATTTTAAATTAATCTGTTAGTGCATTTCTTCTTCTTTCTATTTTTTTTTTCAATTTAAAAGTAATAAAAAAAAAGGTCAAGCCTCACCGTCAGTGGCACGTCAGTAGGTGTTTTTAGCTCAAAATTCTTTGCTGACGTCTCACCAAACATCACAATTCACGGACAATGAAATTCACACTGAAACATTAGTAATATTTTATTTCTCCATCAATCTAACACTATATATTTATATTTAAAAATTCAAAACAGGTAAAAATATCGTGTGTTTATGTTATCTTAATTAATATATTATCCGCAAAAGTATGATCAAGAAATACTTAATTATTAGATCATCAATTTAAAAGATTGAAAAATTTTGAAAAAATAAAAAAAGTATTATTTTAAAAAGTAAAACCCCATTATGGAAATTGGAACACTCGGGCCAATTATATGAAAATACCGCTGTTCTAAAAGTCCCCGCTTAGTTCCGATTAGTTCATGCCTAAACGCTAGGCCCTCTTTATTCGCCTACGTTATTTTCTCAATTAGGTTCTGCCTAACCCCGCCTAGGTGCTTGGCCCCGATTTGCCGTCCGACTAGAGCTTAGCGATTTTTAGAACACTGGAAAATAGTAAGCGTATATAGAACGAAAGAAATATTAGCTTGTAGATAGATAATATTTCTCAACAATTTCTGGATATAAGTTAGAGCATACGTATATGTTTGGGGTATAAGTTTTAATTATAATTTTATTACAATCTCCATTAATGTGATCGTGTTAATTACCACGTATAATATTGTACAGAATATTTTACACACGTATATAACGTTATACTTATATGACAATATATACAAGAACAAGAATTTGATGCTTAATAACCAGGTGACTTAGCCCACCTGGCCACCACAAGCAATTGTGGGATGGAGGTCGGGGTTCAAATCCCTACTCCATCAAATTGTTTGTGGGGTGGAGGTCGGGGTTCATATCCCTCGCTTCCATCAAATCGCTCCCCGGGCATATGCGAGTGGTGAAGATTTGGTGGGAACTCATCTTGAATAGCATCCGTGTGGGTTCGATTCGGGAGAGATCGTTATTAGTAGATTGGGGGTCGAATATAATTGTTCTCTTTACCTGGGAGGATCTGTTGTACGCCGCCAGACCGTCAGTAACACTAGCCAGTGCGTGCACATCCCGCGGTTTACCTTGGCGGCAATGAATGAGGAGCGGAGTCATTGTCCTCCTCATAAAGTCGGGCGTAAGCGCGCTGAGTTCTGAGTTATCAAAAAAAAAAAAAAAAAAAGAATTTGATGCTTAATATATACTATTAATTATATAGCCTATTAGGAGTTGAACTTTTATCGAGAAAGAGAAGGCAACAGATTAAATTTGCTAGCATCTCCAGGGCAACCATTATTGTTTTTTTTTTTTTTTTTTTTTTATGACGAACCATGCAGCCGCTACTCTTCGAAATGCAAGACTGGATAAACCCTCGGGCCGGACGTACTTAGCCTCGCAAACTACGCCAACCAGGTAAACCACACTAGGCAAGCCCTGCGTGACAGGCTCAACCAAGAAAGTGTTGGTAGGGGAATCGAACTCGTGACCTTTCAGTCCCGCGCTCCACCTACTCCACTTTCAACTTGGCTTGGCTCTCATGCGGGCACCATTATTGTTTAGTACACTTTTAAAGGTCCTGCCAGCTTTCACATTTTTAACAATCAGACAGCAAAACTTTAATTATACAGACAAATAATTAGCTAACTTTATTCAGAAGATAAATATCTGGATAGTTCGATTATAATATCATATTTTTTTGGCACATATGATGCTCTTGGGGACTAATCATGATTAATATCTAATATGCTGATTCTGATCATTTATATATGCTTCTAAGCGAAGCTAATATAGCTCTTTATACACATATATCCTAAAGTACTTGATTGACTAGGTGTAAGTGTGCCTATAAATATCAAATCATAAGCTGTCAATCCTAGGAAAGATCCTTGATTAAAATTAGGTTGTTGGAGTCAAACATCATCAAGAATTGACTTAAGGTTGCATAATTTAGATTTAAGGATGTACATCTTAATTAACAATATTTATTTATTGGAAAAATTGTTTTAATTAGCTAGGTTTAATTTTATCAAGGTGTATATTGAAAGAGATAGTGTTCGCTTGTTTTTAGCTAGTTAGGAGTGACAATTTCTCACACAATACGAACCTAACACATATTACAAATGCGTTAAGGGGTAGGGTCAGAATCAAATCAGACCCGAATAATACGAATAATAAACATGTCAAATTATGGTTAACGTGAAATGACATGATTGACTATTTTGACCCAATTGTGTTGTTATTATACATGCTTTTGCAATATTTTTGATTGATCGAAAATGTTGCTAGTACAATGATTGGATTTTAAAAATTATCAAATGTATATATGTAAATATAATTTTCGGATTAAAACTAACTTATACAACCCATTATCACCATATAAATAAACAAAATAATGTAATTTTTTTAAATGTACAAGTCGTTAATTTGGGTCGACCCAGAAAACACAAATAATATACATGTCGGGTTATTGTAGAGAAATCTGACACAAATAATTAAAAAACTTGAATTATGATTGAAAATCTGACACGAATAACAAAAATTTATATCTCAGCACGACACACAAATCCGAACACGACAATAATTGTCACCCTTACTTTTAACTTCCAATAGAAGCATTTGAATGTGACCATTGGATGAAAAGCACAAAGGCATGGTTGATAGCTCCCCCTTCTCTATATCTTTCCCTTTCTTATTCAAGAAAGAATATGTTAAATAAGAAAACACTAAAAGGAGGGGGCCCAGTGGGCCATCTTCTGACTTCCACTAACATTATTCCACACATATAAAAATTCAAAAGTGAGATTTTCCAATCAAACAATCTCCCCACACTTGCTCATTCCTGTTCTGGAAAACAATTATTCCTTTCATTTCTTTTTGAAAAAAAAAACTAAAGTATAAAATAGCCACCTCTATGCAAATAATTATACATACATTGTACACCACCAAAAGCTACTTTCTATTCTTTCATTGTGCTAAATTCAGCTACAAACAACAAGAATAGCTCTATAAATTAATCTATGCTTTTTGCTACTTAATTCAGCAAATCATCATGATGATTCCTAAACAAACCTTTAATCATAATTCTTCAATTATTAGATCACTAATATTTGCATACAATTGGTCCCTAATATTGCCAAGGCTGCATCATTTTGCCTGTACCCATGGCCCAAAAGTTTTCCTGTCTTTTATCCTTTTCCTTTTCTTCACCTTTTCTCTTTTCATCATCAGCTTGGATAGATAAAAGCGATGTCGACGGGTACAATTTTATTCAGGAAAAATTGCAAAATTAGTCCAGGAACGTATGCAATTTTAGTCCCTTGTCACAATAACACCCTACAATATTGTCCTGAAATTGAGAAGGACCACTAGTTATACGACGGGGACCAAAATTGCGTACGCCCTATATTACAGGACTAATTTTGCAATTTTCTCATTTTATGTATTATGTACCCAAAGAAACAAAAGCATAACATTTGGTCCCATGTTTGCTGCTGATCATCTGAAAGTTCCTCCAAATGTAGGGGTCCAAAAATCAACTGTCGTTTCATGAGTCATTGGGAAGGTGCTGGAAACTGGTACTAAACATAGCCCTCGACTTCTAAGATCTTGACGAGGTCCTTCTGGATCCTTGGATTTATCACAATTAATCTGCAAAAACAGCAAATAAATTCTTGTTTTCTTGTCAAATACAGGATTAGATCTCATGTTCCAATTTCCTTGTTTCAGTGTCTATTCTATATATTGGATCAATGTACAATCAAAGCGCCCATTATTTGGAAAAAAAAAATTCACTAGAATTTTTTAGAAAATTATGTTTAATTATAATTTATGATTTTCGTGTATCGGCCCACCCAATGTTTTCCTGGCTCCGCCCGTGTGTACAATAATCGTGACATCATTTTGTATACTGGTCATTCATCCGGTACAATGGAATAGGGAGTGAAACAGAAAAGTGGAACATGAAATCTCAGTCCGTCAAATACAAGCATGCATTAAACTGCTAATTTAATTTTTCTAAATGTACCTGCTGGTGCTGAATTGGAGCTCCATTTTTCATGTACGGACTACTTAAGGCCTGATAATTTTACACAAACACGGGCGCATTAATTTAGTGAACGTAAAGTTAAATATAATCTCTTAGTACTTATTTTGTCACAGAAAATTTAAATTAGAGACTTACATTGACTTGTTCATGGAGAAATTTTATGTATTCGATAGCTTCGGAAAGCACAGAAGCTGTATCGGTCTGAAAAAAATAAATGGAAATTCGATTTAAAATCAGAAAAGCAAAGTGATGAAAATTTTGAAGAAGTTTAATTTACCTTTCCAAAAGGTGAGACTAATTGTTGAAGTGCAGTTATTCTGTCTCCCATCTTCTCTTTCCTCACCTAATTATATTCAAGAACAAAGTTATTAATATTATCATTTTTAAGCTGTTTGTGAAATAAAGTAAAGCTGAATTAAGGTCTCAGGAACCCATCATTTTTTCATAAAGTAAAAGTTGTTGTACAAGCTTCATCAATATAGCTAGCATACCTTAAAAGCTGGCAACGGAGTAGGCGTTTCATTCGGGGGCCTTTTATTTGATGTTTCTGTGTTGTTTTTCTTCGTTATTGTGCTCAAATCTCGCATTTCTGACGTATTCTTTTGACAAACAACAAACATGGATTAGACTTAAGTTCCAATCTCATTAAGAGTGTTCGCGAACTCAGGCGTCATTTATAGTGGCGCCTTTAAATAGTCACACTAAATGACGCCTACACAAATTCTTTTATGTTAGATTTTGTAGGCGCTGGTCAAACTACCACCTAGGATAAAAACTGGAGTTGCGTTGTATTTTATCATGCAACAATATTAGAAAACTTTCTCATTACCTTTGGTTTTTGATCATCAAAGCATGGAGCTGAAGAAATCTGATTTTGTAAACCCGGAAAAAAGCTCGACCGAGCATCGGTCATGGCGGCCGGTGCTGGTGCCGATATTGCATTCCAGAAAGGAGTGCTGTTAGTGAATTGCAAATGGCTACTGCCAGACAACGGTTTCGGTGGCGGCGATTGTCTCAAGAACGACGTCGTCGGGAATTTATTCCAAGACGGATTAATTAATTCAGACGTGTTGGCGCCATATGAATATGCATAATTTATGGGCTGGTTTTCGTAGCTGGGCTGATTTTCAGACAATAACAAGCCGTAGGCCCCCGAGGCCGAATTGACGTGAAAACTGGAACTTAAACTCCGAGATGTTATCGTGCTGTCATTTGAATCTAAAGAAAAACCCGCTTGAAATCGTGATTCATAGATGCGTCTTCAGGAGAACAAGCCCCGGAAAATAATTTATGTTTCCAGGGTTCTTGAGAAGATGTTTCGGCCCTGGAATCATTCTGGAAATTGCTACTATTTGAACTCAAATGATCTTCTTGTAGCATGGATCGAAAACTGCTCTCAGCTTTTTCACCTCTGCTATTAGCCAATAAACCCAAAACATAAATTAAAAATTAAAAATTAAAAAAAAAAAACTCAATTATTAGTAGCTGCTTGGCTTATAAGAAGTGCGCTACATTTTCTTTTTAATAATATTTGACATTTATTCCAAAGAAAAGGGAAAAAAACTTACAATAGAGCTTGGTTCCAGTCCATGCCTTGAGAAGAAAGACCTAATTCCATCATTTGGTTAGTTAAAATCCCATCTCCACCGGACGCCGCCGCACCGGAACTGGATTTCGCGTCGACCATTTCCGCCGGCCACCCGAAACTCGCTAACGTTGTATTAATCGAAGCCGGAGTTGTTGTTCCACTTTCGAATGTTCTGTTTCTTGATGTATCCCACCAGCTCCCATTTCCCAGCTGGAATTGATCATCTGCCATGGCTACACAAAAAAAAATGTTTCTGGTTTTCTTAATTTTATGTGCTAATATATTAAGTTTCTTGATTTTTTATAAAATTGAATTGAAAACGATTTGCTGCATATCTCAGTATTTATACTGGTTATGAAATTAAGGAACAGAATTTTGTGGTTGACTTTTTTTACACCGTGATTTGACAAGGGAAAGGAAAAGTCGTGTTGAAAGCAAAATTCCCTGCTTAGCCAATTATATAAAATTGAAAAATAAAGATGAGAAAAATTCTTTTCATTTTGTCTTTACCAATCAGAACAGTGCTTCTATTATTCTTTTATTTATCCGCAACAAAATTTTAATAAGCTCTCTGTTACACAGTGTCCAGTCAATATACCATTGACGTTACAAGACAAAATGTTACACGTCATAAGCATATATATATATAAGAACAATAGTGCATAAATTAATTTGATGAATTAAATAAACTTGGCAAAGTTTGTACGATATCTTGGATCTTTATATATTAAAACTGATCATAAACTTACCTAATTAAGCTACTTAATTAATTAGTAAAAGTGTACGTGAAGTAATTACTCTGGATATTATAATGTATAGATGAATATATGTGGATATTGGAAAATCCAATTTTATGTTAAACTTAGAGGATGTTCGGTTAAACTTATTTATATCTTATTTTGAAATAAGTTATTTGGATAAAATAAGATGGTTAAGCTTATAATATTGTTAAAATCAAATGAAGTTGTTAAAATAAAATCTTATTTTGGAAATAAGTTGGGATCCCCTAATTATTTAAAAACGACTTATAAGTTTCTAACATCTTAATTTAATTAGGAGCTTATAAGATTTTTTTAAAAAAATATTTACCAACCATTTTAAAAGAGCTTATAAATTCTCAAATATTTTATAAGACGTTTTGAATGGCCTATCCACTTATCGTCAAACACTCTATTAATTAGAAATGAAGATACTCAATAATCAAGTTAGTTATAATCAAGTCTGCGGTAAGTGTTTCTCAATTTGTTCACACTCCAAGACCAACGACCATTCACAAATGTAATTTCACATTTTATGTAACTGACTAAGATAATTATTTGCACATTAATGTATGTTTTTATATTTGTGTCAAAATATATTATGACATATTAAATTCGTATCATGGCGAGAAATTGTCAATACAAGAAAAAATCAGTTTACCTACAAAAAATGTGTAGGTAAGTAATAAGAAAAACGGTAAAATATGGGTAAAATTGTTGTAGGTAAAAATCATTATGGGTTAATATTTTACCTACAAAATTTAATACTTTTGGTAAATACCTATAATATTTCTGTCGGTACATTTAAAAATTATCGATGATTTGTTGGTAATAGATATTGATAATTGAAAAACTATAATAGGTGGTGTTGGTCCTCCAAGATAAAATGCAGGTGCAAGTTGCACACATATACTAATGACAAATTGAAACTCTTATGTTTATGTTTCCACACACACACACTCACACACATAGACACACATGTTGGCCCCGGGACATACCTCAACTGGTAAAGAATTTGGGTGACGTGATGTCTATTTGTTGGCACCCACAGTGTGGTTGTTCGAATCCCTCTGGTAACGATTTACAGGGTGGATGAGAACTTTTTGTATGGTGACTCAATTCGACAGCCCAAGGACCATAACTCGCGCTTCACATCTTCCACAAAGCTCTAGGGCAAGGGCAGTGGGCAATGGAAACCCTCAGGGATGTGGTTCATCACACATGTTGATTGTCACCCACCAGATGGGCTCCTAGTCCTAGTGTGATACTTAGATATATGATTGCTTTTCTGAATTGAATTGGAGACACCATTAATTAGTCACTGATATATTGACTCCCCCACCATTTGATGATAAGAAAATTTCCTTCTTCCTTATTAGAATAAATACAAAATATCTTAGTTAGTTGAGAGTTAGTTATGGCGGTTAGGAATTAGTTTTTTCACATTTTCTCACATGCGTAACAACCCTCCCCTCCTTCTATAAATAGTGTAAAGAATTGTAACATTCAACATATCTCAGTTTTATGGTTTAAGAAATGAAAAGTTCTTTCAATACACTTCACATTACATTTTAGCATGGTATCTAGAGCCACCTAAGATCTCTCTTGTTCTTCGACTTCTTCCATGGCGATCGATCTCGTCTCCATTGTTGCCACAACTCCACATTTTACACCGTTAGCATTGGCGGCCGGATCGGATTTAACTTCAACTTCAATTCGGAAGATTCGTGTGCTTGCCATCAAAAAGACATGGCTATGATGCCATATTGTTGGGAAACGAACTGCTCCAAGTCAATTTTTCTCTCAGAATCGGTACATCTACTTCTCCGAAATCCCGCATATTTAGTCCGGGTACGCATGATCAACTTCTATTCGGAGGTTACTCTCTTCAATCTCTCAATCAATGTTTGGTCATGTGACTCGATGTACAACCTCGTGTGAGATCCGGGCCGTTCTCAACAATTTGTTTCAAACTCAATCCAAAGCAAAGAGTGTTAAAACAAGCGTTTCATGCTCGAACTTTGAAAAAGGAGATCTCATTGTTGATGCTTATATTCTTAAGATGAAAGGTATTGCGATGATTTGAATTCAAAGAACTTTTATTTCGGATGATGAACTTGCTCTTTATATCCTTGGGGTTTTGGACCGAGTATGAGTCTGTTGTCAATTTAACACCACGAATCGATTCTCGACTATTCAAGATGTCCAATATGCACTTCAAACTCATGAAATGCGCATTCAAAATCAAATAAGACTAATTCAGGTGGCGTTGCAAGCTAGTACAACACCTGTTTCCTCTGTTTCTCCGTTAGCTAATGTGGCTTTTAGTAGAGGAGGTTTTTCTGGAATGAGAGGGGGTCGGTTTAATTTAGGCAGGGCGTGGTAGATTTGGAAGATACACCAATAATTCCAACAGAGTTACATGTCGGGTTGTGTGGCAAACCAAACCATGTTGCATTGAAATGCTATAAACGGTTTGATTTAAGCTTCCCGGCAATGAACATGATGCTAGTGCTCGATCCTCTCCTCGGCCTTTGCTATCCAACACTCGATCTTCAACAACCGTTGATAATAATTGGTATTTTGACAATGAGCCACCAATCATGTTATCTGCGAATCTTGAGAATCTCTCCTTGCAAAGATCGACTACCAGGGGCAAGAGAAGCTTGTAGTTGGTAATGGTTCCTCCTTTCCATCTCTAAAATAGCTCTTCCTTTATACCTTGTACACCTCGCCCTCTATTCGTCTTAATCACATCTTATATGTCCCAAATATCACAAAAATCTCATAAGCATATCTCAAATTACTAAAGATAATAATGTCTTCGATTGAGTTCTTTCATGATGGATGTTTTGTCAAGACAAAACTACCAACAAGACTCTTTTGGCGGGGAACACTTAAAGATGGCACGCATGTACTTGACCTTTCTCCTCTTGCATCTTCCAAGCACTCCAGTGCTCACCCACTCAACTCGCCGCACACATTTCTACAAAGAAAGTCTCAAAGAACTTGCAAGTTGGCATGTAAAAGTTAGGCCATCCTTGTAATTTGTTCTATCTTCCGCTTTTGAAACAACTACATATCTCTTTTCATTCAAATAATACTCAATTTCGTGATGCTTGTAAACAAGGCAAACTCCACCAAAAATTTTTGTCTCTCATGTGTCAAAACCAATGCTCTATTTCAACATTGTATACACCGATGTTTGGGGTCCCTCCCATGTACAATCTGTTGATGGTTTTACCTATTACATTCACTTTATTGATGATTTTACTAGATTTACATGGATATTTCCTATGAAACACAAATCTGAGGCTCTCACTATCTTCCAGCATTTTAATGCCTATGTAGAGAGACAATTTCATCTTAAAATCAAATGTTTACAAAGTGTCTGGGGGGGAGAGTACAGATCTTTTGTGCCTGTTCTAAGTTCTCTTGGTATAATCTTCAGACATTCCTGCCCTCACATTCATCAACAAAATGGATGTGCTGAGAGGAAACACCTTCATATTGTTGAGGTTGGTCTCTCCTTCTTAGCCCAAGCCTCTATTCCCTTAAAATTTTGGTGGGATGCTTTCCAGTCTGCTGTGTTTGTCATTAACAGACTTCCAACACCAGTTCTTAATCACATCTCTCCTTTCCAAAAACTTCATGGCACTATACCTGATTATAATTTTCTGAAGGTCTTTGGTTGCACCTGCTTTCCATATCTAAGACCCTACAATTCACACAAATTTCAGTTTAGATCTTCAAAGTGTTTGTTTCTTGGCTATAGTTCAAACCACAAAGGGTACAAATGCATGAGTTCTACTGGGAGAGTCTATATCTCACCTACAGTAGAGTTCAATGAACTAGAGTTTCCTTACCCTGAACTCTTTTCCTCCTCCCAGCCACAGTCATCTTCCTCATCCTCCTATTCTCCCTTCTCTACCTGTTATACTTCCTCCAGCTCAGCAGTCCTCCTCTTCCTCATCTTCTCCTCTATTACCTTCCCCTCCTGGCCTTCATTCTCCTGCCAGAACAGCCCCTTCTCTCTCTACCTCTTCTTCTTCTTCAACTCCTGCTCCTTCCTCTACCATGCCTATTCCCACACATCATATGATCACAAGGGCCAAGGCAGGCATCCACAAACCAAAAATTTTCACAAGCTCAGTCTCTTCTTCTTTACCTATGAAACCTACTACTGTTCAACAAGCTTTACTTGACCCAAAGTGGAAAGATGCTATGCAGGATGAGTATGATGCTCTTATTCGCAATAACACCTGGACTCTTGTCCCATTCACTGACAAAATGCATGTTATTACCAATAAATGGATTTTCAAAGTGAAGTGTAAATCTGATGGTAGTGTTGAAAGATTTAAGGCCAGGTTGGTGGCAAGGGGATTTGAACAACAGGCTGGTATTGATTTTCTTCGAAACCTTCACTTTTTTGTTATTAAGGCTTGCACAATTAGGTTGGTGTTCACATCGGCGTGACAAACGGATGGCCAATCCAAAGAAATAGATATCAACAATGCGTTTCTTCATGGAGATCTTCATGACACTGTGTATATGCATCAGCCTGAAGGTTTTGAGGATGTTACACAACCTGGAGGAGTGTGTAAACTCAATAAGGCCTTATATGGACTTAAACAGGCACCCCGGGCTTGGTTTCACAAGCTCAAAGATTTCCTGTTTTCTATTGGGTTCAAAAACTCCACCTCTGATTCATCTTTGTTCCATCAGATGTGGTGTGGCAAGTTAATTCTTCTATTGGTGTATGTTGATGATATTTTGGTAACAGGGGAAGACTCAGCCACAGTTCACAAGGTGATTAATATGTTAGGCAATCGGTTTGCCTTGAAGAATCTTGGGGAAGTTAATTATTTTTTGGGGATTGAAGCCACACGTACAGAGGGTTGTCTATATCTCACTCAAACTAAGTATATTCATGAGTTGCTCTCTAAAACCAACCTCATAAATTGCAAGCCTACAACCACACCTTTTAATCTTTCTCAGAAGTTACATTTGTCGACAATGAGCAGCTTTGATCATCCTTCTTTGTTTCGCAAAGACCATTGGTTCTCTACAATATTTGACTCTTACTAGTAGGACATTTCCTTTGCAGTAAACAAGTTGTCCCAGTTCCTTCATGCTCCCACACAAAATCACTGGACAGCTTGTAAACATTTACTAAGATACCTGAAAGGCACTCCACACTTGGGCTTGAAATTTCATCCAAATTTCAAAGAATGGTTCTTGAGGGGTTTTTACGATCGGATTGGGCGATGAATTTGGATGATAGAAGAAATCGAGGTTACTACATCATGCTTTTGGTAATTTCTTTGGCCTGGAGCTCAAAAAAGCAGTCTGTGGTGTCCAGATCGAGTGCTGAGTCTGAGTATAGAGCAATTGGTGATACTACTTCTGAGATTCTGTGGTTATATTCCTTGTTTCAAGAGTTACATGTCCGGGTTGAGTCTCCCTCCATCATTTGGTGTGACAATCAAAGTGCTGCAGCCTTAGCCTCCAACCCCGTTTTTCATGCACGCACAAAGCATATCGAAATCGATGTGCATTTCATTCGTGACAAGGTGCTTGAAAGGAAGATTGATGTCCGCTATGTTCCATCCGAAGACCAACCTGCTGATCTTCTTACTAAGCCTATGTCTGCTCCACGTTTCCATTTTCTCTGCAACAAGCTGCCCCTTGCCTCACCCGGTCCGGATTGATGGGGGTGTATTAGAATAAATACAAAATATCTTAGTTAGTTGAGAGTTAGTTATGGCGGTTAGGAATTAGTTTTTTTCTGTTACATTTTCTGTTACAGGTAACAACCCTCCCCCTCTTTCTATAAATAGTGTAGCAGCTGTAACATTCAACATATCTCAGTTTTATGGTTTAAGAAATGAAAAGTTCTTTCAATACACTTCACATTACATTTTAGCATTCCTCAATAGCAAATAGCAAAGTCCTAGGTAATTTTTTAATTTCCCATTGTCTGGAATACTCATCATTACAAAGTCCTAGAGGTCTAGCAAATTCAAACCAAATGTGTATGTGTTATGTTTAGTTTTTTCAAAAATACTTTTAAAATATGATTTTTGAAACCTTCATGGTTATTAATAAATTAATCAAATGGGAATGAAAGGAGTATTATCTAATTAGTTGACATTATTTAAAATTATATGTATTTAGTCAAAAGAAATGTTTTTTTTTACAATGATATGATAACAAATTTAATAGTGGCAAAAGAATTTTGTAGAAACTAGCTATACTTATGATGAGCTGCGATTACCTGCCATTTTTTTGTCATTCAGTTAGAGAATTTTTTATCCGGACATGCAATTGCTTATAATTTTTTTAAAAAATTACATTGTTTACTTATTTTAACTTTTTCAATCACCATCACATCTACATATGTTTTTCGAAAAAATAAATAAATTATGCACTATATATTGTCTATTTTCTGACTTCATTCTTGCATTTATGGCCACCGAGTTATCAACATTTGTTAACTTTTATACATTCCCAATGTCGAATATGCCAATAAACAAAAGTATATATTGGAACCCAAAAGAATTTGGCCCATTTTGTATCACATAATGATCAACGTACTCATAAGATGAAATAATTAAAGTCTAGGGACTTATTTCATTTGTCTTCTTTTAATTTCCTTTTTCTACTTAAAGTGTTCATATTTGATTTTAAACAAAGCATGATCATAATTGTATAGATTGAATTGTGTGATTATTGTGGAATCAGGCGCGGATATTCCAGCTCATTTTATAGGCAAAGTACAACTTCTAAGGTTATTATGTATGATTCTGTGTGAAATTATACACATTTATAATAAATTTACAGTTATTATATGCAACACTTGGAGTACTACTCCACGCGTAGCATCGAAAAAACATAACTTTAACTTGTAATGTGCAACAGGGAAAGAAAGCAAAACTCCTGCTGCCTTATTTCTCCAGCATTTATGTGTGTGTATGTGTTTTAGGGTTGTTTTCTATGCGTGTTCCAAATATCACCCCTACACGCCACTTGGAGATCATTAATTTATTGGACAAATATCTTGGACCGAAAAAAGCACAACCAAAAATATCCATTGATTTTTGACTTTTTGAGAATTTGGAATTGGACCAATAATCCGAACCGAAAAATAGCCAAACCAAAAACATTCGTTGAAAAATTTTATGGTAAAATTTTATGGTACGGTTCTAGAGATTTTTGAAATATCCGTACCAAGAATTGTACCGAACCGAAGATCTGAAGCTAGAACCGATTTTGAAGAATTTTTTTAATACATACATATATATTATTCTTATCTTATTTGTATTTTGATATTGTGATACCCCACATTAATTAACCTGAAAAATTATTTGATATAATTATTATATTAAGTTTCACTATGGAGCTTATGCAAAAATATATGTGCTATTACAACACATATTTTTGACGTAATTCTAGTTGAGATTGTATTATTTATTATGAATTTATAATTTGAGATTGTGTTGCCCTTTATGATTGTAGTATTTATTTTGAGATTGCACTAAAAAAGGAATGAACTATAATTGCTTGATGATTTTTATATTATTTTTTATTTTTTCTTAGTTTGTGTGTTTTACTTATTATTAATCTCCATTTCACCGTCCCGAACTGTACCGTCCCGAACCGTTCCGTTAGAACCAAATCTCCATACCGAATTTTCAGTACGGTTCGATACAAATTTTTTTTTTCTATAGTTCGATTCTAAAGATTGATTTTTAAAATCTCTGAATTTTGGGACGGTTCTAGAGATTTATGAATCTCCGAACCGCCCCATATACCGTGCACACCCCTAATGTGTTTTTTGTTGGGGTGGTGGGGGGTGGGGATCGGCTAAAACATAGAATGATTCAGTAAAGTCTTATAATGAAGTTCTGAATGATGGACTACTTAATTCACCTTTGCCGCAGGCTATTCTTCTTTCCGGTTTATTATTTTTGATTAAAACTTTTCTTCTAAAGGATAAGCTTAATGTCGTTTAATTATCTCTTTGGTTAGGGATTAAGGTTGTGCACAGGATTTTCAGATTACCAAAACCAAAACCGATATTCAGATTAAAAAATACCTAAACTGAAAATATTCATTATTTTTTGAATTTCCGCGAACTATACTATACTGAAAATATTTATGATATGGTTCTTGAAGTTTTTCAAATATATGTTCAGTCCCGCACACCCCTCTTAAGGATGAGACGTTCTTGTCGTTTTTGCATCCTTCACAATTTGAAAAGTATTTACTGATTATTTAGATTAACCAAAAAATTGGTATTTTTTTTTATAAGTTAGGATATACTTACTATCTTTATTATCAAAATATTATTTAAATAATTTTGACTTGATACCCGAATTTGGCGAACAAGAACAGTTACGTATTGATGTTGAAATTATTTACAATTATTAATCATAGTGGATTTCCAGCTTCAACTTTACGACATAAAAAATAATCAAAAGAGTCAATTCATTTTCCACCAACAATGAAAATGATAATAACTTAATAAAGTCGTTAAAATAAGCAAAAGGTAAAAGAGTGAGTGGGAGGAGGTGGACGGAAAATGTGACGGTGCCGTCTTCCTTTATTTTTTACCCTTTCCGTTTTCTCTTTTCATTTTTTTCCTGGTTCAAAGTCCAGTAGAAAAACAAGAAACAGCAAAAGTCAAACTGGAGGAACTGCGCGTGCGGGTGGTGGGTCCCCAGTGATACCTAAGAGTCAGAGCCTGAAAGTGACCCTTCCGCCCCAAAACATTCCTCTTCTAATTACTCATTATTCTATTCAAAAAAAAAAAAAATACTCATTATTCTATTTCTAGTTTTCTACCTATGCATCTATGTTCACTGTTATCGGTAATATCAAACTAACGGTGTTCATTAATCGAATCGAAAGTTTTGTTTAAGGGTATAATATCACAATTATTTTGATCGATTTCAATACAAATTTACTTGAAAAGAAAAAAAAAACAGGAAGAAAATGTGACTAATTTCAATTATAATTATTCGTTAATTATTTTCATTATTTAATCTTTCAGATATATTTATGCTCAAAATATTATTTTTTCTAAACTTAGAGGGCCCACAATGCCCAACTCCCAAGACGTTATACAAGATCCATTAAGCATGAGTTCAACTATAAATAGTTCATCTTATCTTATTTGTACGGTGCATACAACTCTCTACATTCTGGTTTATCTCTAAATATATTTGTTGATTTAGTATCAGATTGGGCTTATTCGGAACAATTTCGAGTGCCTTCTAATATTTGTAATTTAGGGACTAGAGTGTTCAATTCCTCATTCCTAATAACTTAACATAATCAATAAAATTATAATAATAATTTAGCTTATTTGATGGGTTCAATATAATATTCTAACGAACAAATATTAGTTGAACACTCTTAGTCCCTAAATTACAAATGATGAGGTCAACTCAGTTGTAAGTTGAATCCCACTTGGAAAATTTATTATTTTGGACTTGCTCGTGGAGCTTTCCAGAGCTTTGGTGGTCTATGAAATTTTATATCATGAACAATGATAACATGAACAAATTTAAAGTAAGAATAAAATGTTTTTTTTGTTATCTATACACTACTAATGTTGCTTAAAAGTGCAAATCAGTCATAGTTAGGATATTTGCTATGATAATCCAATAGTCCAAATCTCAAAATTAAGATAACTACAATAGCCAATGTAATCTTGTGGAGGGAACTAGCCTGTAATATGAACATATAATAAGGTCCTAGGTTGTCTGCTGGAATGGAAGCCCTTCTGGTAGTTAAGTCAAAAATGAATGATTATGAATATAATCCAAAACAGAGAGTAATAAGTAAATTAATTCATATTACTTACAAATAATGGAGATGAATTATATATTATACTCGAGATGTTGGGCCTTATTTAGTAGACTAGTCTCGTGGGTCATTTGAGCCTCATGGGTTTAGTGTACTGAGTTGAGCCTTATGGACCGTTTTACATGGCCCAAATGATAATGTTGATTGGTTTATAATTTAAAAATACATAAATAAATAAATTATAAATAATTGGAAAGATAATTATTATTGTACCCTCATTATCTACCCATCAATAAAAAAATCAATAAGACATGAATCTTGGAACAGGGCCCGACCATATGAGCCCGAGTTCTGGTTCAACCTAGTTTGGTTTTGCCACTAGAAAATGAGTTTGACCCAAATTCAAGTGACTGTTTGTATCCCAAGTAAATCTGACGACATTACGGATGTCTAATGTAACAATCAAGAGCTGTGATCACTCTTGGAATAGAAGAGTCACCAGCTTGTAACATAGATGTTGGATTTGATGCTTATATATGGTTAGGCATATATATTGAATGGCATATATTGAGCAAAGTTTGGCAATACAAAAGGGTTTTACAACAAGTGATACCACACATCTCTCAGACACTCTTTATTTCTGCATATGTGTCCAACACTTAGTCTTCGATATTATCTAGTTCGAAGGTGCTTCTAGATTAGAGATGCTTCTATCAATTTTTTCTTTGGGGACAATATATCAATCGTGACAACTAGTTGTGGCGTATTTATCTTACGAACAAATTCATTCACAATTAGGCTCTCAGTTTCTGAAGTTGCAATAGTTAGTTTTCAGGTTTCGAAGTTGTTGTGCATAACGTACTTCAATTATCATTATACGGAATTTAATGATTACAACCCCACTTAAATAATATTTGGTTAGCATCTCATAAATACTTTACTTGTACATATTCATATATCAATGATATGCAATGTACGTACACAGATATCTCTTGGACTTGTTTTATAAGTATGAATAAGTTAAATCATGGATAAGCTCAAAGCAAATAAATATTATTTTAGTTACTGGCAGTATACTGTCAAAGCGGATATTTATTATCAATGATGTGTAATAAATGTCTTTTTTTAAGTGCTTATATATACACACGCATTTTTTAATGATATATACACGAACATATTAATCAGGGTTCGAACTCTATATTTATCAATTTCTTTGAAATTTATCTCTTCTCTCAAACCAGTACTCCCAACATATTAAAAAAATACACTCACATTTGCTAACTTGGATAAGTCATCATTGTTGGAAATTTGTAATTGTGTAACTTAGGGAGTGATTGCTTGACTTTTCGTTCCGCTCTTTTTCACTTTAAAGAGAGTAGTGTGAAAAAATTATTTTTAGAAAATGAGAATGGATTTTGGGAATGTGATTGAATATAAGATGAAAATATGATGATGATAGTTGATGTGATAGTTTTTTTTAGTATAAAAATGATTAGATGTGATTGATGATTAGATTTGATTGGTGATTTGAAAAATAACAGAAAATGTATAGTGCATTTGTGATATGATTTTATAATAGTGATAATTGATGTGATATTTTTTTGTTAAAATTATAAATGGATGTGATTGATAATTTGAATAATGATAAAAGTAAATAGTATATTTTTTGAAAAATTTCACAAACAATCAAATATTCATTCAAAATTTTATCCAAAAAATTCAAGGGTGAAATTTGTTCACAAACAAGCACTCCCTTAATTTCCGGAATAATCGGTTTCCTCCCAACGTCCAATCATACTCATGCTAAAAAGCTTTAACCATATCCCCTCAAAAAAAAAAAAAAAAAAAGCTTTAACCATCTCTTATTATTACAGACATATAACTGGGGCGTGAATCATCATATCCTGAAGTTAATTAATGTCTGTACTCATTTCTTAAGGGTCAACCGCATTCATATTTTGATTGATAGTAACTTTAATTATGGCGTGTTTTGTCTTAATTGTATTAGTACTATGTTCATAAAGAGCCTAACTTTAGTGCCATCGCCTGTGATATAATTTTTGGCGTATGCACTAATTAATTAGGTTTAAGATATCAATAGCTACCTGTTTTATTTTCCAAATAGGGTTAGGAACAGCGTTCTTGGTGGGCAGCAAAATATGACAAATTAGAATGATGGAAATCATAGAGAATATAAATATAAAGATTTTTTTTTAAAAGAATAGAGCAAATTATGATCAGTAAAAATATGATATCTATAGTTGTATCTTATTCCAATGCCCCTTCTTAGATGGTGTTTACTGAGTTTAATTATACATTTTTTAAAATATCTTATAAGATATTTGGAAGCTTATAAGTTCATCAAAAGTGTTTGGTACAATTTATTAATACAGATCATATAAGCTCTCAAAAGAAAATGTTAATTAGGAACTCATAAGCTATTTTTAAATATTCTTTTGAAGAATAATGCGGGAGATCCACCTTATTTTCAAAATAAGATTTTATTTTAACAATTTCTTTTAACTTTGACCAATTTAATTATAAAATTATCGTTAGTAACATTTTATCACTACAAGAAAAATGGTCTATCCTAACACAATTTTAACGACGCTACCAAAAAATGCTTTATAAATAACTAAATAAGTACTTAATGACACTTTTTAAAAAGCGTTATAAATTATAAAAATTAGTGACACTTACTAGAAAGCGATAGCATTTTAGTAAATTTAATGATACTTTTATTGAAATATCGTTATCTTAATAAAATTACCGACATTTTTTTTATAAATGTCACGATAATTATAGAACTTACTTACACTTTTATTGTTTGTGTCCTTAAATGACAACACTTAGTAAAAAACATCATAAAATTGATGACACTTTCTAATTACTTACGCACTTTTTTATTTGTCACCAAATTTTTAAAATTTACTTATACTTTTATTGTTTGTGTCATTAAAATGACGACACTTATTAAAAAGCGTCATAAAATTGATGACAATTTCTATTTTACTTACACATTTTTTTTATCGCCAATTTTTTAAAATTTACTTAATTACACTTTTATTTTTTGTGTTATTAAAATGACGACACTTATTAAAAAGCGTCACAAATAAAAAAAAAATTGGAATATATATCCCACATCAAAAGATTGAAGTGTTGAGAGTTAATAAATAGAGACCACATGGTGTATAAATGACTAACAACAAATATATTCAAAATCAGTCAAAAATTAAATATAAATTTAAACTTTTAATAATAATAATAAATAAATATTTTTTATTAAATTTTACAAAAGCTAGAAAGTAAAATTCCGTCTTAATTTTAATAACGTCAATTTTCAAAAGCTTCGCGACTTTAAAGATGCTTAATAACGTCATTAAATTTAACGATGCTTTTAACGTAAGCAAAACGTCATTTAAAATATATTGAATCTTTATTAATTGTGTTATAGAAAATAACGTCACCACCACATAATGACACATTTGTTAAAAGCGTCAGAAAATGAGATTTACCTACACATAGATTTTGAGTGACATATATTTTCGTGACATCAAATTTAACAACGCAACTCGTGACGTTTTTAGAGGCGTAGGTAATATACTTTTTTACTCGAATATATAAGTGCCACTAAGCGAAAATTTTAACGTCACTAAATACAATTATTTCTGTAATGCATAATTTTTTTTTGTTCTTATTTTATCCAAATACTTCAACCACTAAATTTTAAAATAAGATCCAACTTCTTATAAGGTATAAATTATCTTATGAGATCTTTTAAATAAGATTAGCCAAACTCTCTCTTAATCATCAAATTTATTATAATTTAACTACGAATTAAAACACAAAATCGTAATGGGACGCAAAGGTTTTTTTGTAATTTAGAAAAGATCTAGACTTTGTCACTTTGATTTTTGTGTGAATTTGTAGTGTTAATTAATTTTAGACAATTAATACTATTTCACACCACCAATCCCACCTAATAGGATAAGGTGCAGTTGATGATGATAACGAGAAAAATCTAGGCTACATAAGGTTTGGATTTTTCTACTCTAATAAAAACAACAGTGTAATTTTTTTTTAAAGGAATATGATCATAATCATGAACTACTTATTGATCAATACGTACCACCACAATACTAATTGGCATCAAACTTAGGAATATGTGTAAGTTAATCATAACTAGTACAAGAATCATACATTATACTACACGTTATATTATCCCTTTACCCTCTTATTATAATGACGTAATGGTGACAATAGCTTGAGGTGTAGAAGGTGACAAAAGGAGACAAGGGTGCAAAATCTTTCAACAAGAAGTGATGACTCTGGATATTTTTTCAGTACTATGTCACACACCAAAGTCAATTAACAACAAGGACAAAAATAGAGTAAAGAGCTAAGAAAAAAGACTTTATAATTTCTAGACCACTACATGTTCAGTTTCCAGTGTGAGATTTTTCTTTGCCATTTCCATGGCCACCACTGATCCATTTTAAAATTTGGGGTCAACTTGTAAAGTAGGATGAAAAATGTCAAAAGACGCACCCCGCGTACATTTCGGTTACCTCAGCCATCGATCATCATCATGGCTAGGTTTACTTAGTTCTCTTCACTTTCCCCAAACTTTGATATTTAAATTATTATTATATTAATGAGGACGGTTGCTTAGTAATTCACAATATATAGTTATTATTAAAATTGCGAAGGAGAACTAGTTAGGGATGACAATGGAGCGAGTTGGACGGTATATCTAGATACGTAGATCTGTTCTAACCCTAGAACGGGGCAGCACGGGTCGATCCGTCCTGCCCCATATTAATTAAATTTAAATAGAAAAATAAAAAAATTTATAAAAAATTAATTTTAATATATTAATAAAATATTATTTACAAAAATTATTACAAGTTAAAAATGTTAGATATCATACATAAAAGATAAAAAATAATATTATAATATATTATATATACAAAATATATATTAAATATATTAAAAAAAACGGGCAGGGCATGCCACTTGGCGGGGCGGCCCGCCAAGGTGGCGGGCCGAGAAAACCTCAACCCAACCCTCCTTGGGTCGTGGGTTGGGCGGGCGCCCGCCAAAAATTTAAAAAAAAATTAAAAAAATATTTTTTTATTCATATTATTAATTTTAATGAATTAAATATACTAATGGATAACAAGTACATATTTTATAAAAATATTATATATACTTTTATAAGAGACAAAAATATAAAAAAAAATCAATTATCCTATTTTTTTTGTCTATTTTATCTAATTTTTCATTTTTTTTTTTTTTTTTCTAAAGCGAGCTGGCTAGCCGCCCAACCCGCCCTACCTGTTAGGCCCGCTTAACCCACCCCTACCTTAGAGTCATGTCAAATGGAACGGGGACGAGGTGGGTACTCACGGTCCCGCTTGAAATTGTCAACCCTAGAACCAGTATTGAAAGAGATTTAAACAATAAAAAATGATGGGTCTAATTATAATATGGTATTATCCATAATACACTAGGTATATGCACAATACATTTGTTGTAAAGATGAACAATAAGTCACCTATTCTATAGAAAAATGATCAGAATAGGATGGATGCACAGTGCACACTACATATATATACACCAAATTTAGCATTTATATATAATTTTGCATAGCATGCTTATAAATATTTCATTCCCTTTCATTTTCCCTTAATCCTTTTAATTGTCCTTTTATATTCCTCCTCGTCTTTAACTGTTTGTTGTATAGCAGACAAGAACCTAACACTCAATCAAATACTTAAAACTCCCTTGTCGATTCAAATAACACCACACATCAAGAAAAGCCAGCAAAGGAAAATAAAACAATTATTTGTGCATACTAAATTTAATTTAATTTATCTTCAGAAATAAAAAAAAATCATATTTGGAGGAGAAATTTTTTTGGGCATTAATGTTGTTTTATAGTGCAAATCACCACGTCAAAGTAATTGGTCTGATGATTCATGAGTCCAAATCTTAGAGCTAAGGTAATAACTTAATAGCAAATGTAATCTCGTGGCCTGCAACACGTTGTACAAGGTTAGGAGCTAGGGGGTTGTACCGGAAAACTTCTCCAATTCTTAAATTAGCAAATGTCCATTAAATAATTCCAAGAGCAAAAAATAAATTATTATGTAAATCATTCATATTATTTACAAATAAATAAAGAGGGACTATTTAAACACGTGATGACGTGTTTCATGGGCTCTGTGTAATAAGTTGTGTCTTATGGGTTACAAGCAACATTATGGGCTACATGGGTCATTTAATAATATTATAATATAACACTCAACAACAATTGATTTTTTTTTTTTGACAATTGATAGAATTATATTAAAACAACAAAAACTAAAATTACAACTAAAAAAGTCGAATGTACCCATCATATGCATGATATATATACAAGATATTTATGCAACTAAAAGTCAGAGGGATCTGGTAAAACCACCATTGATTCTAGAATAGAAGCATAAAATTACCCATATGATGCGATCGAGACTTGACTCTTAAAGAGAAATCATCCCAAAAAGATAAAAGTTGAGTCATATACCACTACATTGTTGTCAGCTGTAATAATTCTGGAGAAAAACTTATCAATAGGCATCATCTGTTGTTTATCAAAACACTCCATTTGAAAAAAAAAAATAAGAAAACAAGGATAAAACAAAAGAATAGAAAAAAATAAAATTGGTTATCACATTTTAAATTAAAATCCCAAACACTCTAAAAAAAAAACCATTTTACCTATCCGCTCCGAGACACCTCCGTGATTAAGATAACCCGCGCGCCGGGAAAAAATTTCGGCCACCTTTACCTACAAAATCTAAATTCTTTTCTATCCCTCCAATTTAAAAACCATGGAGGGGAGGGGGGGGGGAAGGAGGAGGGGGGAGGGGAGATTATGTAGTTATTTTGTAGATAACTATAAAATTTTTTTTTATTTAGAGAGAAGAGGAAGAAAAAGAGTTAGAGAAATCAATAATCCAATCATTTTACTCAACAACAATTGATAACTATGGACAATTGAGTAATTGATTTTGAAATTAAATAATGCTATAAATTGGTAAGAATAAAAATCGAATGTACCCATCATATGCATGATATATATAAAGATTTATAATTCAACCTATTTATGCAACTAAAATCCAAAATAATAATTAAAAAAAATTAAAGAGGGATCTGGTTCCACCATGTGATCTAGAATAGAAGCATCAATCATGATTGTTGATATATGATGCGATCGATTGGAATTGACCTTTGAGAAAAATCATCCTCCAGACCAAGATATCACCTCGTTGAGTCATATACCAATTTACAATTGTTGTCAGCTGTAATAATTCTGGACATTGACTTATCAATATGTCATCATCTGTTGTTTATCATCTTACCAACACTCCATTTGAATAAAAAAAAATTTAGTCAAGGAAAATGAAAAATCTTAGAGAATAGGAATAACGATTGGTTATCACATTTTAAATTAAAATCAAACACTACAAAAAAAAAAAAAAAAAAAAAAACCAGTTTACCTAAAAAAAAATATATATGTAGGTAAAATATTAAGATAATCATCCAAAGTGTATATAAAATTATTGTCCCCTATTTACCTCCAAAATCTAAATTCTTTTCCTCTCAGAATTTAAAAACTATCAGTGATCTGCTAGTAATTTGTCGGTATTGAATTTTTTTTTATTATGTAGGTATTTTGTAGATAACTATAAAATTTAGTGAAATTATTTATGTCATGGTAGAATGAAATTTTATTGTAGTGAAATCAATAATCCAATCATTAATTACGTCAGCAAAATAAAAATGACTATGTCAATGTGCCATTTATGATCCTTTACATATGACTAAAGTTTAACCGTTGTAAAAATTAATTGGCCACTAATAAGTAATACCGTCGGAAAATCACCATAAACCCACTTATAATTCAACCTAAGCCGAAAGTTTATCAAATCATAATAAAATAATTAAAAGGCTATATATGGATATAACATAACCAACATTAGATAACCACGATTGAATGTACAGCGTAAAATAATAATATATGTTAGAAATATAGTATTAATTGAAATGATTTTGAACTTATTTTCAACATCATGAAACTGGCATGAGGTTTTGAATTTTGTAGCATTTGTGTCCACTTTCAAAGCTGGCACGTGTCCTGCCATCAGAATTAGCATCTTCTTATTCTTTCCCAGGTGTTTTAATTTTGATGTGGGCAGTTGACCTGGATTCCGCGTTGAAAAAAATCATTGGGCCCATTCTATTAGTAAAATCTGAGAGATAATATGAGTTGAGAAACATTTGGCACCGATTACTTTTATTTCTAAATAGTCCTATTTCGATTCTTTAATATATTCATCTATTGCTTTCAAAAAAAAAAAAAATTATTTTCATCTATTAAAACCCATGAAATTAAAACTTTTCCGTCCAAACAATTGGTCACATTAGAATGTTTAATTACTCAACACTTGTGTGGTGAAAGTTTCATTCTTATATTGTAAGCCATTAATGCCTATCAAATACTTCACAAGCATCCTTTTTTAAGGACCAAATGATTTGTTGGATAACCTATTTTAATGATGATTAAGCCTACACTTATAATTAGTAACATAGATTGTTCCTATAACTACTATCATTTATGATTGAAAAAGTTTCAACGATTATGCATTCAAAGCATCTAAGAGCATTTAAAACTCTGAGCTGATAGAATATAAATACGATCAGTTCAGGCCGTAATCAACATATATCAAGTACATTTCTCTTATATTTATCAGTTCAGGTCGTAATCAACATATATGAAGTACATTTCTCTTATCTCGTATTCACTGTTACACCATTAGGTCCATTTGATTGTTTGACATGTGGAATCTTCAAATTACGCCGTCTAGTCCATTTTTATGATCCCAATTATTTTCTAGAATCAGATAACCGAAGGACCTTTTATGATGCCAACATGAGCTTAAGTAATTAGTGAAAATATGAATCAACCAATGATGTTATCCTAGAACACATGTACACATAACTGATCGCATGAATGCATTTGGATAGTGGGATAATGTATTCATTAAGTACATGAATTTTCCATTATCTCATGAATCTTTCTCCACAAGCTTAATTTACCCAAAAACAATTAGTTCATATATAATTTAGCTGGTAGATAATTAGCTTATATTCCCATGGAATTTTTCCAAATTGAATGGAAATTTGGTACATATATAAATCCTCGTGATTTCCACCGAACGTTTGCAAGTTTGGAATGCTCACAGCGTGACCTTATTTTCGTGTCATTAACGTATTTTGGCAACTTATATAACGGGACTACTTTTTCTAAAACATATACAGAAAATAAAATTACTGTAATTTAAAAAGGGTTTTCATGAAGACTAAGAGACTATAGACAAAATGATAGCTGGGCCTACGGCCTTTGGGCCTACATTCATTTCTTTCTGATTTTGTCGTTGTGGTATATATCGGGGGAGGACTATTAACTCCAACTGGACCCAACTCTCATTGATTAGACTTGTTTGACTTGGACTAATTGGGCTAGACCCATATATTAAAAGTAAAATGCAGCCTAGTCATATTTTAAATCGATGAAAAATGAGCAAGCCCAATGACTTGCCAGACCGGAAACAAATCAAATCGCCCATGGGCAATCGCCCATGGTCGCCGATAAACGATTAATGTTGAATAAAAGTAGATCGCCGATAAATTTTATTTAACAACAGATTAATATTGAATTAACTAATTATGGAACTTATTCGAAAAGATGGCCCAATTATAACCTGAAAAGCCAGGCCCAATTATAACCTTGTCATCACTGAAACTGCGAGCCCATACCCAAAATGGATCTTCTTTCCAAAGCGTACTCAACTGCTTCCGACGATGACGATGGCGACAGCGTTACTGGAAGAGGATCACAATACACGAATCCATTTTCGCCTCCTCCCAAACGCTCCAGAATTGAAACGTCATTCGCAAATCCAATACAGATGCCCGGTCTTCGCCGTCCGAATCTCCATACGGAAGCTCCGATACCCGGAGGATACATATCGAAGAGACAAAGAGCTGCCCTAGCTTCGGATCCGAAAGTAATCAACCCGAACCCTAATTCTGTCGACCCATCACCAGGTTCGCTGCTATACTCCAATCCTCCCTCTTGGTTAATTTATCAAATTTTGATATAAGATGATATTCAACTGTCACATATTTGGCATCTTAGAGCAATCTATTTCTACAGTTGTAGGAAGCCTTTCAGATTCAGATATACCACATGATATTTTGACGAAATTAAGGCGTCATATGAAGGGCGGTGTTGTTCCAAACCAAACTCCTCAGTCACTTTCTGCAGCTCTCAAAGGGCACTCTAAGTCTCTGAATTCTTTGCAATGGTCCAAAACTCATGGTAAGTGTTTTATGTTCTGTAACGCTGTTATCAATTAGGAATACTGATATTGTTCTACCCTTGCCATTTCCTAATATTTCTGCTGTGAAGTTGATTGGAACTTCCATTTATTGCATGTAAAACAATGAATTAGTAATATTTGATACAAATCAAGTTGTAGCTGTATTATAACATTCTAACGTTGTATCTTTTGACGAAAGGTGTATCAATATGACTTATCATATTGTATGCATATTGTTTTTGGGAAAATATATCTTTTATGCTGTTGTTTTTTGGAAAATGTATTCGTTTAATGTGATTGTGCCTGCTTAGATTGAAAGTCTGATTTCTCATAAAATCTGCAATTATATATTGATGATTCCATCGAAGTAATGGATTTGAGCTAGACGTGTTACTATCAACATCTTGATTGAGGGGCAACTCGGAAGCTCATTTTTCTTCTAGATTAAATGTGTTGCCTTTAAGGCATTGTGTTGATATATAATTCTTGAGTATTTACAATTTGAGGATTCATTTGTTTTTCCTTTCTTGAGTCTCTTCCATATTTATTCTGTTTGATCTGTTGATAGTTTATACTTTTATCTCGCTATGAATTTATGATCTGTACTATGAAGTTAGTTTCCAGCTCATCTTCTTGCATCTGCGGGAATGGATCATACTGTCTGCATCTGGAATGTATGGAGTAGAGGTCAAAAACAAGCACGTATATTAAATTGTCACCATGCGGCAGTGAAAGATGTGAAATGGTCTCAGCAGGGATTGTCTGTGCTCTCTTGTGGTTACGATTGCACATCAAGGTTGGTTGATGTTGAAAAAGGAATGGAGACTCAGGTTTTCAGGGAGGATCAAATTGTAGAAGTTGTAAAATTTTGTCCAGACAACTACAATCTATTTCTCTCTGGGGGTTCAAAAGGTCTCCTTAAACTGTGGGATATAAGGACTGGCACGGTGGTCCGTGAATATGTACGAAGTCTCGGGCCAATCCTTGATGTGGAGTTCACAGTTGATGGCAGGTATTTAATCACCTCGAGTGATGTGTCCAAAAGCAACCTTAGTGAAAACTCAATTATTGTCTGGGATGTTTCGCGTCAAGTTCCTTTATCCAATCAGGTAAACTTCTGGTGTTCTTGCATTCATTGTTGTGTTTCTTTCTCACTGGTGAGTTTGTATGGGCTATTGCATTATAAGTTAAAGTTACTATATGATAGCATCAAGGTTCAGAGTTTTTTTCTTTTCTTGAGGAAGAACTTTATGATAGTTTCTTTACATTTAACGTTCTACTTTACCTGCATGAGACTATGATAGAAATGAAAAATCAAAGTCTCTCATTTAGCATGTGATATGGTGTTACTCTTTCCTCCACCGCTTGATATAAATAATAAAGAAGAAGAAATCATTTAATCGTTCGGTTCCACGGTGAGTGCTTTTGTGCTTTGTCCTGTAGAAGGCATTAGAAGTGAAGATAAGAATTCATGAACTATCTAGATGGATTTTACTTAATACATGAACACAACCTTATTTCAAAAATTGTCAACAGAGCCACAATATTACTCTTTTACTCTGAAAATGGTTTATGGTGTGATATGGGAACCACTGGGAATGGTTCAAGTTAAAGGGCCTCTGGTAATGATCATATTCTTGAAATTTATAAAATACATGAGTAAAGAATTTGGCTCGGAGGATCTCAACTTGAAGTATTGCTGTATTATTCTTTGGAAATTACGACTTTCCCAAGCTGCAGTTTACTGCCTAAACTCCATGATTTTTTGTGCAGTACCGTATATTGACACCATCGGTGGAATTTTTCCGGAACATTCCAACACGTGCCTTGCACATGAAGGCAAAAATGTCTTTGCCTCAAGTATATTATCAATGAATTAATACTATAATTTCTTCTTTTTTTACTTGTAAAATTACACTTTATTTTCCTTAATTTACTTAGTTAATTTTTAAAATAAAATTAAAATATAGACTAGTTTTGTCAATTTTGAGGTCAATAAAATTATAAGTATTTACCAAAGTCAATTTGAACATAATAGGATGCATTAAAAATTTTTTTTATAACTTCAATTAGAATTTCAATAAGATAAATCTATTACAAATATAATGAATTTGATTTTTTCTTTTTACATTTATTATGTTGTATAAGATTTGTATACGTATGGTTTAAACTTATTACTGCATGTTTTATTTTAATATGACGACATGCATGTTCATTCCCTTGTCTGGCTTGCTGTTGGCCCTGATGTACTGGGCTTTTCATGTTATATTCTCTAATGTGGCCTGGATTTTATAGTCTCTAGTTCAAACAGAACTCCTTTGTACTATAACACCCTTACATTGCTACTTCTCAGGTCTATGCCGAAGCATACACATGTCCCTCCATCAGATGCCACCCATTTGAGCCATACTTCATTGCTCAGTCCAACGGAAACTACATTGCTATATTCTCTACAAGACCCCCGTTCAAACTTGACAAGTACAAGAGATACGAAAGTCACGGTGTATCTGGTTTCCCTATCAAGTGCAATTTCAGTATGGACGGAAATATGGTGGCCTCTGGATCCAATGATGGATGTATCTACTTTTATGACACTAAAACATCCAAATTTCTCAAAAAGGTCAAGGCATATGAGCAACCATGTGTAGATGTTGTATTCCATCCTTCCTTGCCCGATGTTGTTGCTAGTTGTAGTTGGAACGGTGAAGTCTCTGTTGCCCATCGAGACCGCAGTAACAATTGGAAAATCTCACCATGAGTCGATTTCTGAGTCTGTCATTTAAAATCTCCACTTTTAGGCTATAATCATTTAGTTAAGGTATTTTGACATTTGGTGAATTTATCTAAACCTGCGAGGTTATTGTTTTCTACCATTATGATATGAGAAGCACTTAGTAGGCCGCGCTATAGCCTCTGTTTCACGTGATATATCCTCTTATGATGTGTTGGTGCGTAACGATGTTGGGGGACGTCACAAAACGATCCCATTGAAAACGAAACACGTGGTATATCGATTTTTTAACTTCAAGATCTCATGGGTTGCTAGGTGAAAGGCTTGAATGTATTAACTTTGAACCTGCCAAACTGTAAAACCCATATTTATACCATTTTATAATTACTCTTGGTTCTGGAATGTTGAATTTTAGCAAATATGTGGTGGTACTTGTATTGTTCTATGGCTGCAATCTAAGTTGTAGATAACTTGCATAATTGTCTGTCATCTCACAAAATTCATGTTAGAAAACCCCTCAGCAATCACATCAGAAGTGAGTGATTCTGGGGATTGAAGTGGTCAGCAAGAGTCCATTTTTTCCAGGGAGATTCATGGATGGACATTACCACTGTAGACATGACCCATTTTCCAGGAACATATTGAGTTGGGAACTTTGACTCTTTGCAGAAATAAAATGCTATGGATTTTGAGGTGGGATTTATTTTGGTGCCCATTTCATTTATCCTTGTGGATCATTAAAGTCTAAACACTCCCCACCATAGGAACATGTTCTCAAGGAAATAAATAAAATTGAAAAATCAAATGTGATATATCATTGGGAGGATTTCAGATGATATTGGGCCAAGAATACAGCTGTTAGTTACATGGACATCCATCCATGGGCCCATCATGGTCCAGTTATGTATTTAGGAAGTCTCATCCCCCTGTCCAAGTGACAATTGATGAGTGACTGTTCAATGATGAGAAATTGTGGGTAATATCTGAAGAAAATGAGTAAACAATAGACAGAAAATAAAGAAACCACAAATTTTCTAAATTGAGACCATGGTTTACAGCCAGACCTGTGTCTACATACTTGTAACCTACACCTACTATTTTGTAGCAGATATATGGATCTTCAAAAAAATATTATGCAAATTGAGGGGTGGGGGGGCAAAAGGATAGTTGAATGAAACACAATTATGCAAATTCTTTTCCAATTCTTCATTCAAAGGGAGACATGACACACTACCTTCCTTTTGTAGTTGCACTTATATGTGGGACCAATCAATTCTCATTCTTGTTTCTACAAAATTTCAAATCAAATTGAACTACTAGTGTATCTCAACAAACTGTCACACTTAAATTTATTTTTTTTTTCCCTTTTTCATGTAACTAGATTGATTATAGTGGTTGTTTATTTATTTCTCATGTGATTTGTTGGAGCTATATGTCAACTTTTTACTCCTCTGTATGTGAGGTTTTGTAAGCAGTACAATTAAACAACAAGAAAAAACACACACACACATGTGTGTGTGTGTATGTGGAAAAATAAAGGGCAGAATTTGCACGTAAACAAAGGGGGATACACTTATATTATCTCCGTGTGTCAAAGCACTATCCAGACAACCCAGCAAAAATTTCCAATTTAGCAATGGTCCACCATCCTTTTTAGAACTGTTTGTAATGGGAAATATTGGTAATGGGCTCAGCCAAAAACACAAAGGAAGAAAACAAAGTCATACAACCTAGCTAGCTAAGCTATAGGTCTATGTGGATATATTATGTACATGTATTCTTCAACTTACTACATGAATGTGTTCCCCACATTACCTGGTTAATTCATTACCATTCAAGAATTGCTACTATATATATCTATATGCAATTAGGAAAACCAATTCCTACCCAACAAATGTAAAGTTACAAAAATAAAAAAATAAAAACGGATAATTACAAAAACACCCTCGAGGTTTGGGCTAATTCCAGAAAAATCCAGAGATGTTTCAAAATTACAAAAGAATCCCTCATGCTTTATTCTGTCTTAAATTTAATTAAGGGATTTTTATAAATGTTAGGGTGGCAATTCGGGTAATCAGGTTGGATTTGTATTTGGTTTTGGCTTGATTTTGTGTAATGCTTAAAATACATCGAAAATTAATTAAAATATAAAACAACTATGTTTTAGACATATTTGTAACATCGTGTCAGATTCGTGTTAGTCGTTTTTGTGTTTGGGGATTTGGGTTCTGGTTTCTCTCAGTAACTTCGGGTCAAGTTATCGTGGCGTGCAGGGATTGTCACCCCTAATAAATATCAGGAGAGTTTTGAGAAAAAATGTAAGATAGTTTTTGTAATTTTCAAAAATCTGTTGATTGTTTTTTTAATTAGCCCGAACCCGAGGGGTGTTTTTGTAGTTATTCCTAAAAAATTGACCAAAGAAAATAAAATCTACAACTTTTGAAAAGTAAGCACGAACACACACCTCTCCATATGACTTCAATCATCTTTGTAAAAGAGGGACACTTTTTTAGGGTACTTTGGTGGTCAAGAGTGTGTTTCTCCTCTTCATGACCCTACCGGCATACCTAATCGGTGACATGAAACGATGGGCTAAAAGGTATTTTATCTCCATGAAACCAATCACAATTTTTCTAAAAACCCTAATTTGTCTAGATCACTAGGCCAATTTTTTTGTTTGATTAGGGAACAATGAAACAACATTACACTCACAAAAAAGAAGGGAATCTAAACATGGGATTAACAATGGAAACACACACTAAAATGCTTTAGAATCAAACACACACACACACACACACACACAAAATAAAACACTTATAGAGTTGAAAAATAAATAATTTAGTCATACTTTTGATCCATCTTGTCATGTTTTTCAACTTTTATATTAATATGGTTTTTATCCTCTCCTACATGCTAGGCCATAATGAAAATATATTTTGGGCCTCAAAAACACACTTAATGTTATCACTAGGTCTTCCAATCCTTACCTTGTAAAGTGAGGGACAAACTCATTTTATTTTGTGCTATTGCCATGTGATTTGTGGCCTATTCCAAGGGTCAGCATATGGTTGGTCCTCTTTTTTTTTTTTTTTTGCTCCCCCTATCTATAATATCTATGCCTCCATTAAAAAACATTAATAAATGTATTGAATTGGAAAAAAAGCCCACCAACAATGATTTCAGTTTAAAGTTTATTTGCTTTCCAATTTGGGAAACTCTGTACAAGGATTTGTGTGTTGTACTGCCATTAGTCTAGGCCATTTTGGAAATTTCTTTTTACTGCTCAAAGTTGTCATCTTAGACAATATTTGTTTTAATATTGTTAATTTTCTGTTCTTTTTACTTTAGCCTAGCTGACAACCATGATTAACACCCTAACCAGGATTTTTTCAAAAATGTTAATTAATCATATATTAAAAAGCCACCAAGCAAGTTGTTTCAGTGAATGTTGTCGGGTTAATGCTCAATCTCTCATCACAAATTCTTTAATTTTTGATGGAAATATATAATATTTATATATAAACTCTACCCTTGGTCAATGGCATAGGTCATTATCATTTTGCTGACCTACAGGGGCTGGCTGGTATAGGGCCCTTTTTATTTTAGTAAAATATAATTTTTTGAATTTTAATAATCAAATATTCAAGGGGCAAGGACCCTGTTTCTTGATTGATTAACAAGAAAAAAGAATAAAAAAATTAAGGTTTGACTCTCTCCATTCCAAATTTAAGTTTGCAATATACAATTGTGCAGATGGACTGTTGGGAAATTTCTATTTTATTTTCTAAATTGGGTAAGATATTAGAAACAATGGGACTATGGACACGCTAATGAATTAGATATAAAGACCTCCTTGCTTATAGTCCCCAATATACTAAAACACGATATAATTTTTACTTTTGTTGGGGAAGAAAAACGATTGTACCAAAGGGCTAAGGCGATTTTGTTAAGAAATATCGTAAAATCAAACCTCCATTCGTGTTCGTAGATTTGCATATTGGTCGCCAAAGGTTCCGACATTCATAACATAATCAATTTTTTTTTGAGCAAAGAACATAATCAATTTTTCTAGAATTTCTACTTTAATTTTAAAGATCTTATAAACTCCTACATCTTATAAGTATTTTAAGAGCTAATAAGATGTTAATTTTTTTTTTTGCTAACGGAAGAACCCCTAGCATTACCCTCATTACCCTTCGGGTTTACCCTGGGCAGGCTTTAAATAATAGTTGCGGCAAACTTGGGTTAAAGCCTCAGCGCAACAAACTCGGCCAAAGTGATGCGGAGGAGGAGTTTTAAACTTGAAATCTCTGGCATAAAAAACGCACTTCTACTCCATTAGGCCACTCCATGAAGGGGTTTATAAGATAATAGATCTTGTTTTTATAATAATTTGTTGAACTATGCGGATAAAATAAGATCGTGGAATGTCGATTTTGTAATTAGTATGGTCGAAACCAATAATCATATTTATTTATTTATTATAAATTCGTTGTTGGAATAAAAGGATGTGTTGGTACCATTAATTTAGAGCACTTGAGCGACAAATGTGGAGAAACAGTAAGAAGATGATAAAGAGGAGAGCATAATCCCCCATAATCACAACCAAACCCGTCACTAACGAAGAAAAGATGCCACCAAAATGCATCCCCAATATTCCCCTTGTGGCTAAATTCATTGTCAATGAAAACAACTCATGAAAAGATAGCAAAAAAAAAAAAGATAATAATTCATAAAATTAAAGAAAAAAAGCCCATGTTTTCGGCGACAGATTTATCCTCCCCAGTCCCCAGTACTAAAGTACAGATAACGACTTCATTTTTCTGTGTCACAATGCACACACATGGAATATGACTTCTAGCCAATGCACAATATATAGCTTTCTTGTCACAATTAATTATTTTTCCATGGCAATTTGGGTGGACTGAGATTTTTTAGTTGTTTTTCCTTCATAGATATTTTCATATAACGTTGAATTCCGTATAACACATGACAAAATCTCTAGGTTTTGTTATTGAGGCAATAATTTAGTTTCAAATATATCTTAAAAATACATTGGGTGAATTTCATAATAGGGTCCAAATTTAAGAAAATCTATCATTTTAAGACCCAAAATTTCAACTTTCTCAAATCAAGATCCAATTTTTATTTTTTTCTCAAATTGGGCTCTCCCTCAAATTTTGGGTTATCACTTTAAGACCCAAGATTTCAACCTTTTCAAATCAAGACCCAATTTTTATTTTTTTCTCAAACATGGCCCTCCCCCAAATTAATTTTGGGTTCTCCTTCAAGTTTTAGAATTTAACAAAAAGAGAAATATTAGTGTAATATATCACGTCAACCACAAAAATTATTTTTCTTCTTCTTTTCGTGTTTTCGCTCATTCATTTTTACCTGATCTATTATTATCAATTTTGTTTAACGTGTAGAAACCAAGATCTATTTCCTCAAAAAAAAAAAAAAACCAAGATCTATAAATATAAATGTATGTAGCTAATAAGATGAAAAAAGCCGTAAAATATTTATCGGTCACTAAAAAAAATTAAGATATACCAAATTATGAATGAAAAAGAAGTAGTAAAATATTTTTTAGTTACTAAAAAAAATAAAATATCCAAATTATGATTGAATTTTACAGTTTAAAACAAGTATCGATTAGGAAAAAAGAATGAGCAAAAAAATAAAAAGAGAAAGAAAATTAATTTTTATGGGTGGTGTGATAGATTACATTAATATTTCTCTTTTTGTTAAATTTTAAAACCTGAATTGAGAGCCCGAAATTTGGGGGAGGGCCTGATTTGAGAAAAAAATAAAATCGGGTCTTGATTTGAGAAGGTTGAAATTTTGGGTCTTGAAGTGAGAACCCAAAAATTGAGGGAGAGCCCAATTTGAGAAAAAAAATAAAATTGGGTCTTGATTTGATAAGGTTAAAATTGTGGGTCTTGAAATGATAAATTTTCTTAAATTTGGATCCAATTATGAAATTCTCTCAATTACATTTAACTGGGATCAACCTTGTGCTCTAGTGGTTGAGATATGTGTTGTAAGGTGAATAATAATTCGATCCCACAAAAGTGTGTGTCCCCTCCCCAAATTTCCTCCATTATACTAAAAAAATTACATTTAACTAATTAATCTTGTTTTTAACATCTTCAAAATTGGATGAGATGTGGTGTTTCCCTCCCCAAATTTGATTGGCCATTGTTACTAAAAAACCCTACAAATTACATTTAACTAATTTATTTTGTTTTTTAACATCTTCAAAACATATGTTTTATTTTATAGGTAATATACTATTTATTGACAATTTGCACTTTTAGTTGGAAACATAAGTTGTTTCTGCATCGCGCGATTAATAGCAAATTGTGACGCATTGCTATTATTTTGTGGATTATTCCATGTTAGAATTGCACGATGCTTATAATGTGCTTCATTTTATCTTACTATAGACCTTCAACTGTAAGACTGCAATGTATCAGATACAAGATTTTCTAAAAGTCATTCATTCTATTTCGAATTGAATACTCCAATAGATTATTCCCATGTTCAACTTGTAGGGAGTGTTGAGCATCAAAATGAATCAGATTCAAATCAGAATTGATACATTCATAATATAGCAGAATATCTAATTTAATGTAAACTCATATAGACGACCATTTATATTTATGTAATGATATCTTTCTTTTAGTATGTATTACACACATGTCTTTCACACACATATCTTTTACGCACATTTATATGTGATATTGTAATGGTGAAAGCAAAAGAGAAATAAAATGTAACTCTTATATAAAAAAAACATATATTTATAGTTAATGAATTATTCACAAATCCTAAATTTGTGACCATGGTCCATGGTACAGAATGAAGTGCCCTTAAAAGTGAGAAAATTGGGAATATGGGTTATCCAATTTTTGTTTCAGGAAGTGGAGAACACAAGAACAATGCATTATATGTCCCAATGAAAGATATAAAGGTGGACCTTTTCTCACCCCCACATGATATTTGATTTTGTGAGTAATTGAAAGGACTTATAACTGGTGAGTACAAACAAAAGTACTGAATATGTGCTGCCATTTTAGTTCATAATCGTACGTGTTATGATGATCTACACGTACGTGTGCCATGGCGCGCGATCTGTAATTACTTGGAATAAAATGGCAATTAAAATAGAGAAATTAAGTTAATTTACCTAGGTAAATATGAGATGAATATTTCACGTTAGGGATATTAATCTTAATTAATTAACCTAGGTTTGGATTAATATTGTTCTGTTATAAGAAGGTTACATATAAACTTAAGTAAAGAAGTTGAACATATAGAGGCAATTAATCTAAATAATTAAATACTCGAGCTATACATGCAAAATGGCAAAAGGAATTAGGTTGGATTTCTCATTTTAATTGGGGCAGTAGTATTCAAGGGCAATTAAGATGTGTCCTATGTATTTAAGAAACATGTACTAGAAATTGGGACAAGTTAAGCAGTATGAGAATTGAGAGCAGGCCAATAAATTGAGGTCACACAAGTAGCTAGAATCACTGTGTAGGGCTAACCAGGCTCACATCTATAAATGTAATTGCTCTTTTATTTTATCTACTACATTTTCTTTAATTCTCCCCCAAACATCTAAGAAATAGAAAATATTCAAGTCATATATATATAGGTAAAAGTACAGAATACGAATTAAACCTATAAATAGAAAATTTTATTTAATTCTTTATCAGGGCAAGTTCAACAATCTCAGTTAAACCTATAAATAAATGTTCAGTTTAGTAAGTTTAACACACGGATTCCAATAATTTGCTATCTTCTCATATATTCCTTTGGCCCTCTTATCTTCGTGATACATTCAAGCTCAGTTTTCAGTCATTGTTGTAAAAATCGGCCTAGACAGTCGCCTAGACCGACCCGATTTTGCTAAAATCTCCCAAACAAAATTATTCAGGCAAAAAATCGGGCTAGACGGCCAGAAATCATGCCTAGGCGTTTGGTTAGGTGGCGAAAAAATCGGGTCTAGGCGACCTAGACGGAAAAATCGGCCAAACATTTACTAACCATCTTAATCCTCTATTTCCCAACATTTACTAATAGTATGAGCGTACAGAATCATTGGCATTTCATCATCATTACAACTAGTCTACGTGCATAAAGTCGCATATATTCATATAATTTAATACTTTCGAAATTGCAATTTGATGTATTCATATATTCATGAGTCTATAATTTAATACTTTCGAAATTGCAATTTGATGTGGTACCATAATTTGATTCAATAATTTGATTCAAAAGATTGCATGTGATAAAAGGGACACACCACATAACATTCATGATTTGGATTTTGGAGCTTAGTAGCCAATTAGCCATCAATTGAAGTCTAGGACGTACTTTTATTTAATTAATAAATTAATTAATAAATTAATAAATTTATAATATCTACGCCCACAATGTCACATTTTAGGCAGGATCCTGTCTTACCGATACGGGGATTACAACTTTTATTAATTTAAAGAAAAAAAAAAGTTAAGATTAATGCTTGTACTACACTGGCAATATCTAGGTTTGCTATACTGGAGTCAGGAGTGGAAACATAAATATAGGGACCACATAATTTGGTCTCTTAAGTCAATTAATCTTTCCTAAAAAGCAGATTAATTAAGCCAATAGGATATGTTCATTTTAACTATGGGCTGGACTTTGGTAAGTGTGTCTAGTAATTAAATTAAAATATTGGTAAACCCCTTTTCACTTGATCGGACAAAATCTTGTGTGAACGTGTGTTTTTTCCCAAGAATTTAATTCTTATTGTTATCTGACACCATCATGAAATGAAAAACAGCTAGATATATATATTTTTGTTTGTTTATTTTAATTGTTTGATTAATATTGTCTAGTGTAAATCTTCACCACCGCATATGCCCCGGGAGAGCATTTGATGGAGAAGGGATATTGACTTCCACCCCACAAACAATTTGATGGAGCAAGAGTTTTTTTCCCCATTTTCCCTCCATCCCACATTTTTTTCTCTTTAAAAAACACATATAAATTTTTTTTAATTTTTTGTTATCACTGAAAAAACAGCTAGATATATATACTTTAGTTGTTTATTTTAATTGTTTGATTAGTATTGTCTAGTGTAAATTGAAAAGAAAATTTATATTGTCTCCCTCCCAAATATATAATTTAATTTGACTTTTCACACATATTAAGAAAATTATTTACTTAATTTACCTTTAATTAATTTAATGAATAGTGCAAATCCTAAAATATATATTAGATAAGATTATAATAGTAAAAAAATAAAAAAAAATTACTATTAAATATAAAAACTGGCATATATATTTTAGACATCCCAAAAAGAATGATATACTATATTTTGCATTTGCATTAATGTCATGTGACGATTCAGTTAAAAACGAATTGTCTAATCATAAAAGTTGTCAGATCTCTTCGTGCTATGTGTATCAATTCTTTAACATTGATGATTGTAATTACGAATTATGTGCTATGATTGGAAGCATTAATAATTTAGCTCAAAGAATTAGATGGAAGAATTTTGAAAATTGATAACAAATGACTTGAATTCTAAATCCAATGCAATAATTAAAAAGTAAATTAAAAAGATATGTGAATTATTGAAAATTCATTACCATTAAATTCATTAATTACGATGAAAACAGTAACTCCATATCAATTAATTTAAAATATATTGTACTTAAATTGTTTCTTCCACACATCACCCGTCCCATCGTCTTTCTTTTTCTCCCTATATGTGTCAGATTTGTCAAAGGAGTTGGTATGCATATTTTAAATAGACAAATCATTATAAGGAATTGCAAAAAAAAAATGAGAGTACTATATTTAGATAGAACTACTAATTAAAAAATATATATATTATACAAAAAGAGATCATATAGACGGATTAGAATCAGAAAGGATAGTCTTGTCAAAAAAAGTAATTTAAATTTTCTATTCCATTTAACGTTTTATCGTATACTTCCGTGAACTGTGTAAATATCATGTGTACAAATAAAACGTCATCATGTAAAAATGACATATATTAGTACCGTTAAAGTAGAAGATTAAACACCAATGGAATATATGATCCTAAGAACTAGAAAGGATAACATATTTAGTTTTTTTTTTCATCCCTAGTGTATATAAATGCATGTAACAAACTAAATGATGAAAATCAGATAGTAATTACGTGGTTAAAACTCACAAACTTAAATCAAAGTTCCCGAGTTGGATTTTAATCACCTCGCCCTCCTAATTTATGAAATAAAGAAAACTAAATGATTGACTTCAATGGGGGAGCTGTTGATAACCCGAGGAGGAGGAGGAGGGGACGAGCTCGAGTGAGCATAAAGTAAGTATATATGCATCATAATTGACTACATTTAATTCTGCAACCTCATCGATTTCTGAAAACATTAATAATATCCAATCAGTTTCTACTATGTTCACGCAAATTAGTGCAACTTTGGGGAAAAGAACTGTTTCCCATACCAATTTTACTATTAATTAACTAGTTCAATAACTCTGGATTCAGCATTTATGTCATATTTCTTGACACAAAAAGAAATATATCCTAGTATTCGAGTTCATACGGAAATGGGAACATGATATCCTCTCGAGATGTTAAATACATCTAGGAATAGAATAGTTAAAATTTTGAAAAAAATAAAATAATAAAAGTAAAAATATCTGATTAGTCAACGGTCAAAGATATGCGAGAATGTGCTTGTCTACCACATAAGAAACGCAACAATAAAATTGAAGGTTGCTTCATCACATACTAAACATTCCCAGAAACCCTCATCACCATAAATATGTTATATAATTTAATAATAAATATACACACAGAGCAGCAGCAAGCACTTTGCCTGCCACTTGGCTCAATAATTTAATATATCAATTTTACTAATAATTATGACATAAATAATTAATCTTTTAATTATTGACCAGATTTTAAGTTATAAGATCAAAGTTGTGTAAACCACTGGGGTTAGCACAATGACCACGAGTATTATTCTTCAGTGTAGAAGCCTGAATTTGAGTCTCTGTAAGGACAGAGCCGAATTATTTGTTTTTTCTTTAAAAAAAATCAAAGTTGTGTGACTACAATAATATAATGATTTTCCCAACTTATTTAAAAAAATAATATGATGATTTTATTTGTTCTGCAACTCATGTTGCAATCGACATTTATAAGTAAGATAACTAAATAAGTGCAATGCATATTATGTTAAGTATCTTATTTTTTATTAAACAAAATAGTTAACACAAAGTATAAATATTCAATACTTAAGCTTAATCATTACAATTTACAGTAGGCAAAAAGACCGTCCGTGATTAACAGAGATTGAGCCTAAACTTACGTGGCATATGCCCTTAGGCCACCCACAATGGGGTGGTTCAAGTTCAAAATCTTGAACTTGAACTTTTTTTGTACCATTATGTAGTGGTTCAAAGTTCAAGTTCAACTTTTTTTGTTCAAGATATTGAACCAAGTTCATGTTTTTCTCTCTCTCTATGTATGTATGTGTATATATATGTGTAGATATATAATTTATTTCTTTTTGTATTAATTTGTCATTAATAGCATTTCTTGTAATTATTTGAACTTTATGTTGTTACCCATTTTTGACAGATTTTTTAATTAAAATTGTAAAATATTTTTAGTGAAATTTTATTAGTCTAATATTTTTTTATTATTCTAATAAATTATGATATATGTATATATATATATATATATATATATATATTTATTTATTTTTATTTTAATTTGTCACTTAATAACATTTTTGAAATTATTTGGACTTTACGTTGCTACCAATTTTTGTTGACGAATTTTTTAATTAATATTTTTAGTTTAATATTCTTTATTATTCTAATAAATTATGATATATATATATATATATTAATTTGCCACTTAATAGCATTTTCTTTGTAATTATTTGAACTTTGTGTTGTGACCCATTTTTGTTGATAATTTAATTAAAATTGTATAGCATCTTTTAATTAAATTTTATTAGTCTAATATTTTTATTCTAATATAATTATGAAAAATAAATCATTTGTATATATATATTATTTAATTAAAAAATATATACAAAAATACCAATAAATTTATATTACAACAACATTGATAGTGGGACCCATTTGAACCATAAACTTAAACTTATCATTGTGGATGATAGAAGATGGTGTAGAGACATCTCACCGGGGGCCACAAAAAAACTTGAACTTGCGACCCCCATTATGGATGCCCTTACCGCCTTACGTGAGGGTAGAGACAACTTTGCAACTTTACACGTGGCAACCAGTAAGTGGATGACGTGTCTATGACCTTCAGAGATTATCATGGATAAGATAAAAATAAATAAAAAAATTAACTTTTTTTAAAAAAAAAATTATTAACTTAAAATCGAAATCGAAATTAAACGCAAGTGCAACTTTCGGTGATAATGTTTGACCTGAAGATCTTTTCGTTGACTTTTTAAAATTCTTAGTATTATTTTTTTATTTTTTCTCGCCTTAAATTCTCCGCGATATCTTATTGAGTATTTGTTATTGATAAAAATCTAAGATAAAACGAAACATGTAAAGAAGAGAGCACATTAAATAATTCAGCATTATGTTATTATGGGTCAATTATTGAAGTAATGTTGTGGAAAACAGCAAGTTTTCGGGATTTACAAGTTGGGTATTTGGCAAAATATGTCAGGAATGTTGCTGCACAAGGCTCAATTTTTACGTACACACACTTGTTGGCTAAACTCCACTATTTTTCCTTTGTCAAAAAATAAAATAAAATAAAATGCACTATTTTCAAAGAGTTTTTACAATTATTGACGACAATAACGAGATATATTGATTTGTAATAATGAATTTAGTGGTTTTACATATTTTCAATTTAGTTGACTGTAGAGTACTTTTGAAGTAATTGCAGTGTTATATTTTGAAGTAGCAGTCATATATCTATGTTAAAAATATTTTAAGAATATTCAAAATAACTGGGATGATGAGTTCACAAGATCATAAACACATGAATAACAAAAGTGGTGTTAGGTACCTGATCAAGAAAATAATGAATTTTTTGCCACATTTTTTTTCAATTGATGATTGGCACTTGGCAGGGACAAGTCAAACTATATATCATCTGTACATACAAATCCATGATTTTTAAATCCCACGAGTTATGGAAGTTATTTTAAATATATATTAAGTTCCTTTCTGTGAAATGATTGTATCCCAACGCATCTTAATTAGCATAAATACAAGCACGATTTGGTCGTGTTAGCAAAATTTCAAACCAAAAATAGTGCCCATGGTAGCAAAAATTCAAACCAAGGTTCCAAAGGACTTACTAATTCAAGACACAATATTATTATAAAAACTATAATGTCTCACCGTTGCATGCTTTTACAAAATATACCATATTGTTGAGAATATTGCATTTATTATTCCGTCTTTGTCAACTAATTAATCATATGGAATGAAATTAAATTACAAGCAATTCTCAACTCAATGACCCTTTATGATTATTGCTGAGAATAAAATTTTATTTCTATTTTATTTGTCATGTGTGATACTAAATGAGCAAATGATAGTGATGAGACATGTCTATTAATTTTGAGAATCAATGGAATTTTAATTTAGAATTGTCAAACGTGGCGGCGGCAACAAGAATGTCGGATCACTATTTTGGAGCCCACCTGCCCTGATCCACCCAAATTAATTGGGGTGGTCGATTTCGGGCCTAATGGATTGGGCCAAAAAAAAGCTCAATTGGGCCTAAAAACCATAGTCCAATCTCATTTTTACGGTAGTAAAAAAATTGATAGCTCTAAATTTTATGTTTCCATCTCTGAGATTACAATTTGGGGTTGGGATTAAATTATCAATCATGATTTTAATTATTTGTCATACAGTGTAACATGTTGCAACAAATTGGTGGCCTGCATTAGACGGAACATAGTGTGTTATAGAGAAAACACAAACAAAACTTGTAAAGAAGAATTTAGAAACGAAATAAAATAGAAATGGAAAAGGGTCCTAGCTGCCAAGAGGATGGAAAACATAAAGCAAAAATGGAGTTAATGTAAGCGAAAATAATATTAATTATGGTCGGCACCAAATTAGACAAATTTCAGATCATTTTCCGGGACATAAATTTAGCACCGTCCGATTATAGTACTTTGAATTATGTGTGTGAGGAAACAAGAAAACAGACTGAGAATTACGTGTCAACCAAATGCCATTTGGCGGCCAGCTGTGCCAGCTGTCGGGTACGTTACGTACCGTATGAACCACGAGAATAGAAAGTGAAAAACCGTTACAGCCGTTAAAAATGAAAAGTAGTGAAAAAAGAAGAAAGTAAACCCCGTTTTCGTGTGACCGGGAAACGAAGCCGGCGGAGAGGTTGCCGGTGTGGGAAGAAACACCCGCAGTACAAGCACGCATGTAATATGTACACCCAGAGAGCGGGAGTACCGGGTATTGCCGGTCAAATTTCCTGCGGTTAAAGCGCCTTGAGATGGAGGGGATGGCCGGTTTTCAATGCACGAATAGGACAACTGGACAAGCACGCCAAGAGACTACTACTACATTTTTAGTTTTTACCACCCCTAAGACTAATTTTTGTATAGGTGTCAATTGTCAGGCTCGATCGGCCCCACCTGGCCCAATTTTACACTTTGGCCCGATAGGCGCCCAATTTTTTGTATGATTTTTTTTTTTTTGAAAAAAAGGACGGAGTGAGAAAAGTGGACTTGATTTGTGGATTTGTATTTTCAGCCTGTTAAATACTAAATACGAGCATTGTGAATTAATAACTGTCAATTGTGATATGAAAAGATAAAAAAAGTAAGAAACACATGACCTTGGGTGGTCAAACTTAATATTCATTTTTGTTATTTAGCTCAGAGACTTTACTAAATGATATCGAATATACAATTGTTGAAATTTTTTGTAGTTATAAATTTTTTAGAAAAATCTCTCTCATGGAGAGTGGCACATGTGGCCAAAGAGATGAGTTATTGATTTGCATCCCGATTTTGGGATTGTATTTTCAGCTGTTAAAACACTAAAATACGAGCATTGTGAATTAATAGCTGTCAATTGCGATATGAAAAGATAAAAAACAGTACAAAACACATGACCTTGGGTGGTCAAACTTAATATTCATTTTTGTTATTTAGCTGGACAATTGAAGGCTTAATTAAATGCTATTGAATATACAATTGTTGAAATTATTTTGTAGTTATAAATGAGGATATTTATTGAGGAGGGATAATCATCTCTCTCATGCATAGGTGCATGTCATACCGACTTATTGATCCTAATTTTTCTTATGTTGATGGAACTTTTTGTCGGACGTGAATCATGGTTGGCTATTATAACGATTCGATGGATGCGATTAATGTGTGGCATTTGCTATCCGACATTCTTTGGGATACGAGTTTTTCTTTTTAAAAATTAAAAATAATGTAAATCATAATACATAATTATTAAATTTTAAAATTTTGTTAATATTTTCCTTTCTAGTCTCTCATTTCGGCCACCACACGATGCCATCGCCGATATAAGCACTTCTTATGGTATGTTCTCCAGGTGGGATGGCTTCCCTTCTTCACCGAGCATGGACAATTGTTGCTATAATTGGCCATGTAGAGTCGATTTATTATAAGGCGATTGATATCATCCATTGTCGTGTTGGTGCATGTCATACCGATTTATTGACCAGGTCTAACTTTTCTTATGTTGATTTTGTCCGTCGTAAATCATGGTTGGCGCCCCAACGGCCACACGTGTGCCCCTCGCACACCAATCGCAACACAACAAGAGTTATCTACTAAAGTTCCGACTCCCGCTGTGGCCACCTCTTGGGAAGAGCCAACCACGGAATACAAATGCAGATTGACTCATTGACCACCACACGATGCCGGGCGCCGTCTCTCCACCCGGCCTTTCCCACAATTTTTATAAAATTTATAAAATAATGTAAATCCATAATACATAATTATTAAATTTTAAAATTTTGGCCATCCGAAGTATTTTCCTTTCTAGCTACTAGCTAGTGTTTATGAGAAAACAAACTCAGTTTTATGAGAAAATAAATTCAATTTCGCCCTTCTAATGATTGCACGCCGTCCCTAATCCATTGTCTCATCGTACTTGTAATTTGTAGTTTCAGGGTAAGGGAAATGGTGAATTTTGTTAAAATATGAAAAACATTTGCTTTTTTTTTTTTTCCAAATGCGCCATAGAATTTAGGCAAGACGGTGCACAAATTCTATGTATAATGAATTTTGGCACCGATTGGCTTAAGAACATATATACAAAGGGGTGAATGACCTTCCATATAAAGTTTATCTTGATCTACTTGCCAAATTACAAATGTATACTTCATTGTTTTCTTGTCCACATTAAATCAGCACGATTTTGTTCTGCACTTTCAACTTTTACAAAAAAAAAAAAGGAGAGGATTTGGGGATAAGGTTGAAATAATGCAAGCTATGGCTGTACCTATCTACATCCCACTTTTTTCCAAAAATAAAAATTTAAAAAAAAAATCCCAAGAAAAAAAAAACAAGAATTAGGCAGAGAAGCGGCTAAATTTATTGCAAAAGCTCAAGCAGACAGTACTTGGTACAGTGCTAGAATTGTCACAGGCAAATAATATGAAGCATGAAAGTTTTATGTCCAAGTGAGTCAATAAAGCATGAAAAAAACCAAAAAATAAAAATTGCCACAAAGTCCCATCCATACACCATATTCACAATCAAGCCATCCATTTTGTAATTTTGCTTCTCTTGCACCTTTTTTAAACGATACAAAGTGGACCCCACACACACCCCCTTTCTCCTATTTTCCCTCTATATATAGCCCACTCATTCTTCTCCCTCTCCCCCACCCCCATACTCTCTTTCTCAACATCTCTTCTGTGATTTTAATTTTACAAAATTATCATTGAGAATCAAAAATGCCTGAGGCACCAAAGGAAGCCCACGAGCCCACTGATTACAGTGTGGCGGAGAACAACAGGAAAAAACTCGAGTTCATCGAGGATGTCACCAAAAACGCTGATGAGGTCCAAAAGCGTGTTTTGGCTGAAATCCTTTCAGGAATGCCCATGTTGAGTATTTGAAGAGGCATGGCCTGACGGGCATATTGACAGAGATACTTTCAAGAAAACCATGCCTGTTATAACCTACGAGGACATTTTACCTGATATCAACCGCATCGCCAATGGCGATAAATCCCTATTCTCTGCTCCGAACCCATCTCCGAGTTCTTGACAAGGTTAATTCCATCATTCTTGCATGTGGGCTTTTTTCTTTTTTCTTTTTTTTTGGGTAAAGATTGGATTTTTATGTTGAATTTTTTTTTATGTGCAGTTCTGGGACATCGGCTGGGGAAAGAAAAGTGATGCCAACAATTGAGGAAGAGCTAGGGAGACGGTCACAGCTTTACAGCCTTCTGATGCCTGTGATGAGCCAATTTGTGCCTGGGCTAGACAAAGGCAAAGGCATGTATTTCTTGTTCATAAAATGTGAGACCAAAACCCCAGGTGGGTTACTAGCTCGCCCTGTTTTAACAAGTTATTACAAAAGCTCCCATTTCAAAGACAGACCCTTTGATCCATACACAAACTACACATCACCAAATGAAACCATTCTCTGCCAAGACTCATACCAATCCATGTACTCCCAAATGCTCTGTGGCCTTTCCCAGAACAAAGAAGTCCTCCGGGTCGGGGCGGTTTTCTCCTCCGGGTTCATCCGGGCCATCCGGTTCTTGGAAAAACACTGGGCCCTTCTCTGCCACGATATCCGAACCGGGACCCTCAACCCCCTGATCACCGACCCGTCCGTGAGGGAGGCGGTGACGAAGACCCTCAAACCCGACCCGGAGCTAGCGGGTTTCATTGAATCCGAATGTGGGAAGGAATCGTGGCAGGGGATTATTACCCGGCTTTGGCCTAATACCAAATACATAGATGTTATAGTGACGGGGACCATGTCACAGTATATCCCGACGCTTGATTATTACAGCAATGGGCTCCCACTTGTCTGCACAATGTATGCTTCATCGGAGTGTTATTTTGGTGTGAACCTTAATCCGCTTTGTAAGCCGAGTGAGGTTTCTTATACTCTTATTCCGACCATGTGCTATTATGAGTTCTTGCCGGTTCACAGAAACAATGGGCTCTCTAATTCCATTGCCATGCCCAAATCTTTGAATGAGAAGGAACAGCAAGAATTGGTTGACTTGGTTGATGTCAAACTTGGACAGGAATATGAGCTTGTTGTCACCACTTATGCTGGTAAGAAAAATTGTTTTACAGAGGATGTTTTAATTTCTTCTGTTATGCAATTTGATCATTTTTTAAGGGCTAATCACAAAAGCCCTCTTTTATCTTGCAAAATTACAACATTTGTTTCTATTTTTATAGATTACACCCTCAATACTTGGATATTCATTAACTTAATAGATAATTACAAAAACTACCCATATGAGGTTTGGGTTAATTAATTGAAAAAAAAAATCAGAGATGTTTAAAAATTAAAAAAAAAATCCTTCTAGGTTTGATTATGTGTCAAGTGTAAGGGGTAATTGCAATATTATTACAAATGTGGGGTGTCCGAAATAATTTTGCTTATGAATTGGGTAAAGTGTTATAGAGGATCAAACCTCACTTGGTTATCTGTAATTTTTGAAAACTTAGTGGTTTTTTTGGTAATTAACCCAAACCTCATGGGTAGTTTTTGTAATTTTCCTGAAGAAAATGCAAATTCCACGTAGTTTTGTCAAGTTTGCATTTTTGAAAGATATTTGGATTTTTTGTAATTATATCACTATTAAGGGTAATTTTGTAATTATCCATTTAATGATGATCAATTGTTTTTTTCTTCTCCTTGTTGCAGGGCTATACAGGTACAGAGTTGGGGACGTGCTTCGAGTCGCTGGATTTAAGAACAATGCCCCACAATTCAACTTTGTTTGTAGGAAAAATGTTGTCTTGAGCATAGACACTGATAAGACTGATGAAGTTGAGCTCCAAAATGCTGTGAGAAACGCAGTGAGCCATCTGATGCCGTTCGATGCTCGTCTCACCGAGTACACTAGCTACGCCGATACCACCACGATTCCAGGCCATTACGTGCTGTACTGGGAGCTAACCCAAAACGGCTCGACCACGATTCCTCCATCGATCTTCGAGGACTGTTGCCTCACGATCGAGGAGTCGCTCGACAATGTGTATCGACAGAACCGCGTTTTCGATGCGATCGGGCCTTTGGAGATCAAGATTGTGGAAATTGGGACTTTTGATAAGCTGATGGATTATGCCATTAGCTTAGGGGCTTCAATTAATCAGTATAAGACACCAAGGTGTGTGAAATTTGCACCAATTGTGGAGCTTTTGAACTCAAGGGTTGTGTGTAGCTATTTTAGTCCAAAGTGCCCAAAATGGACTACCCCTGGCCTCACGCAATGGACCAATATCAATTGAGGGCTTTCATTTTATTTCCAAAACAAGACAAAAAAAAAAAAAGAACTGTTTTGTGATCATTTTTATTAGTAATGTTAGAATTTAATTCCTCCTATTTAGGTTAACCAATCATTTTTATGTTTTTTTTTTTTTTTTTTGTTCTAGTAATTTTAACCGTTGTAGAATCTTGAATATTAGCAGCCTTGTACAAAAACAGTTCCTATTTCAGGGAAGGCTTATTTTCTTTAAATAGTGCCAGCTGGCATTGTTGCAAAAATGGGAATTGGTATTTTCTTATTTCCAGCCAGGATTCCTGCCCACTGAACTCTCATGGGATGTGTACTAAAACTGTAACAGATAACAAAATCCCAGTTGGGTTTCCTTGCTTTTTTAATACTAGCAGTTTTTTGGAAAATCAATCCTACTTTATGTCTTTTATTATTGAACTCAGAGTCAAGTAAGCTAGCTTTTTTAAGAAATAAAATAAAATAAATTTACCCTTTGAAAATTAATTAAAGTAACTTTATCAATTACAAGCATCCCCAATCCCTATACCCTCAATGCTGTCCGAGAAACCGGGGGAAACCCAGATGAAGAGATGATTAACTTAAGTAAAGTGATTATTTCTTGAACACAAACTTTTTTGGATTGAATTTCTTAGTTTATAATTGGTCAATGGTCAACGCGATGACCCTCCGATCCTTATTTTTGCTTACACATTATTTTAGGTAGAGAAATTAATACTTAAGTTAATCGAATTCTTTTTTAAGTTTTCTTACTTCAAGTTCTTTGGTCTTGTATCTTATGTATTTCGAAGTCAAGTTTTCAGCATTTGAAAAATAAATTTCTTAGATTTTTTTGTTTCGTGTAAAATTGAGAATATATTTAGTTTGTTGTTTGAATTCTGTAATAATATTTCTTTAAAAAATCAAGTGAAAATGACTTGATTTCCGGTAAAAACTTTCTTAAACAAACATAAATTCATTTTTCGTAATAATGGAAAATATGAAAAATGACTTTTGAAAAGTTACCCATGCCTTTGTTTTTGTAGTTAAAAAGTGTATAATGTTCATATGGGTAAAAACTAAAAACCCAACAGAGGGCATAACCATTGATTAACCACGTCATATAAATCTTATCTAAAACATTAAATTTTATGGCATGAAAAGAAGATCATATTAAAGGTAAGATCAAAGGCTGGGGTTTTTTGTTGACTCGGATGATGGAGCAACCTTGCCTTTTCCCCTATTAATCCATAAAAAATTGAGTTCTCATTTCTTCTTCATCAGCTCTTGCATGTAAATTAAATTAAAGAAAACAAATACTTAAATCCCAACTTGAAATAAAATCTATCACTCGTGAAGACAAAAATAATTCAGAATGTTTCGATTTATTCTTCCTCTAGTGAATATGATACCACATTTGTTAATAAAATATAAATGTCTTAGAAAACTGATGAGGACTAAAATAGGCCAATCTCATGAACTGAACTATAATTGAGAATGGAGAGCTTGGTTGGCTGAGCCAATCTGTTCAAACTACGTTGAGGTCTACACCTCGGTATAAATAACCTAGCCGAGTAGAAATAAGGTATTTAAACTGATCTCATAGACGTCAGAGTGGTTAGCTCGGACTTTGATCAAGCACAACAAGTTCGAAGGACAGTTGCATTGGAGTTGAGATGTGGGGACGATGAGCTCATTGATTAGGCTAATATCTGAAATAGGTTGATCTTATCCTAATAAGATTATGTTACGGGAATCGTAACAGAATTCGGATTTTAGGGAAATCCTAGTTAGAGCATACCTATAAATACCATGTTATATGTTCATTTTAAACCCTAACCACAATTTTCGCTCTCATATTATTTTTTACAGGCTTTCTTGTTGAGCACACTTCTGATTTGAGCATCGGATGGGTCACGCCGGAGCAACTCTCCCCCCAACCTTCTTTTGTGCAGGACTAGGACAGAGTTCGGACGGACGGAAGTTTCAGGGAGATGGAGTAATTTTGGGATCGACGAACAACCCTTCCAAATTAAATTGCCCCACATAATTATATAGATAATCTTATTGTTTTTATTTTCTTACAACCAACAATAATATAGAAATAATAATAATAATTGAAGCAGACAAAGAGGTACATGTTGGACCGAAGCAGGGGGTTGCGGTCCGGTCCAGCAATATGGCCTGATGAAAAAAATAAAGGCCGGCCACAACACATTTATTAGATGAAGAGACAAAGGGACTGAAAGAGGAAAACGATTTCACAAAGGACAGATAAGATAATGATGATTTCCTATTCAGAAATTGTTCCCCGGTTTTGCCTCTGCATAAAGTAGCAAAACAAAAACATTTTTAGCAGAGTTTTTTTTTTTTCCAGAAAATGGCCAATGCCATCCAGACACACTCCATAAAAGAAAAAAGATAAAGACTGTTCACATCTGCTCGAACAGATCTTTCATTAAAGCTGTGAATTGTGATGTATAAAGAAAAGGGTTGAATTTTTTTATTTTTTTTTTAATTCTTTTCGGCATTCTTTTTTACTTTTCCATTTTTTTTTTCACTTTTTCTTTCCTTTTTTCGTACTGTATCATCATGCATATTTGTCTTCTTCGTGATTTTATTGCTGATTTCTTCAGACCATTATTCAAGAATCTTCTTCGTCTGCTTCTCTATTTTGCATTTATCTTCGTCAAGTTCTTAATTTTTTTGTTAAGCGTTGTCATTTTTGAGGATGCAAATAACAAAAGTAATAAATTCTATAAATATTGTGAACACTTATAAAAAAAAAAAAGTAATTATTAAAAACCTCTTTTTTTTTTTAATTACTTCAAATCTTAGGGGACTTCTTGTGCTTATCCCTATATACAGTGTCATACGTACATGTTGAGGTGTCAAAAGGCCGGGATGGTCCGTCGTCGGCCGTCGAGCGAAAAGGAGAAATTAAATCAGGTCGGGCTAAATTCCATTGGGCCACAATTTTGTAAGCCCAAGCCCAAACTTATACATTGAAAATATATATAAAATACATCGGATTGTTTTGGGTCTAATGGACCAGACCAAATAGGCTTGGGGTTTTTTGAGCTTACGAGATCACAGCCCAGCTAGCACAGTGTGACAGTCGTACTTACATAGGAGGGAATGGGGGTCGTGGCCACCCCAACATTTTATCTTTTTATTTACACATATATATGGGTCAAATTCCATTTGTCTCCAACCCCAACTATTTTTCGTAAAAATAAAACTTATGTTAATTTTGGATTGTAGTTATATATTTTAGGATGCTTAATTTGACATGTATTTGCTGCAGCAGCAAAATATATTTTGATATTTATCATAATACAAAATAAGTATTTGATCTTCTGAGCTTGCTAAATTCAAATCCTAGTTTTGCCCCTACATATATAATTGTCTCTTATCTTTTATTAAATTGATTGGGTCGAGGTCGACGAGATCAATTCATCGGTGCATTCGATATTAATCCAATCCCCCCCTGGCCTATGATCGGCGAGGACGACTTGATAAAAGATAGAGACAATTCAAATATCAATACACTCATTGAAGCCATTGTCGACGTGGTCCACAGTAGCGTCTCCCAGAAAGCGTAAAATCCGGGAAAATTATTCAGGGTGGCTGGGGACCAAACCTCTAGGTTCTTGACACGTGTCCGTTGACTTCTCTCACTCTTGTTCGCCTTGTCCTGATGTGGAGATAAAGATATGCATAATACACACATACTTAATGGATTTTTTTTTTTTTTTTTTGAGAAAGAGTACTTAATGGATTAATTGTCTTAAGGATTAGAAATGCTTGAATAATCCAAAGATCTTTTGAATTTATTTTGTTATATTTAATATAATATGCATCTAATATAACATGTCAAGAATTGGATTTAATTAAAATCATTGCACTTAGATTTTCTCCTGTATTCATACGCTACAAACCTCGCAAGTTGACAATATAATGTAGCGGTGTAACTTATTGATCATGTCCGAACATAAATTGTCCAAACTTGTTTCACTATTTGAGAGATTCAAAAGGTTACATTTGAGTTTGATTTGATTATTAAGCGAATTAAATTTGAATAGTTTTAGTCGAACCAAAAATGAATCGAGCTCGAATAATTTTATAATTTATTACATTGTAGGTATTTTTTGATCGGTCTTAGTCGGATTTGATGATTGATCATATATAATTATCTATAAAATTAAATATTTGGTCCAAATCAATCAAATCAGCTAAGAAACAATCAAAAAAACCAATCAAGAACCATTAATGAAAACTATTTTCTTTTAGAGAGAAAACATTAGACTTGGTACGTGACTACAGTCTAAATGTATGTGATTATTTACATTTTGTTTATGATTTTAACTTATTATTATAATAGTTGTTTATGATTCACTAACTAAAACTTAGTACATAATAGTTGTTTATTATATTATATAATGTAATAAAAAAATATAGTCAATTTTCTTCAGACTAATTTTCAGATCATATTAACCACATGCTTCAGTTGTAGATATTTGTGTTGTGAGTTCAATTCTATATGAGTGTGTGTGACCCGTCCGGTATTATTTCCCATTGTACTAAAAAATTGAAAATCAGTTCATTGATTTAACCGAGAATTTGAACCATTAACTACTAGTGTGCTCGAATGGGACCACTGATTTTTACCAATTTCACCTATAGAACCACTTATTTTTAAATCAAATTCTCAATTGTAAAAATAATATCTAAGAGGCATACATGATACAACTACAAGTGTAAGTATTCCTTGATGGTGAAGGCTTAACATGTTTGGTTGCAATGACAGCAACAACTCACAAGACAATTACTTTCAATATGTGGAAGTGTAGTTGGTGGAGTTGCAAAATTGAATATGAATTCTAAATTTACCTTTCCAAAAAGTAAGGAAATTTACTTTTTTTTTATGCCAAATCAATTTTTATGATTACATTTTTATTCATATCCAATCACACTCTCCAAGCTAGTTATTCTCTAGTCCAAAATAATAGGATATCCAATAGCAAGTTTGACTCTTTCTCTAATTCCAAAACCACATTTTTCATGGAAAAAATAAAAACCAAAACCCTTTTTTCTTTTTTTTTTCCCAAAACGGTAGTTTATATATATAACTGAAGAAAACATGCAAAGAGGCTAAATAGCTCAATCCATCAGATCACATCCAAATGGAAAATAATTTTCCATATTCAAAATGAAAAACTGAAAATTGCAAGATAAACTCACACAAGGAGATCACAACCTTTTTTTCCAAAAATCCTTTTTTCCATGCGATACATTATTTACATCTAGTTAAGTATATAGGGGTGTAGCTAGGGGGGGCTTCCAGGCCCGCTGCACACCCCAAATATTTTTATGTCCCTTTTTTCTGTGGAAAAAAATAAATATAAAAAAGAAATTATATGTATTTTTTTAAAAGGAAAAAATAGTTGAGCTAGTTGGAAAAAATTTAGGCTAGAAGTATTGATGTCGGGCTGGCTACGCCTATGTAAGTATAAGATATGGTTATAAAAAAATAGAAAAAAAAAGTATAAGATATGGTTAGTTATATTTCCACTAACCAATTTATACTTCCACTAACCAATTTATATTTTATACACATCAAAATCATCTTTTTAGAAATTGCACCTTACTCCAACAACAACTGCTTCTTTGTCTATGTGTTTTGCCAATTATTTGGACAGTTCTGAAGCTGGAACCCATTAATTATTCAATTTTTTTCTTCAGAGGATAATTATGAGGGAAAAAAGATTTAACTACTTCCCACCACATTCACACCGTTGGATCATGACATCAGGAGAAAAGAAAAAAACTGTTATCATAAGCAATAATGGCGAAAATGAGGGGCTTGAATGCGATTGATGATAGATATTCAATAGGGGAGAAAATGAAACAAAAATAAAATAATCATAATAGTAATAATAAATAATAATGTTTGATAGAGAAAGTGAGAGTTTTGCTTTTTGGAGACAATCCACCCAACAATGACACTGACGGCGATTGCGACGGTGATTAACGGCAATAATAAAAAATCTACTGCTGATAATGTATAATTGGTACTTAGATAGTGAGATTAAAGTTAATGAAACCAATAATGTCCATCTTCATTAGTCTGCAATTAGGGAGATGATAATTGCTGCATAATTAAGTTTTGATATAATTGCAATTTGCCCGCTAAACTGATTTTTTTTTTTAACTCACCATTTAGGCTTAGACATGGTTAATTGAGGACATCAGCTCCGAACACTTAACGCTCCCACCAATATAAACTGCGGGATGTGCATGACTGACCAATATATTTGATGGGGTTTACTGACGTACAACTAAGTTCTCTCTCTCCCAAATCAAAGTATATTTGATTTCCTCCCGAATCGAACTTACACGGACGCTATTCAGTATGAGTTCCCACCAAGTTATTCACTAGCTCGCATATGTCCTGATGGGCATTTTGATAGAGTGTGGGTTACAAATTACAACCTCTACCCCACAAAAAACTTAAGTCCCTTATAGTGGCAAGTGGGCTAGGCCCTTTGGTTCCCACTAAACTATCTTAAGTTTTGTTTTTTGCGTACTAAACATTGGAAATTTCTATTTTGCATGTCAATTAACTTTAAATATTTTGCACTTAATCTTCTATGAGCTGAATTTGACTAATCATGAATTGACACGTATCAAGTTTTAATTAGTTCGAGTGGTAAAGTAGAACGAATCATACAATTCATATTACATTGTATTTTCAATGTCCAATGGACATAATATGTACTTCAGTGCTAAGGGCAATTGACCCTACCTTTCTAATTTATCTTTCAATACATCATGTGCCCAATAGTGTGATGCAAAAAACGGCATCATTATAATTGGGAAGTGTTAGGATAGTCCCATTAAAAATGTAATTTCACAGTTTAACTTTTTTATCAAATTTATGGCGGCATTCAAATTAATTATTCACGCAATTGATGATTTTTCTCGAATAAAAAAAAAAAGGAAAATGTGGCATATATATCCACACACATTAGATAAGTTTTGTGAGAGGCGAGCACAATAAATTTAGGTGGAAAAAAATTAGTTCAGTCAAATGCAGGTCCCTTAATATGGGGAGTGCATGAACCCAAATAAATACAAAAAATTTATTTATTTATTTGTAATGTATATATTATATATACAAATAAATAAGTAATAAATTTAGCTAAACAAGAAACACATCCACCAAATTCCGGGGTATATTTGCCAAAAAAAAATCACGTGAAATTGTCACATTGTGATGTGGGTGAGACCCATAATTTGGGTGGCTGTTGGGGTACCCTTTATGTGTCACCTCACACGTGTCTGCTCCTGACAAGACATTGGACATCAGCACGTGCGGCCCCCACGAATGCTGACTTTGACCTCCCCTCAAACCCCACCCACACGTGAGATATATATCTTCATGTTTTCGCTTGTCGGGCCTCCGCACGAGGCCCATTCTGGGCCCATCTTTAGGGCCCAATAGCGTCATCAACAGTGCAAATGTTGCGTACGTTCTTCTTCTTCTTCGTTTTTATTTTATTTGTTATTTGGTGGTGGTGAGATGAGTTGCGTGGGTAGGAATAGTTGATATGTACGTCCTGTGAATTTAATGTCCATTTTATCGAAACTGGTAGTTAAAATTTAGTCGAAATTTAAATTAAATTTGGAGCCTGTCGGACTTTTGGTTTTTTTTTTTTTTTTCGTGAAATGTCTTTTAAAGTAATTTTGAGTTGAAATATCCACTTTTTTTTTCCTCCTATTTATGCGGACCTATTATGTATTGTATCAATTTTTTGAAAAATGACCAAGTACCTCAACAGAAAATACACGAAAAGTATGACCGTCAATATTTAGTAACATGGATATTTTAATTTTCACAAAACATAAGTGGTCAATTTAGCTTATTACCACAAGGGGCGTCTCCTTGTGGGAGACCCCCAATTTTTTTTCGAAAATTCTATTACCTATGTAAATTTTATATTTAAATACTAATATTTAGAATTAAAACATTCAATTTTTATTGGTTTAGCCCCCAAATATAATTTGCCCCCCAATATTAAAGGTCTAGTAGCTCCACCCCTTATTACCACATAAATTTCTTCTCTGAAATGGAGTAATCAATCACAAGTTAAATATTTATATTAGTGGTAACAGACTAAATTGGCTATTTATGTTTTGTGAAAATAAAAAATCATCATGTGTTTTAAAAATAATTTTTTAGCCATTTTAACTAAAAACTAGTAGTTATACCCTCTGTGTCTGGTGATGTATTGGTCATTTTTCAAAAAATTGATGTGATACATAACTTGGTATTGAGTTACATAACTTGGTACTGAGTTATGTACCGATCTTCAGAAATGAAATTAAAGAAAGAGTAAAATGGTTAAAAAAAAGTGTTTTTGAAAAGATGGCTAAAAATACTAGGAAGAAAAACAAAAATGCTACACACTCTAAATATATTTTTTTTTTTAAAAATGCTTACTTTGAAAATTGCGACGTGTTTGGGTTGGTGTATTCAATATTTGTATAATGTCTTCTGTTGATTCAGTAATTTTCAGAATTTCGTGGCTATTTGTTATACTCAATAATGCTTTTGACCAGAGATTCTTCATTCACCAGTGGCAGTAGTAGTTAATATTTTCCAATTCATCTGGTCTGCTCATGTCTTTGTACTTCCAACATGGGACATTTATATATTTGACATAATTAAATTAAACTATTTCTAATGATGTGATATTGATTAATAATCCCTAAATGATGGAAACAACTATTTTAAAAGTAAACTAGGATGACAATGATAAGGATAAGGGTTGAAATTTTTTATAAAAAAAGATTAAAAAATTGCAATGAAGAATGTTGATGAGGAGACATAGGTTGACATAAATTAATAAAGAAAATATAGGCATGAAAACCACTACATTTTATCATTTCTTTAACATATATCCATCGGAATTTTAGCAGTTCAAATGTAGTTTTCAAAACAGTTATACTTAAATCACTTATCAAATACTTATTTGGGAACATTTTGTATGCAGAAAACAAAAAATATTATATTTGATGTAATCTGTGGATTGTGTATAATACAAGTTTTTTTCATTTGGCTATATTCATTGTCATCATTCAAGACTTTACAAAGTTTACTAATCCTAATTTGAATGTTTTAGTATGAACTGACAAAGATTCTAAGTGAGGGTTGAAAAGTTCAAACTTTGAGTATGTTTACACTTTATTCTCAATAGTAACAATTAAAAATTAGTTACATTATTATTATTTTAAAAAGAAAGAATATATGTACATTAAAAAGAAGATTATATAAGGAGAATGGAAGATTGATTAAGTTTGCTTCAGAGATTATGTGCATGTATAATAATAAGAGCACTTTTATAATTCCATTTAGAAAATGAATTTCTTAACAAGTGAATTTTCAAAAAGTCTCAAATTGTGGGTTCTCTGGAATAAACTTCTAGAGGAAGGAGTTATCCAAATGATCATTCTAATTTAATCACCAAACAACCATTATTATAGAAAATTGAATTTTAGATTCAAAAGTCCATTTTATAAAATGCTCCAAAGTTTAGACCTGTTTACGATTCATGTGAAAAATAATTATGAGTTTTCTTCTATCCACCCTCCCCACCCCAACTTAAATTATACATATGGATGCTCGAAAAACAAAAAACTTACATATACAAGTATAATAAGTTTTTAATCATTTGCTAATGATGTTGTACAAAACACCACTCCAACTTATTTAATAAAAGGGATAAATCTTCAACTTTACCAATCCTATCTCACATCTACTTGACTTCATTACCATCTACATAATTGATTATTCATCTAAAAAACTTGCGCTCTTAAAAATGTATATCATTTGTGGACATGCAATAGAAAACAAATAGAAACATTTTATTAAGACAAAAAAGAAGTACAATCTATAGGTTTGACTGAGTAATAGTTTAATGTGTCATTCAAGATAATATTAATTGATACAATGATGAAGGAGACCATCAAAACTGCCAAAAAAATGACATTAAGAAAACAAGACAAAAATATGAAAACAAAAAAAAAAAAAGAACATGGACTATTATGTGACTTTGCAGGTTTTGATTGATTAGCAGTTTCTATTTTAAGTCATCCTAAGATAATATTAATTTATTGGTGATGACGGAGACGATAAATAAGATCAAAGCATGAATGAAAAGTATCAAATAATTTTATTTCAATAAGACCTAAAATGTTAAAGTTGAAGTATGGTATGCTTGTTATTACATATCTTATTTATATGTTAATTTGGAAAAAATTATATTTGTTACATTGATTTTTTTATGTACCCCCTTTTTTTTCCTCCAGACCTTTTTGAAACCTTTCATTCTTTTACATTCAACAAATCATGTTTAATTTATTGATCCTTAAACATAAAAAGCTCAACACCTAACTCTAAATAGCAGTGACATGAAATTAATCTTACTTTTATTTATAATTATAGTTCGTAAATTCATAATTCTTATGACACTAGATATTTTTTTTTGTTGTTTCATTTAATTATGTGTGAAGTGCATGCAGACCATGAAATTGTGTGGGCTTGGTGACTTAGATCTAAAATGGGCTTCAGAATTTTGTAGTTATTAAGACTCACGTTTCAAGCCCAAAATTCTAACGTAATCGTATCCGCCCCATCTTTTAGAAGGGCCCTTCGACAATAACGGCCAGGCCGAACATATTTGTTTAGTATCAAAACTAAATTGGGAGTTTTATAATACTTTCTTGGCAGAGTAACAAAATTCGGATTTTTGTCTCTTTAAATAAATTCGTTGTTCTTATAATTTTCAGGATTAATCGAAAACTTATATTTTATGTCGAAAAAAGTAAACAAGTTTGTACTATCTAATCTTATTTGGGAATGAAATTTGTCAAATACATTTTTATTCTCTCATAAATGAAAACACTAACACGTCCAAAAATAAAAACAAACAAACATATAATGTCTTTCCGTTTCTAACCGGTTAAGGATGGCAATAGGTCGGGTCGGGTCGGTGGATCGGGTCTATCCATGTCCTGTGGCTAGAAAGGGACAGGTCATCCCATCGCGTGTCGTGGGACGGGTGGTTGACCCATTCTGACTCATTTTAAATTAAATTAAATACAAAAAATGGAAACAATGAAAAAAAAGTATACTTATAATATATTTATAAAAGAGTACTTACAAAAGTTGTTATTATCAATTTATAAATGTTAGATTTAATATAAGAATACATAAATTTTTATTATGATATATGTTAAAATAGATTTTAAAAATAAAAATTCCATGCCGAGCGGGTACCCGCGGGAAGGACGTAACACCCAGACCACCCCGTCTCGCCGCATGCCATGGGGCGGGGCGACCCAAACAGGGTTGGCCGGGGCATGTACCCGCGGGTCGGATCAAAATTGTCATCTCTAAAACCAGTTTGAATTTCTATTTCATGTAAAGTTTCGTAACACTAAATATCAGGTATACAATAACAACATCATCTTATACAATGTCATTCATTTGGTGAATTGAATTCACCTATCAGATAAAACAATGGAAATTCTTCATTAACTTTAGTAATTTCCCTAAGGGAAGGAATAAATTTAAGATGGCATGACCAAAGCTTGAACAATTTTCAAAGTTTCCTGAGGATCAAGTGAAGCATCAACTTTATATATGCCTTCACATTCATCAATATGTAGCAATTCTAATTGAGATTGCAAGAGTCTAGCAGGCATGAAATGTTTCCCTTCTGCTGCTCTTTTCTCCAACCGAGCCGCGAGCACCTCAGCCCCGACGCTCAACATAACAAATTTTACATCACACACATAAGAACCTGGTATATAATTTGGATCCGCGCATCGAAGAATTTCTCTGTAATGCTTCTTCAAAGCCGAACATCCAAGAATCACGGTTTCGCCATTCACCAAACTTACTCTTAGGGCATCACGTAGAGTTTCAAGCCAAGGAATGCGGTCTTCGTCTGTAAGAGGGATCCCATTCTTCATCTTGTCTGTTTTAAAAGGAAAAATCCATTATTTTACGCAAATTTGGAGGGAAACAACTCAGCATTTTTTCCACTATTTGGGGTTGGCTACATGATCATATCCCGCAATCGTTAACATTCATAGAGGCTATATTTCGTTTTTTTTTTTTCTAGATATAACATGTCTTTTTAATAGTTTATTACCAATTTTTTTAGGTCTTCCCCTTCCATTTTTAATTTGAATGAGTAATTTCTTACTTTCTACACAAAGACACTGGTGCATCTAATGGCCTTGTGTACATGTCCATCCATCTTTATGGTGTTTCTCTAATTTTCTCATTTATTGGTGTTACCACATCTTTATCCGTGTTTATCTAATTTTCTCATTTATTGGTGCTACCCCATTTTTTTCCTAATATATTCAATTCTTATTTTATCTAATCTAGTATGTCCGCACATCCACCTTAACATTTCATTTTTGCTAGACTGCTGCCCTAGTTTCTTGCTTGTGTTCATACTTATTTTTCATAAACTATTGCAGGTTTTATAACTGTGCTATAAAAAATTTCTTTCAATTTTAATGGATTTTATTGTCACAAAGTATAGAAGATGCTCTCCTACATTTATTCTAACCTGTTTGGATCTTATGTGTAATGTCTTTATTAATTTGTCCGTTCTCTTCAATGATGGATCCTAAATATTTAAAAAAAAATTTTTGCTACATTCAATTCATGATCACCAGTTTTTACCTTTATCTCATTATTACTTTTACTTTAACTAAAATGACGTTTCATGTATTAGTTTTAACTCTACTTATGGTAAAAACCTTTTGTTCTAGTACTTATGGAAAATTTGAAGAAGAAGAAGAAGAACTTACCTTTGTTCGACTGCGAGTGGTAATCATCAGCATCAAGAAAACGCCCATTTATCACTTCTGCCAGCATCCTACCTATCGTTCTGCGAGAAGAGAAAGACGTAATACACAAGTGAGCACTCGAAGATGTAGTTGACGCGCAAAAGTATAAAAAAGAAGGTAATGAAATAAGGACACGAAATCATAAACGATATACTCACGATTTTCCAGCTCCACTGACTCCCATAAGCACTATAGCTAATCCTGTGAAATGTTTAGTAGCTTATGCATTATGCGACAAAAGGAAGACATGGCATCAAAAATACAAAACCAAGCATACATATCTTGAAATCAAGTTTGTTAGTATTACTATCAGTAAAATAGGCAAGAGGGAAATAAAAACGATTAGAAAATTATGCAACCTTTATCGTATGCCATCTGCACTTAAATAAATATGAGTGTAACTCCTGAGGTAAGAAAATTAACCGATAAAGTATGTTCCAAAAGCCGATGAGGACGTAAGTCCTAGCCGAACACAAGAACTGGTGGCAACCCTACAAGTCAAGGAAGCAAAAATAATAGGTGATATGCCCATGATACATGTAAAAACAAATTCTACAAAAGGTAGAGTCATTTGACATGAGTTCCTTCTTGTGAGGACAAAACAAATGAGAAGAAAATCCCCTGAAGACTAAATGTGTATATACATTATTATGCATCGAAGGGTTTTACAGCGAGCCTAACGTCATTTCTGTTGTGGTTCGATCTCGAACCTAAATAATACCCTCCTTATCGGATCGAACTTGATCCAAACTAAAAGAGGTATTACTGATTCTCACTAAAGGTTTTGCCGAATTCTTCCTTAACATATCTAGCATACTATTAGGCCTCTTTCAAGTCACTGCATTTCCAAAGGGTAGGAGTGGTTTTGTTATTGATAATCAAGCAACAATTAGGGAGCTAATATCGAGCAACTGGTGGCAGAGGAAGAAGTGAAAAAAGAGAGTTGGTTTTTATGCAACCCGGGTGTGCTTGAATACCAAAAAAAACTTCATTTACGTTCTGCTAGAGAATTTTTTTTGGCCGAAAAACGAGATTGTCTGCCAAAAATGTCACTCATTCTCGCTTTTTGTTTCACCAATCGCATCTACACACTTTTTCCAAAAAGAACAAATCAATATATTACACATTTTTTCAAAAAATTTCACTATTCACTCACTCAAATATTTATAACTACCAATTATATCTAATCATTATTTTACTATTTCTATATCACATCAAATTTCATATTATATTGTCGTCTCATATCCAATCATACTCGTTTTCAAAATGAAAGGATATCCAATGACCACCGCAGCAGTTTGCTTCCCCTGTTCATCTTGGAAATTTGCCAATATCTTGAACTCAAAAAAAAAAAATCGGATAGATCAAAGGAAACTCGGATTGTTTGATCCAGAAGGCCCATCAATTATACAAGATAATATTTGGTACTCTCAAAAAATAGCCCAAACTCTAAATCGGGGCATTTGGGACATTTGAGCCATCATAATCCAATATATTCAAGAACCAGAATCATTTTCAAAAATTAAACTTAATCTTGATCAGCATCATCAAAGAATTCACACATAAAAGGTCTACAGATGCACATAATTGAAAGATCTTAAACGGAAACGATGAAGAAATGCCACAATCATATAATAATTCTTAAAAAATATGACTAAACAGCCTTATCCGAATAGTAATTTCCTCAAAAAAATAGTAAGCAAAGATTAAAATAAACGAACCTGGAATATTAAAGCACCATTATGATGAAAATCAGTTTATTGGCTTTTCAATTAGTTCTTTGGTGTCTACTTTGGCAACTGTCAATTGTGGTTGGGATTTCTGTATTCATCGGTGTAGTTCCGTGCCTTAATTGCCACCTGCTCATTTTTTAGTTTTTTGACCGGTTCTGTGACATACATAAGAGTCAAATATCTCTTTTTCTTTTTTTTTTTTTTACAAGAAAAATAATTTCATTAATCAATTCAAACTAAGCAATAGAAGACATACAAACATACATTAAAAACCATAAAGATGAAACTACAAAAATTTCATAGCATCTCATTTTATTAAAAAAATGATAAATAAATATATACCAAATATATATGTAATCACAATTAATAGATAGAAACGGATTTCTAATTTCACTTTATTTGTTCTGTCTCCCACTCACAGTAAGTGGTGGTTTGTATGGTATGTTGTTCGGTTTTCGTTTATTAAATAATTGTCTCTATGTTTTGCAAAGAAGATTAAATGATTAATCGGAAGAGTGGTGACAAATGCTAATATAGATGATTTTGTCAGTCGTACAATTTTAATTTTTGTAATGAGTTGTAAAATTCTGCTAAATGAAATTGATTAATTCTTAAATAAATGGTAATGGATGGTTTGTGCAATTTTTTTTATAGAATCAATCAAATTCGTTCAGCAGAAAAACCTTACAACTAATTTCAAAATATCAAAACTGTAAAACCTACAAAATATAAATATATATACATATTCAAAAATAAATAGCGTACTTACATCTATCACTAATCTTCCGGTGATGGATTATCTAAATCATCCACACAAAACGCCTACAACAGAAAACACGAACCACCACTTATTATCGGACGAAAACAGGAGACAAATTGAAAAAAAAATAAGGAAACAAATAAAAGCGAAATCAGAAATCCCATAAAGGACGGCGTCTTTTTTTTTTTTTTTTTTTTTTTAGGTTGTGTTTAGGTTTCAATAAATTGATTTCATTGGATCTCCATCTGTATTTTTTGCCATTTGGCACAGCAATATATAACGTCGACTAAAGGGGAGAAAACGTCTAGCGATTTCTGTTGAGAAAAGTATGTGTATATGTGCCTGCCTCTGGTATGATAATGTTGAGAAACATTCTCGTACTTTGCTATGTGTCACTGAAAAATTCTTTAGTAGTGACAGTTTCAGATAATTAATTTTATATAAGCTAAGTTGTGAAAAAACAAATGAAAATAAAATATTCGAGCTTGCCAAATATTCAAGCTTTATTAGACATGTCTAATTTGCAGTGGCCAAGAAGCCCACACTAATGTAATTTTTTATTATTCCATTAAAACATAGCTGTGACGCTAACAAATTTTGCAGCCAAATTCAGCATGCATGCAGCATGCATGATAGGCGGCTATGGCTAATGAGTGGATCATAACATTAAGTGAAAGGATTACAGCTAAACAAATATTGAATTCAACATTCATTTCATTTGGTTCATACTGATAATCATATTAAAATAATATTAAACTAGATATTAATTTTCCCAGAAGAAATTGAACAATAAAATTTACCACTCACTTTTTTTCTTTTATTTTCTTATCTTTCTCACTAAAGTTAAAGGTCCAAAATAACCTGATATAAAAAGGAACAAGCAAGAGCTGTTAACTATCAGTCACAAAGCAGCCACTTAAACTAAAATCTCTTCAAAGAAAGCTAGAAAAATAAAATGTTAATATTAACTTTACTTTCAGCAGAGCACACCATCAATTACATCAAAAAAACTCAAATTGTATATGCAGTATGAGTAAGTGTGTCCGGGTTTAATGGTGGCATTTGCTGCTGGAGTGACATTCACAGGAAGATGGGAGCCATCACCAGAGTTATGGTAGCCAACATTTTGATGAGAACATGAAGAGATGGTCCTGCTGTGTCTTTAAATGGGTCTCCCACACTGTAAAATCGAAAAAGCAAAAAAAAATACATGTTCATATTTAACAAGAAAATGCAGGGGATTTTAATAAGAATCGATCACAGCTATGAAAAAGATTCTGCAATTATCTGTAGCAATTACAAGTACCCCCTTGAAGTCCCCTCGTACGGTCGTACCCCTCTTAGTGTGCAATTGGTAGAAGAGAATCAAATGTCAACAACATATTTGTAATGCTAAAAGATAGTTGAGTTTTTTGGTAATTAGATTGGACCTCAAGGTACTTTTTGCAAGTAAACCTAGTATTTAATGACATGTACAGCCACAAAACTGGACAACCAACTATGATTAACAAAGATATTACTCGCATTCTAGACGCATGTAAATACTTACGTATCACCAGTAACTGCAGCTTTGTGGCACTCACTCCCTTTGCCACCTAGAGCGCCAGTTTCAATATATTTCTTTGCATTATCCCAGGCACCTCCGGCAGTGTTGAGGAAAAGAGCCATAAGGATACCAGAAACTGTGGCGAACATCAACATGGATGCCACAACTTTGGCCCCAAGCAGAGGATGACCTGTATAGTAGCCCAGCACCCGGAATACAAAACCTAAAAAGTAAAAGGAAAATATAAGCTGAATTCATTGAACACTCAACCACCCAATCATGGAAAACCAGCTAGACAATACTTGATGACAACAATCTTAAAAGTTTGCAAATGATGGGCTACTTTTAACAGAAAGTAAAAATAGAAGCAACAACTTAGAAGCTTGAGAATCTCCCAATCAGCAAAATGTTGTATATTTAACATCGGTTCAACCTTTAGTCCTGAATGTAAATCTTTAGATGCAAAAATGCTGACCAACATAAAGACAATAAATGGAGGTCAGCTCTTGCTGTTTGGGCATGGAAATCATCAATAAGGAACCAAAAATAAAAGTTGCAATCAAATTTGTCCAGTGATTATCCCATGAGCTATGTTGAAACTTGAAACTCTACCTATTTGTGAAAATCTCATTCAACAGTACATTAGCAAATCAAAGAATCAGCAAAGTTAAAATTATTTGTAAGGCAAAATTATATAAGAACAATCTCTTAGTTTCAAAGAAATTGGTGTTTGTCTACAAATTGCATGTAACAGGGGAATCAAATGCATGAGAATGTTCATGTGCGTTAGGTTAATAATATATTGAGAGATGATGCACCATGCAACATTATGATCATTTGTTTTCAACATGAGCAGTGCGCATCCAATTACCTAATGCGGAAATCATACCACCATTCAGAAAGCATGTTAGAGAAGCCTGGAACTTGTAGGTAAAGACTTACCAACAGCTATAGGTGATATAATGGCCAATGCTCCAGGCTTTATCATCTCCCTTAAAGACGCAGATGCAACAATAGATACACATCGACCATAATCAGGTTTCTCTTTATATTCCTGAAACACACAAGCAATATCACGCACCGTGGTAATGGAAACTCCAATACAGGCCATTAAAATCCTAAAAGACAAGAAATTACAATACCGACCATGATTCCGGGTCTCTCAATGAACTGTCTTCTTACTTCATTAACAACCTCCTGAGCACTTCGACCAACTGCAGCACATGCCCATGCACTAAATAGAAATATAAGCATAGATCCCAACAATCCACCAATAAACACTTCAGGGATGGCAATGTCAACCTGTAACCGAGTTTCAAGAAGAAATAAAACTTATATATCAAAAAAATAAGGCAGTATTCTGCAAGTAAACTACATAGACAGCTCCCAAAAACAGAAAGTCAGAAGGAACAGAAATTAAAAATTGCAAGTTTAAGTATGCATACCTGATTGAAGGGTACTTGAGCAAAAGAAGCGACTTCATCCATGTAAGCACTAAATAGAAGAAAAGATGCCAGTGCTGCAGATCCAATTGCAAATCCCTTGGTTGTAGCTTTTGTAGTATTCCCAACCGCATCAAGAAGATCGGTAATTTCACGTACACTTTCAGGCTGTGATTGGTATATGTCACATAAGAGTCCAACATAAAAGATACTTTAAATTACTTACACACCACAAGGTAAAGTCAAACGCAGGCTAAACATCTCAAAATTATCCAAAAGTACCTGCTGACTCATTTCAACAATTCCACCTGCATTATCAGCTATTGGCCCAAACATATCCATTGTGAGTACATAAGCTGCTGTACTGAGCATTCCCATAGTGGCAACAGCTGTCCCAAACAACCCACCAGTTGGACTTCCAGACTCATCAACCAGTCCCGAAGTCTGACCCAGCCAATATGCTGAAATGATAGATACGCTTATAACAAGAACAGGAAGCGCTGTTGATTCCAGACCCAAACTAACTCCAGCAATTATATTTGTTCCATGTCCAGTGGAGCTAGCAAGTGCTAATGTGCGTACAGGCTCATGCTTGTAATCGGTGTAGTACTTTGTGATCATAACAAAGATATAAGCCGTCATAATCCCAACCAAACCACATAAGGCAAAGTTCAACCATGCAGAAGGTGCTTGTTCAGTATACAGCATCCAGCGTGTGGACTGCGAAATCAATAGCAACCATCACCAGATTAAGAAAAAGATGAACCAGGATAGAAAAAATATAGGATGAACACCAAGGTTTCAAGAGTCCAACAAAAGGCAGAAACTTTTTACCAAACCAAATGTCAAAACAGCTAAGATTATTGTCACAGAATATCCTTTCTGAAGGATTGCCATGGGATCCTCTATAGCACCAATTATTCCAGAGTCACGTGTATTCCGAATAGAAAAGATTCCCACTGATGATATTATCAGGTCAAATGAGTGGACGACAAGAGGAAACAAAATGAAACCTGATGGATCTGCATGTAAATGATAAATGTAAGAGTCACTTCGTTCAGCAAGAAAACAGCAAACAGTCTAGTAAAATCATCACTGAGCATCATCACCCAATTACATAATCAATAGTAAAGAAGGCTAAGACATCAGCTGAAAATCATAGTATGATAATAAAGCAAAGCATTCACAAGAAGTGCAACATAAAATTAAAAATCCAATAACCCAATGATAAAACCACTTTTATTAATTCAACTGAAGTCGGCAACAAATAGCAAGAACACACAGAATATTCTCTCATTCTGACCAACACTAAAAGAACGCTAACAGTAAAAATCATTACAAAAGACATGAGACTTCTCAAAAGTAAAAAAATATGCTTATTAACTGCAGATGCACTTTCAAGCAAACTTTTAATACAACAAGAGAAATAGGAAATTTCAAATGCAAGGGTGGATACAATTACTATGAACAGTTGATTCCCATTTGTCATACACATATCCAAATGTTTGTTATTGTTGACCTTTTCCAGTCAATACAAACTCTTCTGGTAAAGATACTTTGGCATGTATGTTGGAGTGAAAAAAAGTTAAATATGGGATTTAAAAATGACACTACCAAATATGAAAAATTAAATAAATACACAAAAGGCCACTAATTTGAAACTGAGAAGTTAGCAGTAATTAGAGGCAAGTTAAACTCAAGAACTATCAAACATCAAAGAATACAATATCTGGGTCTATGGAAATTCTCCATGTGAAAAGTGAAGAAGCACCTATCTCCCAAAAACACATGTTTGCGAAAAATGAACAGACAAACAAAAATTTACTTTAATTTGGGTTTCAAGATACATTGCATGTAGATAAAGATACAAGCATATACCTTCAATTTTACATCTTTGTGCCATTGTTCCACCAAGAATCATTGCACTAATTATTTCGCAGCAATACTTTCGAACAGATCAGCACCTCTAGCAGCACAGTCACCAACATTGTCCCCAACCTTTAATTTGACAATGATGAATAATATCATCATGATGAAGAAAACAAAGTACACAGAAAGATTCATCATGGAAGATCTAGAAAGCACACAACTACTAATTTTAATTAAATGAAGGCCAAAAAATTAAATTCAGCCATGTTGATGATCCTCTGCCGTATACATGACCAGCCACAAATTCCAGAAAACTATGGAGCTTGAAATAAAATAAAATACAGGAAACCCTCATACCAAATCAGCAATGACAGCAGGATTACGTGGATCATCTTCAGGAATACCCTGCTCCACCTTTCCAACAAGGTCAGCACCAACATCCGCTGCTTTTGTATATATTCCACCGCCCAACTGAGCAAAAAGTGCAACAAATGAAGCTCCAAAACCATATCCAACAAGAAGAAGAGGCACTGAAAGAGAAAAGTAGGAGTCAAGCTATGGATGGCAAATACTTGCAAATTGATGCAACGGAAAAAACACACGCGCACACACATGCACATGCAGAAAAGTAGCATTTCAAAGTTTGTTAAGGTGGAAAAATGAGAAGCAGAAACTTACAGTCAGTGACCTTCATAGCACCCGGTGAATCTACCCCCAACCAGACATAAAAGGTGGCATAAAGAATAGCAATACCAATGACAGCCATTCCAACAACCACCAAAGCAGAAAAACCACCAGCCCGAACAGCAATCTGCAAAAGAGTGATGCCAATTGCCAACTCATCAAATCTAAACGCATTTCCAGGTCACATAAAGTAGATATATCCAATGAAAGAAAACCTGCAATGCCTCTCTAGCAGATCGTCTTGCTGCACTTGAGACTCGAACATTTGCACGTACAGAGACCCACATCCCCACATAGCCAGCAACACCAGAACAAAGAGCCCCAAGAAGAAAAGCCGCAACAGTAATGTAAGCAGATGTTGTCCTGCATCCCCACAGGCAGAGCACGTAGTCTATTGTTAGAGACTAGTGACAAATGTAGGTTAACATGCAGTGTGTTTGTGTATTTGGGGGGGGGGGAGGTGTTGAAAGAGGTTAAATATGATACGCCAAATAGAAAATCTATAATTACCTCCCCAAACCAGAAGCTTCTTGCTGAGGAGTTGTACTGCGAAACAGGTATATGCTAAGGATTACTAATCCTAGTAAAACAGCCATTTTTGAGATGGTTCCGTATTGGGTTCTAAAGAAACCTTCAGCACCATCACGTATGGCTTCTGATATCTAGAAAGTAAAAAAATAAGGTCAAGGTACTGAAACAGAAGGAAAAGCTTCAATATGACAATATAACGAAAAAGCTTCAACGTGACAAATAAAAACTACAGAATTCATAGAATTTTATAAAGTCATACTGGGCAAAGAAAGCCTGGAATGGAGAATAATAGGCATCAACCTAGAAGAAGACGGCTAACAAATCCATTAGTATCTCCACCCAAGTAGCATGCAATTTCTTTTTGAAAATTCACTTATATGGTATGATAAGTCAAATAAAATTATGATGGTGTGTGTCATTTTTAACACAATATTTCGCTGGTTGACTGCTAGGATCCATTGCTTGGGTAAACTAGTATGACACAATATTTCGCTAGTTGACTGCTAGGATCCATTTCTAAATTGGAGCATGATGTCCCCCAGCTTAGGTGGAAGGCAAAGAAGGCCTCTTTCCGCGGTCCACCATCCACATGCTTAAGAGTACGCATTGTCGTAGCTCACATTTACTACAAAGATGCTAATTAATGCTTTAGAAACACTTAAAGATGACTTCATATGGAAAAGTGTAAAATAAAAGGTAGCAAAACTATATATCTTATTTTCATTTCCACGCAATTACTAATACGCTTGAAGAATTAAAATGGCAGTGCAGAGATGGGTGCAACTAAGATAGTGGCAATTCATAGACATATTTACTTATGCCCTCCACCCAGCACCCAGTGAGGAGCTCACAATAGAAGATTAGCTGGATTAGCTGGTGCAAACAATGCCTTCAATCATAATTTCAAGACCAAAAGCAACAAAATAAATTTCACATGCAGCTTAATATGAAATAGTGAAATATTAAATCAGAGCAACACAATGCCTTCATTCCTAATTTTCACAGCCAAAGATAGCAAATTAAACTTTAGATTCCATAAGTCATGAGAAAATGCAACCATGAAATCAAATCAAAAATCTATTTCAGACCCAAAACTGTTGATTTCAAAATCGAAACAAAAAAATTGATTCAATCGACTGTATAAGTATTTTTCCAGTCCAAATTAACAATTGATAACCAATGCTTTCTCTTATCATGAATATCAAAAAAGGAAAGAGTAACAAAAAAAGATGCATATTGAATGACTATAAAGCAAAATGGAAGAAGTACCTAAACAAGAAAAAATTACCTGGACCATCTCAGGTGGCCCCTCATCCTTAGAAAGTACCCACTTTGTAAGGTATATAGACACAAGAAAACTGATTATGCAAACTGAGTATACAAACACAATAATTGGTGATGTACTTGCGCCAATATAAAAAAGAGCTCCAAGTCCAAACAGCAGCAGCACCAAAAGAACACGACTGTTTATTCTCATCAGAAGACGAAAGATCTGCGAAAGAATTTGGCAGTCAGTACTTGAGAAAATGAAAAAATTACATGCAACATCTCATCACAAGCAAGTTACACAAGTTAAGATGCCAACAAACACAGCCAGAAAAAGAAACGCACAAGGGCGACATTTCTTTCATTCAAATATATTACTCCATTATCAGCATAAAGTAGGAAGTTCTAGTACATAGCAATGTTTAGCAAAAAATTGCCAATATCCTCATGTCAGATTATCATAATTACTCAGAGAAATGGATGGCTCAAGCTATAGTTACAGGTTCTTAGTATGAGATTGCCTTTTCAGCTTATTCCTTGAGTATTCACTCATTTCTTTTACTAAATTTTTTCTGAAAATGCGAACGAATATATATATATATATCATCAAGTACTTTTCAGTTTCTTGGTTTTTCCAATTCTTCCTCTGTGGTTTGGGAAATAAGATCCCTAGCACAAAATGATGCAACATTCAATGTGAGACCAAAAATGGAATGCCAATATCAAAACACAATGAGCAGTCCAATGTCCAAATTTTTATCATTTAGTGCAGCCATGCTTTCAATTTAAACTAGAATAATAAATAATGAAACCTTTATATCCCAATATTTTGATGCACAAACATGTGTTCAGTAAGCGAGATATTACTTGTCAAAAGTTGCCTTGGCATCAATGTAGGCTTTGAACCCACAATCATAATGTAAAGAACATGCTTTTGAGCACATGGGGCAAAAAATTACAACAGAGAATCAAATTGAGCTAATCAGAGCACAGGTAAAGTTGACTTTATAAATGATATGTGCCGCTATGAAAAAACATTTGTACAATAGATGCACTTACAAGAGGTGTGTAAGGTTTACTACGCATGTTAGGGAATGTCCTAGGCCTTTCTTGATAGGGCCCCAGGTTCCCACCCTCCATATCATCATCCATTGCGACAGCTTGGAAGGAGTTCACCCTCCGTGCTACGGGGAAAGGGTTAAACTCGCCACTTTGGGGCAAGTCGCCCCCTGAACCTGGTCGCTGTATCTTGACTTTTGTTACTATTGCAATAAAATCAGAAACGGAGCTGGTAATGAGTCAAGAAATGTTTTTCTCCTTTGTCCCACCACTTCACTTGTTACTTTAAATTCTTCGCAGCCAAATTTGTCCTGAAACACATCTAACATGAATATAATATTCAACCAAACAAAATTTGACATGATGGACAAACACAAACAGGAATTCTCAGCAAGAAACCAAACGAGGGATAGAAGGATAGCAACACAAAATCAGCTATATAAAATTAACGCAAAAGATGGTCCCAATGCACAAATTTTACAAAATAAAACTATAAGAGAAAAATCCATATCCAAAAAGGTAAATGCTTGCTGCAGCATACATACTAATTCATCTCATTAAAAGTATTCATAAATATGACAAAATATATAATGTATGCGACAATAAAAAATTATGGATCGCCCCATTTAGATAGAAGCAAGCACTGAATAAAACAATCACAGATCAGTGGCTTCAATCACTGAGAAAAATTATAGATCATCGAGTCCGCATATTTTAATCGATGAATGGAATAATCGAAAAGTAAAGCAAAGAGATCAGAAGAATTACGAGTAATTCGTGATTTGTGTAGCTAGGGTTTTCAGATTGGGGTGGCGAGAGCAATTGATTTTGGAAGTCCACGGCAGAATCCCTATAATTTCAGCCGTTGAGGGGTGGTTTTGTGAGTGCTGGGTTTACCACTTCCGCTCAAATCCACTAGACATACACTACCTGTCACGACTAACGGAGGACCCAATCACCACCTGCCACGTAGTTTCTATGCTTTGCCATATCATCGGTTCTTTTTGGTGGTGCGTTCAAGTAAAGACCGGTTTTGCAAATATGTAATCCACGATGAAATAAAACCGGTTCTGGCTTATTTCAAAATTCCAAATCCCAATTAAGACCCCAACAAAAAAATAGATTGTGGTCTTCAATGTTGTAAATCTTAATCATGATGAAAAAGGGGATTTTTACAAAAGAGAATATGCCAAATTGCCAAAATAGAAAAATAAAATTATATTTTTTGTCAAACAAAATTTTTTCCAGTTGAAGGGAAAAACCAAAATGGAATGTCAAAAAAAAAATAAAGAAAGACATTATTTTTTCTAATAACACTGTAATGTCTTGGCATTACTAAAAAGATAAGTTAAATGTATTTGAATATAACATCTTATAAGTTAAATATACTAAAAAATATCTTATAAGTTAAATTATCTTATTTTATCTAAATACCCTATAAATTAGTTTTCCAAATGTTTTGAAAAATGAAAAAATATTAGTTTCAATGAACTTAGTACCTACTAAGTTCCTCAAAAGCAAGATTTCCTCAACTAACAAAATCGAAATATGGGCCGAAAGACCTCTTCAAGAACCCAATGCCAACCAGGAAGAAGGGATGGCGTGATCCAACTCCAGTTGGGTCGGAAAAGCCATAGAGTATAGACCAATTGCGAGCGGGTACTGGAATGGGCCTCTATTTATGCCTTGCCAATTAAAAGCCCAAGTTTGATTATTAAAAAGATTATTAAGATCATCAAAGTTTTGTCAGATGGACGAATATGAATACAATGATATGAATTTAAATAATACAAATACATGATATATGATTTTTATATTTGTGCTTTCAAAAAAAAAATGATTTTTATATTTGATTGTTCACACTTAAACTTGCTCTATCTATTCTTCTCAAAAAAAAAAAAAAAAAACTTGCTATCTATTTTTGTTTATTTAACAACTCAAGTTTTAAAAAATAATTGAAAATTTCCACTTTACCCCATGTACTCAAACTTGTCTCGCATTACCTCGACTCTCATTTTGTGTCACTTTACGTGTTTATACTCTCATTATCCCAATTTACCCATCTATCTATACTCTTTGAAAAATATGAAAATCTTAATTTTACATGTCTATGGATCGAAATCGTGGGTGATGGGTGGTGTTAAATTGTAGGTTTATGGTTTCCCCCACCCCCACCCCAATTTAACATTATTTTGTTATAAAGTATCTTGAAAATTCTAAAATGTTTTTGCTATCCATAAACAGCCAATTCTTTCCCATAATTTCAGCAATTTGCTCCCCATATTTTAGCTTCTTTTGTTTATTTGTAATTTTGTATCCTTTAAAAAAGCCAATTCCTTCCCCTATTAATATGTAGATCTCTAGGAATTAAATTTTATTCCAATAATTTTTGACCGTAATACCACTGAAAAAATCAATTATTAGAATAAAGAGTGGTTAATTTAAATATAACTTACCATTTGTTAATAATTAATATGCGAATAATTATTATTAATACTTAAAATCTCTCGACTTCCTAGAAATTTCATGATTATAATGTTTTAATTGTCTCAGCAACAAAAAAATTAGTAGGAAAAAATATATTTCACTAATGTAATGACGTTTATGCCCTCCGAATGTTTCTTAATTTTGTGATAATTATAATGGTTTCAATTTTCATGCTTTGATTCGACTTTCCATATGCTGTCCGGCAGCTGTTACGATGTTCTTGGAAAATCCTATTTTGACTGAAATGCCCTCATTTACTTTGAACCAATATTTATTTGCACATCACTTCACACGATGAATTTCGAATTATTGGAATGTTCGAGGGGTTATCACGAAATTACAAAACTCAGTCGTTGTTGACCTGTGTCTAATTTCATTGGTTGGATCCCACCGAACTAAACCTTTGATGTTTACATTTTTTATTTATTTATTAGTATTTGTTTTCTTTTTTCTTTTTAAATATTCCTTTTCCTTTGCAATAATGAAATGTTAAAAAGTTTATGCTGGCAAGCACTGTCTACATATCATGAAATGGTGCATAGGTCACAAATCACATCACTTTCATTTATTAATTTAATTTCTTTGTACCAAAAAAAAAAAAAGATTTCTGCTCATATTATTTATATATATATATATATACCAAAAGTAAGTATATACTGCAAAATGGCTGGTAATTAAAGAGATTATACTAGAAAATTTTGACTTGTGTAAGAAAAAAATTACTCAAAAATATATGCAATGAAGACTCAAGAGTCAAGACTAGTAGGAGTCCTGTTAAAGGATAGGAATCTTAAAATTGAAGATGATATATGAGGCACATAACTAGCACAAGATGAAACAATATCCTAAAAGCAATCAAGTCAATCTTAATTTACCATCAATATCACATATCCCGAGCCTCAGCCCAAAATTTGCTCAAAAAAGCAAATTTCATCTCAACCTCAACATGCTACATTTGATTGGATTGACGCCACATTATTGGGTCCCTAATCCTCCCTATCATGCAAAATAAATGAAATCACAAATTAATTAATATCAAAGGACAATTTTTATTATTATTATTTTTTTATTTTTAAATCCAAGGGCAACTTAGTAGAATTAACCATTCAAACTCTTTTTTTAATAGGTCGATATTTCATATTTTATTTCCTATTTTATTTTCTATTTCACTTGTTTAGATGAATGATACGTGTAAATATATATTTCATTTCCTATTTTATTTCCTATGTCACTTGCTAGATGAATGACATGTGTAAATACATTTAATCAATCAATAATGCATATTAATTATATATACATATGAGAAATTGATTGTAGTTTAGTTAGTTTGAGCATTTGCAAACCAAATTATTGACCTGGGAGGTCATCAATTTCCACTCGTTCACCGCCTATCGGACTTTGTGAATTTACTAAAAAAATTATATATGATATGTCATTCATCTAAACAAATGGAATCGGAAGTGCAAGATGGTGGAATGAGAGATCTCGTGTCATATGAATGACAATCTCTAACACGAAATAAATCCAAATCGAAATTATTAAGAGAAAAACGAACACGACTAACACTAATATGACATGATGTTACCTTTTCTCTTAGATCACATTTTTTATATTTTATTTATTTATTGTTTTTTTCCTTTAATTTTATGTAACACGACACGATCCTCGACTAATTGGAAGTATTAAGAGAAACACGAACACTACTAATACGAATCGACACAACATTACCTTTTCTCTTAGATCACATTTTTTATATTTTATTTATTTTTTGTTTTTTCCTTTGATTTTATGTAACACGACCGATCCCGACTAATTGGAATTATTAAGAGAATCACGAACACGACACGAGTAACACGAAGACATAACGTTAACTTTTGTCTTAAACTATAGTTATCTTATATTTTACTAAATTTTCAATATATTTCCAATATAAACCAAAATCGATCGACTCAAAACTAAACACGAACACAATCCCACAAATCTGGATTAAGATCTCCTATTCCACTTTCCCTATTCCACTTTCTATTCCATATGTTGGATAAAAAATGGAATAGGAAATCTCATCTCTCCGAAACCCAAATTATTACCCCTTTACTTTTTAAACAGTCTTTCTACTTTCCAAAACTCCCTCCACATTTCCCCTAAACCACTCCTTAAACCCCTCCCAATCACTTTATTTTTCTTTCCTTTTCCCATATCATTTTTCTTATGGCGTTCTCACAAACCCAAAGCTCTCTATATCTCCTCCTCTTCTTCTTCACCTTATTCCTCTCTCTCCCACTCTCAAACTCCTCCATCCATGACCTCCTCAAATCCATGGGCCTCCCCGCGGGCCTGCTCCCCAAAGAAATCAAATCCTACACCTTTTCGGGCTCGGGCCTGCTCGAAGTTTTTCTCGATGGGCCGTGTTTGACCAAATTCGACACCATGGCTTTCTACGAGAGCGAGGTGCGTGCTAATCTCACCTACGGTAGTCTCACAGGCGTCAAAGGGCTGTCACAGGAAGAGCTTTTTCTTTGGCTACCGGTTAAAGATATAATCGTAGACGATCCCAGCTCAGGGCTTATACTTATTGATATTGGTGTTGCTCATAAACAGTTATCTTTCTCAATCTTTGAAGATCCACCGGATTGCAGCTCCAATAGTTAGTTTTTTTTTTAATTTTATTTTCTTTCCTTTATTTTTGTTCAGTATTACAGCTACCATGGTTTGTTTATCAATTGGGATAATTGCAAAAACACCCCTGAGTTTTGGATTAATTACAAAATAACCCACATATGTTTTAAAATTACACAAAAACCTTGCAGGTTTGATTATGTCAGGGTAACTTTAATATGTTCGTAAATATTAGGGATGCTCACTTTTAATTACAAAAACAACCTTGAGTTTTGGGTTAATTACAAAAAAACCCTTGAGTTTTGGGTTAATTAAAAAAAACGACAGATATTTCAAAATTACACAAAATCCTAGTACATAGTGTAAGGGGTAACTGTAATATGTTTATAAATATTAGGGATGTTTTTGAAATGTTTTTTTTTTTTTTGCATTTGAAGAGAAAAATTGAAGACCATCAAACTTCATTGCTTTTTTTTGTTGCAATTTTTAAGAATCGTTGGGTTTTTTTGTAATTAACCTGAAGTAATTATCCCTTATCAATTTAGACATACCCACACAAGGTGTGTAACGAAATTACAGAATCAGACAATATTTCCTTCCATTTCAGTCCTTAGTTCTGTCTATTTAAAACTGCCCTTTTGAATTCCATAATAAATGGGGGCGTCTTGTCAGTTGAGTTTTGAATAACAGAAAATTTCAATTTATTGTCATTTAATTCTGTGGGTTTTTATGATCTTATCTTTGTTTAGGTTAGATATGATGAGAAAAAAAATAGAAATTAAATATTGAGTTTGTTTTAACTCATCTCCACTGAATGAACTATTAACTTATGTGGTTAATTTTGCTATAACGCAGGTGTATTGAAGGAGCCAGAGGCTTCTATAAAAGAGAAGGCATTTGCAGCAGAAAGATAAAATAAATTAAATTGCCACTTGGGTTTTTTTTTTTGTAATTTAGTTTTTCAGCAGACTATATTACAAAATATGATCATGGGTATAGTTAGGAGTGTTGGTATATGTTGGTAGTGGTGTAAAGATTTGGAAAAAATCAGATCTTCTGATTTACTAGACTAGAAATGCTAATGCTAACTTTTATTTCTTGTTGGTCGTATTTATTTTTTTATTAGATAGATTAGAGCATTTCAAAGCATACCATATATACTCCATCTACTTTAATTATGACTTTTATATATTTTTAAGTTTTCAATTTATGACTTTAAATAACTCTAGCATATTGAGAATAAATTTAGCGGAATTGTTCAAATTGATGACTTTGTTGCCACATCACCACCCCAAATTTGGATATACAAATATCACGCAAAATCGCTAATTATGTTATTGTTAATTTAATAATATTAATTAATAAATATATAAGAAATGCATGCTATATGTGTCCCATTTAGCATCTGAATCAGCAATTTTACCGGAAAACTGAAGATCCCCGGCTAATTTTTTTTTTATTTTTCAGTCAAAATTATCCTAAATGGGTCAAATTTTCAAATAAAATTATAAATCACAAATTGAAAAAATAAACATCATAATATGCCACCATCCCCCAAAAAGGTCATTTTGCAATTAAGCCCGAAAAAATGATAGGCAGTTAGGGGACAGAGGGTATGAAAGAGCTATAATGGGTAATAGCTCACCATGCCCATTAGGGATATTTGATATTGTACATGAAAAGTAGATAAAATTAGGGCCCCACTCATCACGGGTTTCATTTTTTGTCATTGGATCCATTTTTGGGCAGGCTCCATCAAAAGTCCAAATTTCGAATTCTTTTGTATTTTGCTGGTTTAAGAAACAATCATAAAGTTGTATGTGCAATTTTTATACCATATACTAATAAATGTTGGGGTTCAGCTGGGTCCCGCACGTGCTTTCTGACAGCGGCATCAACGGCTGATTGGCCGCTTCTTGGTCTTTTGGCCATTGGATCATTATTTTGTCCGAAACCCAATTGAAACACGAGCATTACCCAAAAGAACAACACTATTATTCCTTATGAAATGAGTTTGTGGGTGAAAAAAGCGGAAAAAATCTCTTTCTTTTAGGTTTTTTTGTTAATGATTTGGGAGCAGTTTGGGATGAGATAATTTTAGCCTAAACCCGTTTAGCCCATAATCATAAATAAGTAGTGGAATAAGGAAGTGAAATACCAAAATAATTTGTTTCTATGTATGAATTGTTATTTGGAGACCATAACCATTTTTTTATAGTAGGTTACATGATTTTCAATTTAGTCCCTCAACTAATTGAACATCTCTAAGACATGTACATTTCATTCCATGATGATAATTTGATACATTATTTAATCTAAAATTAAAATCTTATATAGATTGCTTTAGAATGAACCCTGATTGTTCCGGAGGAAGCTCATATGATGTTTAAGTCAATAAAAGAATTTTAGTGAAAATTTAAAAGACAAAAATTGTATGAGACGATCCTCATGAAAGCATTGTCAATAAGACGATCCTATATGTAAATACAATTCTAACCCAAACTCATAAGAAATTTGTATTTTATAAGATTCGTATCATGAACTTAAGTTCATTATACAATCTCATATAAAACCACGTCAATTTAAAAACTAGCGCGAATTATCGTGTATAAAATCAAAATGTGAGAACGAAGACTAACATTAATAGTCGGAACTTGGATCTCGCGAGCCTTGTATAATGCATTCGGGATCGTGGGGCAATAATTTAAGAATAATTTGACATAAATCAACGTAATTGCAAATTAAGAGCATTTTAAAATTTAAATAGTGATATTTTTGACATCTTCCCATTCTTCTTTGTATTTCATCGTTATTTATTTTCTCTTTTTCCAATACTAATTTATAACATATGAGATATGGAAGTAATTTGAAATATTTTCACAATTTGTGTTGTTTTGAGAAACTATCATTCAAAAATGTCATTCAAATTGCAAGAAATCTAATTCAATTAATTATAAAGAGTTGTTTTTGCTCTCCAAATTTTGGAGAGTGAAAATTCATTCTCTAATTTTAAATGTTAAAAATTACCCACATCAATATCAATTCATCAATTTATTCAAGTTATTTATATACATCTATGTCAACATTGCAATTACTTGTATAATAAGAAATTTTGTATCAAGGTAATTAAACAGGAACTTCTTGATATAAACCCGAATAGAAATGCAATCTTCTTAATCCATATCCATATCAATTTCAGAATTTACAAACATTCCATTTATATTTGTAAATTCAGTTAGTCAAAAAAATATTACCCCTCATATATTCCACCCGAAATATCCGCTCCCAATCGGTACTCTATAAAGTAATTAAAATAAAGGCAATTTTTTTTTTATAAATAGTCATTTTTTCTGAATAAAAAATTGAGATTTGATGCTCTTAGCTCCTATAGCAGATAATTTTGACCTGTTGAGGTGATGTGACATTTTTATTTTCAAAATTTTTTAATTTTCATTTAAAAAATAATATCTAAATCTTACATGGCATCCTAGTTGTCTTAAATCTTTGAAAATTTGGGATCAACTCTTGTCTTTCGATGGTTGAGACATATGTTGTAACTTGTAAGGGCGACTGACACGAGTTCAATCTCATACGACTGCGTGTGTCCGCTCCCCAAGTTTCCCTCATTGTACTAAAAAAAATGATGAAAAAATTAATTAAATGAAACAAAAAATTTGAAAAACCTGAAAATATTATCTAAAAATTCTGAAAGTTATTTGACTTTTTGTAACAAAGTTTTAAAAAATTCAAAAAACTATTTTAAAATCAAAAAACTAAAATATCTAAAATTTGATTATTTCTTTAAAAAACTAAAAATAGTAAAAAAACATCGAAATTATTTTAAAATTACAAAAACAAATACGATAGTTGGTAAAAAAATATAAACTGTTTGAAAAAATCTGAAATTTATTTGAAATATTGAACAATATTTTAATTTGTAAAATAGAAAAACTCAGAATTATTTTGAAAAAGTTGTTTAAAAACATATTTTAGTTTAAAATTACACGCGTCCGTCTCCTGCTCTTCCCCCAAATCTCATACGCCATCTTAATCTTGGCGCTAAATCGTCGCCTCTTTCCACTAATCAATCCCTACTAATTACAAATTTAATCTAACTTATCTACGTTTTCATTTTCAATTTTCGATCACGAAACCTAGACAATGGGAGGCGGAGCGATGAGAACGGCGGCGAAGGTGGCTGGGATCACCGTGGCGAACGCTGATTCGATGCCCAGGGTGGTTTTCGGCGGGTCGCCGACTCTTCAGGAAGCCAGAGAGGCTACTGCGGAACTTGCGGTCGTGCTTGAAAAGTATGTTTTTAATTCTTTTAACTTGAAAAAGTTCTATTTTTTTAATCTTTTGATCATAGTTGTATACTTGTATTTGATTACATTTGCGATTTTATTTATTTTTGTCATTATTTTTTGAGATAAGAGATTTTTAGTGGAGTAAGAGTTGTAGCATGTAGCGAATTTAGGGATTAAGCACACATTTCTACTAGGCCTCTGTCTCTCTGGCCGTATGCATTTTCAATTTGCAGTAATTAAAAACATTTGATTACCATGTCTGGTTTTGTGAAGGTTTGGTGGAAACATATTATCCTCTGTCTATTTATTGCTTACATTAGTCAATAGTAGCGGCTATTGTTGTGGCTTATCATTTATTTTTACTGGTTGATCATAAGTTTTGAGGATGTTATTGAGTTTACTCAACCATTAGCTGATCGGAAATGGATTCTCATATTTCCATTCCGTAAATTTTGTGTAAATTTCGGAGAGAGAAAGACACAAGCATAAAAAAATGTACGAAAATAGAAAAGTAGGTACAACTCATTTTTTTTATCCGTATGTCTTTGAGAGAAATTTATGGAACTGAAATGTAGAGGATCCAGGTCCGAGTAATTGCCAACCTAAGGGCTCCGTCTTGAGAAACGAAACTATGAAAATAAATTTAAAAATAATAATGAACCATGAAGAAACAAAAATAAACTCTAAAAACATGAACATGAAGAATAAACCTGAAAAACAAAAATAAACCCAAGAAATATAAAATAAACCCTAAAAAAAAAAAAATCCTAAAAACTCAAATCAATTAAAAATAAACCCAAGAAAAAAATAAACCCTAAAAAAACAAATATAAACCCTAAGAAAAATAAAATCTGAAAAAAAAAAAAAAACCTTTAAAACTTTGTGTAAGGGCTCCGTCTCACGGATCTAAATCCGTGAGACTATCTCACGCAAGTTTTTGCCAATATTAAAAATATATGCTTTGGGTATTTGTTATGGCTACATGCTGTGACACATCTTTTGCCGGTTTTCAGGGCTTATCTGTCATCTACCGGTTCAGTTGGACGTGATGGTTCACTTGCTGGAGATGATAACTCAAGTTTGTCTATTTCAGGCTTACCAGTGATGGATTGTGTTACCAGTGATATTGGCATTGCACCTGAAGTACCAGCCCATGTCATTAAGGCCTTTAGGCTTCTACATGACAGCTCTGTAGCCCAGGTTTTTAGCCTATTCTACTTAGCTGTAGATTTAATTCAAAGAGTTTTTTCTTTTTGCTTGAAGGAGCTTAAGGAGAAGTTCACATACTGTTTGAGATATGAATTCAATTCTCTTCTATTATAGCATATACCTGCTAGTTTCAATACTGAATGGTTATAATTGGTTATAATGGATTTTGGTATCAGAAAATGAAATAATTACGAATACTACCCTTGAGGTTTAACTTAATTACAAAATATAACTAGTTATCTTTCAAAATTACAATAACCCCATATTTTTCTATTTTACAAATTGGACCCTATTGAGGTAATTTGTAAATTGTAAAAACATATAAAACCTCAAGGGGTGTATTTTTAATACCTCCGGAGTATTTGTAGTTATAAAAATATATTATATTTTTTGTTATAAACTAAATCTCAGGGGTAGTTTTTGTAATTATCCTTTAAAAAAATTTGATCTTGATGGATGATACAACATTATTGACGAGTCATTACCTTTTCATTGTGAAATTTTGGGGGCCATAATACGTGATTGACATCAAATTGTGCCGTTTTTGTCAGAATATTGTTGCTTCAATTGCCTGTGATCCAAATGTATGGAATGCAGTATTACATAACCAAGAGCTTCAGGAGTTTATGCAGTCACAAAGGACATGTAAGAATCTTGTTTGCCTTTTCTTTTCATCCAGGAAAAATCCAAATCAAAATGCGCTAATCCTTTGTCGTGATTTTAATTGAAGGTTTCGCCTGCTCGGATTTGAATCAGTCATCCGCCGATAGCAATGATGTTGCATCAGAGTATTCAGAGTCTCAACCCGATAGTGGATTTGTGGATATTATTGAGAAGGTGAAGGTTACCGTGGTTGATATGATGAGCAACTTGTCTGATTACTTCCGAAGCTTCTTTGGAGGTGAGGGGGTCAATAGAGTAATTTCAAGTTCTGATGGAAGTGCAAATGCTGAAACTGTTATGGAGGCATCATTTGTGGGATTGGCTGTCATGGCTATAATGGTGATTCTTGTCAAGCGTGTTTAATCAGAATACGCTTTGGAGTATTTGTAAAATTGTGTCGAAGTTTTTATAGTTTGAATTCCAATTTATTTGTGCTCTACATGTAAGAACGAAATTTGATCCTTAACCTGCTTTTTGTGGGTACTTGTACTTTAGTACTGTCCTAGATCATGATTCAACATTAGAAGTGTAATGATTTTTTCCTAATAACTGAATACTTTTGTCTATAAATAATGCACATTGAAGAGTTTTGGAAAAGGTTCTTGGTGGGGGAAATGTGAATGGAAGACCCGAGTAAATTGAATTAAGTCCATGAATCTAAGAAATAGTGAGAATTGTTGATCTCTCTTAATATCTCTCTCAATTTGAAACATTCCGGATTTGAATTGATGTCCTTCTATTGACTCCTCATAAATTGCATGGATTTATCCAAAAGGTTTCATTTCAATTGGAATTTGGTTCCATGTACGAGAATCTCAACCAAGCATCGATGGCTAAATGGTTAAAGCGTACGCCAATAGACCCTCTAACGAGTCTATTGGAATTTGTAAAATGGAATCAAATGTCAAGGTGTAATTGTTATTTTAAAAATAGCTGGTTTTTTTTTTTTTTTTTTTTGTAATTAAGCCTACTCTCAAGGGTAATTTTGGAAATTAACCCGGTAAAAATATTTATGATCACTTGAGGCTAGCCCAACAATACATAAGTCGCTTCAACCAACGGTTTCATACAATGTGTTTATCCAAAACAGAATGAGGATCATCACCACAGTCATCGTTTCAAACATAACTAGCCACAAGGAATAATAACAAACAATAACATAAAGGAAATAAAGAAGGCAGAAATCGAAAGATCGAACATCATAAAACGAAATGTAAAGCTTGCCATAACAAAGATCTCAATTTTTTTTTTTTTTTTTGAAACCAATAGCACTCTATTTAGTCATCCAAGAATAATTTAGAGATGTTCTAGAAAGTGGTAGTTACTGATTAGTTAAGACGGTTACAATTCATTGACATTGTAATCGACTCCCACCTTCTATAAATACCCTGCTATCCTCTCATTGTAAAGTCAAGTTTTGGATATTCTCTCAATAATAATCCTCATCTTCTTCCCCTCGCTTTATGTTCTCATTATATGATATTCAATATGGTATCATGAGCCAGACATATTTTTTTGAAGCTTAAAATCTCTCATCCATGGCGTCTCTCAGCCTTCCATCCATGAATACTCTCACTATCAAGCTGGACCGCAGAATTACAATTTTGGCGTGCTCGGTCCTCGCTTAACGCTACGCCTCATGGTTTTGATGACTTCCTCCTTGGAACTACTACAGCACCGTCTAAACTTCAGATCACTGATGATGATACCTCTTCTCCTAATCCTGAATTCTCAATTTGGCTTCGAAAGGACCAATTTCTATACAGCTGGATGCTTGGTTCGATTTCAGAAGGAATGCTTGGTCACATTCAAAGGTGCACAACTTCAGCTGAGATATGGCAAGTTTTAGAAAATCTTTTTCGTTCAAGTTCTAAAGCTCGGGTGATGCATCTTCGATTACTTCTTCAAACCACTAAGAAAGGGGATCTTAGCGTTGAAGAATATGTTCTTAAGATGAATTCTATAGCTGTTGATATACAATCTGCTGGTCAGATAATCTCTGATGATGATTTAGTTCTACATATACTCAGTGGTTTAGGACCGGAGTTTGAATCTGTGATCGTGAATCTGACTTCACAAATAGGCAAATTAAGCTTGTCTGAGGTACAATTTGCCCTACAAACACATGAGATGAGGTTGAAGCAGTACAATTCTGTTGAGAGCATTTCAACTCTTCCTTCTCCAGCCTTACATGTTGCCACTCGAAGACCTTTCAATGATACTCGTTCACCTCGAGGTGGATTTTCAGGTGGTCGATTTCGAGGTAGAGGACGTTTTGGCAGGGGTACTAGGCTTATTTGCCAAATATGTGGTCGCAATAATCATGTAGCTTCTAAATGCTACAAACGATTTGATGTTAATTTTGTTGGCTTTAATCATGACTCTGTGGCTTCTTCGTCTGTGCATACACCGCAGGCTGTTCAAGCTCACATTGCTAAGCCTGAATCTGTATCACAAGCTCACCTCATTAACCTCTTCCAATATTCTTTGAGAACTCATCTATACTTGGTGCTCCTTGTGGTGTGACAGTCCTTACAACTCCTGCGGACCTACATGTGGCTCATTCTACAATCAGGTTGCCTCTAATTCCCCACCTAATGATCCTGAATGGTACCTAGACAGCGGTGCCACACACCACATCACCAGGAACTTTGGAAATCTGAAATCCGCAATCACCATATCGGGGTAAGGATAGGCGGTTGTTGGTGATGGTTCTTCCATTCCTATAAGTCATATTGGACACACTTCTTTCCCCACCATATCCTCTCACACTAATCTTCACTTACAAAATGTCCTGTTTGTTCCGGATATAACTAAAAACTTACTAAGTATATCCAAGTTTCTTGCTGATAATAATGTGTTTATTGAGTTTCATTCCACTCATTGTCTTGTGAAGGAACTGAGTACACACCAAATCCTTCCTCGAAAGGAACACTTAAGGATGGGTTGTACCAACTTGACCTTGCTCATCTCACAAGACCAGCCTCCACTTCTCCAGCTCCTCAACTCCATGCTACTACGCATCCGGACCTTGTAATGTTTCCTCTTCTCGTTAACTCTGTTCATGTTTGGCATAATCGCCTGGACATCCATGTAATAACATCTTGTCTCATGTATTCAAAATTGCAAATGTACGAATGCAATCGTTAATTCTTTGCATTTTTGTGAAGCACGTAGGTTTGGTAAACTTCACCAAATGAATTTTCCTTCTATTCCAAATTCTAAATTCTCCATTTGTCTTGATATATTCGATGTTTGGGGTCCCGCTTCCACTCAATCTCGAGATGGATTCAAATATTATGTTCATTTCATTGATGCTTGCACTAAATACACATGGATTTACCCCCTACACCAAAAATCTGAAGTTCATCATACTTTTCTCAATTTTAATACCATGATTGAAAGACAATTTGGTGTTAAAATTAAGTGTCTACAATCTGATTGGGGGGGGAGAGTATCGTAGTTTACAATCTACTCTTGCTTCTCTTGGCATTATCTTTCGCCATCCTTGTCCCCATACGCACCAACAAAATGGCACTGCGGAGCGTAAGCATCAACACATTGTTGAAACGGGCATTTCCCTTCTAGCTCGTGCCAAGTCGCCTCAAAAATACGGTGGGAGGCTTTCTCAACGCCACCTATCTCATTAATCGACTGCCATCACCTACTCTTGGGTATAAGTCTCCTTTCCAGCTCTTGTTTCACAAACTCCCTGACTATTCATTCTTAAAAACATTTGGTTGTGCTTGCTATCCTTATATTCGCCCATATAATCACTCCAAACTCCAGTTTAGATCCACCAAGTGTGTTTTTCTTGGTTACAGCCCCACTCATCATGGATATAAGTGCTTAAGTCTTTGAAGGAGGTCGTATCATACTTTATCTTGTGATATTTAATGAACAAGAATTCCCTTATCCCTCATTGTTCTCCACCTCCTCATCCACTTCCCCTGCTATCTCAGTTTTTACACCTGGACAGTTGCCTATACTCCCACTCACTCTTCCTCAGCCTGGAGATAATTCTAGTATATCCTCTGCACCTCTTGCATCTGTTCCTTCTGCATCCACCTCATCACATACAGCATCTTCCTCTCCAGTTCAGCCTACCCCTTCTCCTTCTCCTCCTCCTCCCCCCCCTCCCACTCATTCTATGGTTACAAGGTCCAAGCATGGAATCTTTAAACCCAAAGCTTTCACCTCCACATCCCTCTCCTCCTTTATCAACCATCATCTGCAACAGGCCTCGACTATCCCTGAGTGGAAAGTTGCAATGGATCAAGAATACAATGCCTTGATGAAAAATCACACTTGGGATTTGGTCCCTTATTCTGATGATATGAACTTGATCACCAACAAATGGCTCTTTAAGGTAAAACATTGTGCAGATGGTCAAGTTGACAGATTGAAAGCAAGGCTTGTGGTTAGAGGTTTCAACAAAATCCTGGGATTGATTTTCTTGATACTTTTAGCCCAGATTATTAAACCATTAACTATCGAGTGGTGTTCTCTTTGGTCATGTGACTAGGGGGTGGCATATACACCAAATTGATGTTAATAATGCGTTTAAATGGTGTATTGAAGGAGAGTGTGTACATGGCTCAACCTAGGAAGGGTATGTGGATCCCAACCACCCCACACACGTTTGCAAGCTTGTAAAGGCATTGTATGGACTTAAACAAGCCCCTAAGGCTTGGTATATGATACTCTCAAAGGTCTCATTGAAAATGGGGTTCTACAACTCTCTATCGTTTCACTTGTTCCATAAATGTGACCAGGGCAAGTTATTGGTTGTACTAGTCTATGTTGATGATATTCTAGTAATGTGGGGATATGATAACACGGCTGATTCAATACCTGGATACTCACTTCTCTCTGAAAGATCTGGGCTCAGTGCACTATTTTTTGGGAATTGAAGTTCACAGGCTAGGTGATGGTGGTTACTTGCTGAATCAACACAAATACATCAAAGATCTGCTTCATAAGACTGACATGAGCACTTGCAAACCTTGTCCTACTCCTTGCATTCCTAACATCAAACTCTCATTATCTGACAGCATCCCTTTCGAGCAACCTCATCTATATCGCAGCACGGTTGGGGCCTTACAATATCTATCTATGACAAGGCCTGATATCTCATTCTCAGTTAACAAACTGAGTCAATTCTTGCATACACCTACAGTCAATCATTGGAAAGCATGCAAGAGAGTTCTTCGCTATCTTCGGTACTATGGATTTTGGTATTCGATTTACACCACTCACGGGTTTCACTTGGAGGTTATCTTTGCCGATCTTGTTGGGCGTGTGTAGATGATAGAAAGTCCACAAGCGGGTATTGCATTTTTCTTGGTCCAAATTTAGTTGCCTGGAGTTCTAGGAAGCAATCCGTGGTTGCGAGAAGCAGCACAGAGTCCGAATACCGATCACTTGCTTCCGCCACTACCGAACTAATGTGGCTCAAATCATTACTTGCTTGAACTTTGTGTCACCATACCTCAAATCCCCGTTCTTTGGTGTGATAATGCGGAGCCATCTCTCTCGGCTTCTAATCCCATGTTTCATCAACGTCGAAGCATATAGAAATTGACATACACTATATTCGTGAAAAAGTACAACAAAAGGCACTCGAAATCGGGTTTGTTCCTCGAGAAAGTCAAGTGGCGATGTCCTCACTAAACCGCTCTCAATTGGCCGTTTTTCGGTTCTTATCTCACAAGTTATGCATCCAACAAAAACCAGATTCACATTGCAAAGGGGCATGTTAGAGATGTTCTAGAAAATGGTAGTTCTGATTAGTTAAGACGGTTACAATTACATTGACATTAGAATCGACTCCCGACCTTTCTATAAATACCTGCTATCCTCTCATTGTAAAGTCAAGTTTTCGGATATTCTCTCAATAATAATCCTCATCTTCTTCCTCGCTTTATGTTCTCATTATATGATATTCAATACAATCAAAATCCTATAATAGAATAACTCGACACCTAGAATTAAAAATGCAGAATAGTTCTAAAAAAAAATTCAAACTTCCAATTAAATGGGAGCGAAAATTAAAGAAGCCAAATATTTTTGATATTGTCGCTATGCTTCAAACAACTCCAAGAAGTAGCCTTGTCGTCGACTTGAGACCGTGAGCGCTCTTATGAATTCGCTTAACACGTCCATTTTCAGATATAAGAGGATCAAAAACTGTTATCTCATCAACACGACGAAGCAACTCTGTCCTAAATCGCTTCGTATTCTGATTCATGGCCACATTACGCAAAACATGCATTTTAGGATACCTAAAACATTTAGCAATGTTATGTTTGTTGGCAGAGTCAGATGTAAGGATAACAATCGTTCTTCGGAAGTCAACCACGAGCCCTTCATCATCATCTAGAGTACCCTTATCGAAAATCTCCAGCAGGCTCTTATAAAGCACATCATCAGCAAATTCAACTCCATCAAACATAAGAACCATGCATGGACACTGCTTCACTTGCTCGATAAGTAATGTTTTCTGTAGTTCGCCGTTGCTATTGTTCTCCAATTCGACATGCGCGAACAACGACTTCCCAGAACTTGTTGTCAATGAATCGGTAAGTACATTAACCAGTCCCCTTTTAGCATCATCATCCAGGCCTAAAAACAGGTAATGTTTAGCCGGCAATTCAGGCAAATGCAATGGCGAATCGACGATCTTCACTACAGCATTGATTATCGATGCGATTACTTTAGCAACATCAGTAGTAGTGTCAGTTTGCAAGCTCCTCCAGATATTCTTAATCGTACTCGTCTCTTCGGCCTTAGGAAGACAATTCGGTCCTTCCCAAGACGTATTCTCGGCGGTGGATTAGGACATGGAGAAAACAACATGATCGAATCGCAAATAGCCATAACAACCGCCCGAGCCGAGATAAATCCTGGCCAATGCAATCCAATAAAAGCAAGCATTCTTTTCGTAACTTTCAAAAAATCCTCAGACGCTGATTCGACTTTCGTCCTTAAATCCGCGATCGATTTACGAAATGTCCCACTCTTCTCGCTCGAAATACCAATCCTCCAAATCTTTCTCTGTGTGTGAAATCTAAAATCCGGTTAAATGCGTTCCGACAAGCGTATCAACGCATACAACGACAACACTATCATAACCTTCGCGATAAATGTGGAACAATGTGATCAAGCAACGATTTTTTGATCGCCATTCCACTCCCGACAAATGAATCTTTCGACGGCTTCTCTAATAACACATCTAATCTAAGCGATCGTCGAGGCGTGCACGCGGCGAATCTTCTTCCAAAGAATTTCCGGCTACAACGGCTGGTGACGGCTCTCGATCGCGATTTCCACGACAAAAACGTTATCCAAGTAATCTAATGAGATGAGCACCAAAGAACTTTCTCACGTCGTCCTTTAAATCACGATTACGAGTCTCGTGGTCGACTCCCACGCTCGAGGTCATGAAAATGATCGACTTAGAGAAGTCGACACGGTTCCCATTAACATCTCTCGAAGCTACATTACACAAAACCCTCGGCGGAACCCCCGTTACGGCGAAGGGGGCCTTATCGATTTTTCCAAGAGAATAACGAATACGGACGTTTTCGGACAGCCTCCGAGAGACGATCCCACAAATCCGAACTCTTCTCCTTAAACTTAAATAATCGGGAGACGCCGATCCTTCTAACCGAGGCACTTCATACTCCGACATGTCGATCTCCACAAGCCTTGCCCGTCGCCGCAATACAAATGCTCCGCGATAGCCTTGCAATCTCGCGTTTACCAAAAGGAGAAACGATCCCTTAGGCCGCATCATCTCATCTCTCACACTCTCGAAAATTTCATCGATCACGCGATCTTGATCCACCAACCTCTCTGTTTCGTCCCCGTATCTCGCCATTTCGCGAGAAGAAGGAAGAATCTCGAATCGGGACGCTCGGCCGGCTCACCACCTCCGCGACGTGACAAGCCTCGACCGTCAAGAGACTCCCAAAACAAATGACTAATTCGCCCGTAGATCATTCAAAAACGAGCAACATCTTTAGCCACATCCACATCATCACTGTCTACACTAGCCAATTCCCGGTACTGTTCTCGTTCGGGGAGGGCAATCCAGTCGAGATTTTCGACGCATAGTCCTTAAAAAGCTGAGCTGTTTAACAAATTCGATGACAACGAGACATGATTAAATTCTTGTATGAAGTCTTTCATGTGAATCGATCGTAATCGCGTTCGTTCTTATCCTATTCATCCGAGGATTGGCTATCCGGTGGATATCCTGTATAGTTCGATTATTTCGACTAGAGAACGACGGAGAACGTATGATTTCTCATTGAACTTCGCTCTCGTGGGCACAATTTCTGAAATTTTCTAGCACCAGTTCACATGCTCCACGCAAGACTTCAACAACCTGGCACTGAACAATGGCGAGATCAAAAGCTTGTTCCGAAATTCGAACGCAGTATTTATCCTCCAGTTTCAGTTTATCTTCCTTTAAAACCATCACATGCTCCTGCTCCATCGGATGCGAGCGATGAACAAAAGCAATACTGAAACTTAAAGTGAAGAAAAAAGATGAATCTCAAATTTTAATATCGATTCATTCAACCACCTAAAAATATTAATAAAACAACTATTTATAATATCAAACTCCTGTAATAATAAAACTTCTAACTTAACTAGGAAATAGACATTGTAAAATAAAAGAATCTTAGACTTACAAATCACTTTAAATATAAGATATTGTAAAATTCTAGATATCTTATCCTTGTTGTAACACTATGAGAGTATGGCAGCCGGGTGGGGATGATTGACGAGGTAGCAAATATGTTGGATGGATTTTCTGTTACACAATAGTATTTATCCTCTATCTCACAACACGGCGCCAAATTCTCTTAACAAAATTTACTAACCAAAAAAAAGGTGGAGTTAGATTTTTAATTATGGAAATAAAGATTTTTGAAAAGAAATCCATGCTAATACAAATCTAACACGGTTGTTTTTTCTGTCAGTTAATTTTTTTATATATGATTTTAGTTCTAAAAACTATAATGTATATTAAAGTATATCTTAATTATTATATCCGATTCTTATTTCATAAATTAATATTATAATTATACACTAACATTCAAGATCACATGATGAGCTTCAAATACGGCCCAAATAAAATAGGTTCAGATTAGATTTATTTAACCCAAATTCACCCGTCTAGTGGCAAGGCAAACGTAATGGACCAAATAGTGGACTTATAGTTCTAGGCCTTAGTTTGATTTGCCATGATCTTTGATTGTGAACAACGGCATATTTTTATTTTTTTATTTTTTTGGGGAATATTTGGAAGTGAAAAAACTTGTATTGATAAGAAATATCAAGTTAATCAATGACTAATCTTTCTCCATACGTCTGAATTATGATTCAGAAAAGATTGTTTATTATTATTACTATTATTATTATTATATTATTATTATGACATCACTTTATTGCTATTTTTCATTTTGTTAGTGAAGATGAATTAATTTGAACCAAACAAAAATAGAGTAGGAAGCCATACATATATGGTTATATGACCTTGAAAAGAATTGCATAATTCACTTTTGTTTTATGGTACAACATGTACATATGTGATTTACAATTAGGGATAATTAAATAAAAAACTGAGGTTCGGGCTAATTACAAAAAAACTCTAAAGGTTTTGAAAATTATAAAAAGAAATCCTGAGATCTGATTTGATTTAATCTTATATTTTCTCCTTCATAAGCAAAACCATCTCAAAACCCCCCGATAATTATGTTTATCCCCTTAAATTTAAAACATAATCAAACCCGAGGTTTTTTTCTTTGTAATTTTTAAACATTTCTACGTTTTTTGTAATTAGCCCAAGCCTCAAGGATATTTTTTTGTAATGATCCCTTACATTTATATATGACTTTATTGCCATTCCAAACTCGACTCTCCTCTTGATTTCAGCATATTTTTGAACCACTTGACAGAGGACTTAGGTATCCTGGTAAGATTTTTCTTGAAATCCACATAGTAAAGCCCAAACCGGACAGTATATCCCATGTTCCATTCCCAGTTATCAAGCAACGACCAAACGAAATATCCACGAATGTCACAATCGTCTTGCCTGCATTATTTTGAGTTTGTTTCAAATGTTTTTCACAGAAAATATAGAAAATTTAGCACAATAAGACAGCTTATTGTGATCAGTACCTTATAGCAGCAGATAGGTTTGAGAGATAGTCCCTATGATAATTTATTCTCTTGTCATCCTTCAAAGCCTTATATAGCACTAAATGAGATCGATTAGGATCATCCATCCCTGAAACCATAGAATTATCGAATGAGATAAGCGTATATATGAGATTTTAGCTTCGTAAATACGTGCCGAAAAACTCTTACCGTTTTCTGTTATAATTACCGGTGGATTCCGTATTTGTCTTTAATGTAGTTTGCCAACTTCCGGATACCCCATGGAACGATGTGCAGCCATTGAGACGCGCCTGGAAAAAGGGAACGCATATATATGAAGATTTTCAAAAATACATCGTTGACTCACTTTTAATTATTTTTGCACTAGTCACAAGACTCACAACTACTTTTTCCAATAAGAAAAAAAAATCATTAAATCACCGATCATTATTACACATTTTCTCACAAATTTCATTTGTCTGACACTCTGCTCACAAATTCCACTATCTCACACATTTCTAATCAACAATCATTATTTTACTGTTCTTATATGAAATCAACTTTCATGGTTATATTTTTCATTTCATGTCCAATCACACTCTCAAAATTTATCTTTCTTTGTTCAAAAGTTTTTTATTACTATTTTCGACGAGAAGCGGACACTTACTCTTTCTCCGATGGCAACTCCATGCTTTGAAGCTAAAGTGAAATGTAAACATAATATTAGTGCCAATATTAATGAACCATATATTATATATAAAGGTATAAGATTATATACATTCTTTTGGTATCTTACCGGTGGTTATTACAGCAGAGTCCGATGAGGCGTCCTGGAGTACGAGCTTACGGATTCTAGTCCGATCATTGCGGGCATACAATGTCGTGTAATGATTTATGCCGATGAAATCCAGAGACCCCTTCAAGAATCGGGACACCTCCGGAACGATTTCAGGTAGTCTTTTGCCTACCAGCTTCTGCATCGAAAGAGGGTAATCCCCAAGGAGAAGAGGATCAAGGAACCTGATTTAGATTTGCAACTCATCGTTCGTTAATTTTCCGAAAATTCACCAAATTGTATTTTATTTTTTTCCACATAAAGTACTCTTTTTTGTGGTGTCTTACCATCCAAGTCCAAAATCCAGGGCTCTCCTTGCAGCATCTATATCCTCATCTTTGTTGGATATTGGTTCATACCACTTAGCATCTAATACTATCCCAACTCTGCCTTGTTGGCTTTCCTAAAACATGTCATTTATTAAAATTGAAGCCCTGGTTACATAAATAATGGGAATAATTACAAAAACTATCCTTAAAGTTTGACCCAAATACAAAAAAACCCAAATATATTTCATTTTCTTAACAAATATCCCCCTATTGAGGCAATTTGTAAAATAGAAACAAATATCAAGGAAGGGTTTGTAATTTTGAAAGATGCCTGGGCTTTTTTGTGATTAGACTAAATCTCAAGGATTTTTTTTTTAATTAATCCATAATAATGTCGTTAACTGTATTTTCTCTTTTAGGCAGAACATACCTTGAAATTATTCTGATAGCTGTGATAAGCAGCAGCATGGGACAAGAGAATGTTATGAGCTACTATGTACGGTTCGACCGAAGATTTTCCATTTTTGCAGATTAAATGTCCGAGGATTGAGCATCTGCCCGGAGCTTGAACTCCTAAATCGTAACCTTGGATTGCCATACCATGTGGCTCGTTGAAAGTCATCCAATTCTTCACTCTATCTCCGAAAGCTTCGAAACAGATACAAGCATAATTTTTGAAATCCTTTCTGCAGTATAAGTAAAGTTTATGAATTTAAACTTTTATTGTTTTAGCCTTTAAATGCAATATCACCGTGATGCAAAGAATGCACGTACACGACTTGATCGCTTAAAAATCCTCCGTATTTATCTTCGAGCATCTGTGGAAGGTCCCAATGGTACAAAGTTGCATAGGGCTGGATTCCTTACAGAATATTGAGAGCAAAAATATTGAATAAAATTGAAATAATGATCATATGATATAAATTTTAGATAATATTCTTTTCTCATCAAACCTTTTTCTAGTAATGCATCTATCAGATTGTTGTAGTATTCTATCCCTTCTGGATTTGGTTCCCCTGTTCCATCTGTTGATTTTCACATACTAAAGCCATAAGGGATGTATATTGTCTAGAAAATAAATTCTCTTCTTGAAATGAATTGAGTTTTTGTGAATTGTTTTGGAAAATCTTACTTGGCAAGATTCTTGACCATGAGATGGAGAATCTATAAGCATCCATGCCCAAGTCCTTCATCAAGTCTATGTCACTCTGTCATATGAAGTTAATACATCAATTTCAGTTGGGAAAAAATCAAACCTTAAATTGATTAATGTAATGTTGTTGTTTACTCAACCTTAAAGTCACATCATATTATTCTTATTCGTAAATTGAATATTTTCTTGGGATAATTACAAAAAAACTACCCCTGAAGTTTGGGTAAATTACAAAAATACCCAAAGATGTTTGAAAATTAAGAAAAATACCTTATGAATGGGACCAATGGATAAAGTGTAATTCAGAATCAAACCTCAGGAGTTTTTTGTAATTTTCAAAAACATGTGGGTTTTTTTGTAATTAACCCAAACAACAAGGGTAATTTTTGTAATTATCTCTTTTTTGGTACACTTGTTATCCTATTGTACAAATGGCATAATGCTTAACATTTTTAATAACTTGAGACTGCGCATTATCCTCTCCGAATGCTTTATCATAAATTTGGCTTTACTATTTTTTAAATCAAAGATTCCTTTTATCATTTTGGGTTTGTACAGGTGACATAATGCAAAAGCAAGATAAGAGGCGGATACACTATGCAATCTACTTTGTGTTTGGATATTGATCAATTCTTCACTAAATAAAACAATTATTATACACACACACAAAGAAAGAGGAAAAAAATCTTTTTCAAGTGCCAAGAAACAAGACATTGGTTAAAACTTAAACAACAGGTCTACTCATGTGAGACGTGAGACGGTGATACTTTTAGTGTAATGCAAGTGATACTTTATCTAAATACACTAATTTAAGTGTATTTTGACAAATATCACTATTTACGTTAAAAGTATCACCTCTCACGAACTTTCACCGTTCACGTAAGTTTTTGCGAAACTGAAAAAGGTATATAAACTGGTGGATTATGAAATCAAATCAATGCATCTTCATGAAATATTCACCTTGAACCGATGATACTGATCAACCGCGGTGTTTGCATTACTGAAATCCAATATTCTTCCTATTTTTTTTGGAAGAAAAAAAGGGGTAAAATAATTTAAATTTGCACATTTTGGAGTCTTGAAAGAAAAGAGCGATCAGTGATCACCAACCTGGTTTTCTGGTGAAGGTATCCCATATGCTGTCTCCTTTATTTCCTTCATTTACAGCTCCTTCAAACTGATAATTACCAAGTCATCCTTATTTGTAATTATATTTACAAGAATGCATAATTACAAAAATCACCCCTGAGTTTTAGCTTAATTACAAAAAAAAACCAATTATCTTTCAAAATTACAAATACGACATTTACATCTATTTTACAAAACCGCACCATCCAAAAAGAGGGAGTATTTGTAAAGTAATTACAAATCTAAAATGGGGTGTTTTTGCAATTTTGAAAAGTAAATGGAGATTTTTGTAATTAAGCTAAACTTCATGGGTAGTTTTTGTAAATTGTCATAATCACTTACAAATGAAAAGAGGTGAAACCTGGTAAGCTGAAGAAGCAGTCCCAAAAGTGAACCCATATGGAAAATCAGCTCGGCTAATGGATTCACATTTGACAATAATCAAGAATGTCACCACCACAGATAAAAGTGCTAAATAAATGGTTGCCATTGGTTGAATTGTTTGATCATCAACAACTGCGTTGCAAATTAAAGCTCATTAAATGTTTGGGTTTTTTGGTGTTTGCTTTATATAAGTTTTAAAAAAAAAATGAAAAATGGGTTTTTGGGTCTAATGTTGAAGCAAGATGAATTTTAGAAGCCAAGAAAGTTGGAAAAATAGCGACTCTAATAAGGCCCTTCTCTTGCGGCAAAAGAGGTTGACGGCTTGTTAAGCAATCTCTGCCTTTTGCTTACACGTTTTCATCCTACATAAAAACAGACCCTGCCGAGTGGACACCAATTACATAGTTTATTTTGATTTTGATAAATATTTTATGCATTTAAAATATTTTATTGGAATATGTACCTATATATATAGGGATAATTACAAAAATACCCTTCATGTTTTGGCCTAATTACAAAAAAAACCTAACTAACTTTCAAAATTACAAAAAGTATCTCTGATATTTGATTCGATGTTAAAATTAAGGGATAAATTGTAACATTTTTATAAATATGAGGGGATTTTGAAATATTTATTGGTTATGAATGGGATAAATGTTAGACAAAATAAACTTCCAGGGTGTTTTTGTAATTTTGAAAGTTAATTTGGATTCTTTTTGTAATTGGGTTAAACCTCAAGGGTACTTTTTGTAATTAACCCTATATATTTATTTTTATATCCACACTTTTCTCACCTAAATGTGATGTTGTATTTCAAAACAAAATTGAATGTTGTAAATATATTTTTAAAGTGAATGGCAGCTTGTGGCTGGAAAATAATTTTTAGTATTTTTAAATGTCGATTTTTGATTTTGCTTCTACTTCGTTTAATTAAAATTTCAAAGCAAGGGATGAGGTGTTTCTCTTTCTGAATGGATAGAAGTTTATTGTGCTATGTTAATCAGAAAAACCTTTGAAAATAGAGGACATGTATTTTTGTTATTTTATTACTGAGCTCATTTAAATATGTGTTTTTAGTTTCGACTTCTTTTTCAAATCAACTACTTTTTATTTTTATTACAATAAATTATTTTATTGATTATGAAAAAATCTCTACTGGCACAAATTATATGCCGAGTTTAACCTAAGCAGAAAAAAAAAAGAGGAAAAAGTGATTGTGGGTTACGAATATCAGATTAAAGGAATATGATTATCATGGGTGCGATCGGGATTTTTCATTCGGTGCGGTCGAATTTCTTTCATTGTGGCAGGACGAATGTCGGACTCGATATGAAATAAATCTTCAGTTGAAGTTCTAGTGTGGTCCAACTCAAATTTAACAATGCCACCGAGATCGAAAGCGGTCCGCCGACCGCACTCGTCTAAGGTAGTTTCGCCCATGATGATTATCATGATCATCGTACATTTTAAGATAACAAATTGCTAAATCTCGAATTACTTAACATAAGAGATAGAAAATGAAAATGAACTGAACAATTCTATTGATCTCATTGCTTTGATATTTATACAGTTCACAGAGGCGGTTAGACATTGATTAGGGAAATCGAAAATAGTTATTTACAAAACTACTCATAACTAACTCTGATCGTTAGTTAGTTAGTTTACAACTGAAAACTCTAATACACTCCCCTCAAACGAAGCCAGGAGGAGTTTGTAAAGAAAATTTTGAACACAAAGTTTGGAACCGGAGTGAAGGAAGGGGTTTGGTAAGAGCGTCAGCCAATTGATCCTCTCAAGGTAGATACCGAATTTCAATTTCCCTACTCTGCACTTTCTCCCGGATATAGTGAACATCAACTTCGATATGCTTAGTTCGCGCATGAAAAACTGGATTGGAAGCTAAAGATATGGCACTTATGTTGTCACACCAAAGAATGGATTGTTGATCAAGAGAGAAACCAAGCTCAGTGAAGAGAGATTTGATCCAAACTAGATCGATGAATCGCTTGGGCAAGGACTATACTCGGTCTTTGCTGCGGGCAACCACGTTTTGTTTCTTCGAACTCCAGTTGATGAGGTTGGATCCAAGGAAAACACAGTAACCACATGTAGACGTCTGTCATCAATAGAACTCGCCCAATCCGCATCTAAAAAACTCTGAAGATGAAGTCGGGAAGAAGGGGAAAACAGGAGACCATGATGAGAAGTACCTTTGAGATACCTTAACACCCTCTTACATTCACCCCAGTGTGATGTAGTAGGTTCATGCAAGAATTGACTCAACTTATTGACAATGTAAGAGATATCCGGCCTAGTGAGTGTTAAGTACTGTAAGGCTCCAATGGTGCTGCGATATAAAGTGGCCTTGTCAAACATAGGGCTGTCTTTCAAAAAAAGCTTTTGGCTGGTACAATGAGGTGTGATGCATGGATTGCAGGACATCATATTGGTTTTCTTGAGAAGCTCCAGGATGTATTTATGTTGGTTTAGGAGCAAACCATCTGAAACTGAGTGCACTTCCAAGCCCAAGAAATACTTAACTTCCCCAAGATGCTTAAGAGAAAAGACCCTTTGTAAATTTGTTATAACCTGCTGAACAAGAGAAGGACTGTCCCCAATAATAAGTATGTCATCTACATAAACAAGAGCCAAAATGAGAGAAGAACCCTGCTGCTGATAAAATAGACAACCATCAGACACTGAAACCTTAAATCCCGGGAGAAGAGATGAAACTTGAGTTTATCATTCCAAGATTTTGGTGCTTGTTTGAGACCATATATAGCCTTAACTAGCTTACACACATGATTTGGCTTAGAGACATCCTCATAACCTGATGGCTGAGTCATATATACAACCTCCTTCAAATCTCCATAGAGGAATGCATTATTGATATCAATATGCTGAATCTTCCATCCTCTAGTGACTGCAAGTGAAAGAACCAACCTGATAGTAATAGGCTTTACTACAGGGTTAGAATGTATCAAAATAATCAATGCCTAGAAGCTGTTGAAAGTCCTTTGCCACTAGTCTGGCCTTAAATCTGTCCACATCACCATTTGGTTTAAATTTAACTCTGAAAACCCATTTATGATCAACTACCTTCATTTCAGGGAAAAAGGGAACTAAATCCCAAGTATGGTTCTTAAGAAGAGCTGAATACTCAGCATCCATAGCCTCTTTCCACTTGGGATGAGATAAAGCCTCCATGATAGTAGATGGTTCAGAATTGGTGTGAGTGACTGAGAAGAGTTTGGGTATAAAAATGCCAAGTTTGGATCTGGTTGTCATAGGATGTAGGGATGGATTGGGAGCAGGAGGAGGAGGAGCTGGATTATGACTAGAATGAGAGGAAGACTCTGAAGATGATGGAGAGGATATATCTGCTAGTGGATTTTGAGGAGCACTAGAGTTGGTATTTGGAGATAATGATGAAGATGATGAAGCAGGATTAGAGACAAGATGAAGAGAAGGTAATGAAGGAATGAGAGTTATGTTTGATACATGTTTTTATCTTAATTTTGATGATTTTATTTTATCACCAAAACAATGTTTTTAAAGGTTGTCCAAATACTCCTAAATGATTTAAAATGGTTTCAATATTTTCCTAGGAGTATTTCCTCAAGTTTATTTTTGTTAATAATGGACAACACTTTTATTTATTTTATATCAATGAGTTTTTACTCCTATAACAGTCCCTAAATGTTGTCTAAATACTCTCGATCGGTTTAAAATGTTTTTACTATATTTTGGAGTATTTTTTGAGTTTTATTTTCGATAAAAATTGGACAACATTTACGCCTCGTGGTCGACCGACCGGCGCCCTATAGGGCAACCCATACGAAGATGTTTTAGAAAGCGAGAAAAATGAGACGGAAGGAAAACAAGCGGTCGACCGTCGTCGCCGGCGATCGGCCAGACTGCAAGTTTCATGTTGAAAGCGAACTTAACCCCCGTTTTTGTGTTTAGGGGGACCGGTTGAGACAGGGTCGGCCGGTGCCGGCCTCGTCGGCCGTCGCCTGTTGTAATCTTCAAAGTGTTCTTATTTTCTCTTATTTACGTACAACCTCGCCGTGTATTGACAAAAAAAATATGACCGTTTGACAAAACACATTCCTTAAATTGTGGGATTGATTTCTAACAGACTATATTCTTGATTTTAATTGTATTTTTCTCAGAGATTTTCAATCCCCAAGAGGAGCCTATGCTTGATCAATCATCTCCTATAAATAGAGGAAGTTTTGGAGCAACCAATACAACAATTGAGATACAACACAACAAGATACACTTCAAGCAAACACTTGGTCTTTCATTGTTATTATTCTTGTTGTAAAATTGCCTAGCTTATCACTTTCACATCTTTGAGGTCTAGGCTTTTCTTGATTACACTTCGCACTCAAATTGTAGCCGCTTGGACTTACAAGTTACGGGAATGGAGTTGATGGTGAGACCAAAAAAAGAAGAAAGTATGGGAATTCATTTTCATTGAAGCTAACTGTGCTAGCAATATATATCCTCCCAGAAGGACTAAGACATCTATATCCCTTGTGAAATGGACTGTATCCAATGAAGACACACTTGTTAGATCTGAATTGAAGTTTGTGATGGTTATAAGGGCGAAGATATGGGAAGCAAGTGCATCCAAAAACTCTGAGAAAATTGTAATCATGTACTAAACCAAATAGCTTCTGGAATGGAGAAATGTTTTGTAAAGTAGGAGTGGGAAGTCTGTTGATGGTAAAAACTGAAGACACAAAAGAATCCCACCAAAACTTGTAAGGAAGACCAAAGTTAGCTAGAAGAGTAAGGCCCATATCTACAATGTGTTGATGCTTCCTCTCAGGTTTTCCATTTTGTTGATGAGTGTATGGGCAAAGATGTCTAAGTTGGACACCCAGAGAGTGAAGGAATGTAGAAATAGGTCTGTACTCTCCCCCCCCCCCCCAGTCACATTGAAAAGCTTGAATTTTAGATTTAAATTGAGTATCAACAAGTGCAACAAATTGTTTTAGAGCAGACATAACTTCTCCTTTAGTTTGTAGTGGATAAATCCAAGTATAGTTTGTATAATCATCAAGGAAATGGATGTAATATTTAAAGCCATGCACTGTAGGAATAAATAGTGGACCCCATACATCAGAGTAAATCAGTTGAAATGGAGCAGTAGTATGAGATTGTGACAGAGGAAAAGGATTAGCATGTAATTTCCCAGCTTTACAAGCATCACAAAAATGTAGAGAGGACAAGGTTGCATTAACATTTAATTTTTTGAGTACATTGGAAATAACAGAAGGAGAACAATGTCCTAACCGTTTATGCCAAACATTAACATCATTATTGAAGGCAAGAAAAACAGAACTGGATGACAGAGCTTTGGAGGTAGAGGAGCAACGATCTTGGTGAGATCAAGGCAGTATAAGCCATCTTTAAGTGAACCTCGCAGGAGTGTTTGATGTATCATTTTGTCCTTGACAAAACAAGAGGTATCATGAAATTCAATATAAACAGGATTGTCTCGAGTAAATTGAGATATGGACACAAGGTTTTTAGAGATAGCAGGAACATATAGCATGTTATTTAGAAAAAAAGGTTTAGAAGAAATAGGTGAAGGAAGAATATAGGAACCAATGTGAGAGATCTGAAGAGATGAACCATTACCTATGGTGAGTTTATCAGTCCCAGTGTAAGGAGAATGGATGCTGAGATTATTCAGATCTGCAGTCACATGAGCCGTAGCACCACTATCCACATACCAGTTTGCATCAGTAGGAGCTGAGTTGTTAGGAAAAACTGAGTTTCCTGCAGCCTGAGAAAAGTGAGACTGAAAATTTGCCTGAGAGTGATCATAGCCTGGATTGGACTTATGTGTATCAGAAGCAGTGGAAGCAATGTGAGCTTGAGCAGCAGATAGATCAACACCAACAAAATTCACATCAAATCGTTTGAAGCATTTGGAGGTGATGTGATTAGTTTTTCCACAGATCTAGCAGGAAGGTTTATTACGAGGGAAACGACCTCTGCCTCTTCTCCTAGGAAAACCACCACGAGATCCATGAAATAGTGCACCACGAGTACCAAAATTCTAAGAAAAGAACGGTTTCTTAGCAGCAATATTTGCATTATGAAGAACAGCCATAGTCATGGAATCATGAATTGTAGGTTGAGACATATGTTGAATTCGCAATTCGTGCGTCTGAAGAGCATATTGTACATCTTGTAAGGTAAGTGGTTCAGTACGAGAACTCAAATTTACCACTATAGATTCAAACTCATCACCTAGACCATTTAAAATATGTATAATAAGATCATCATCGGAAATTGCTTGACCTGCAGCATGAATTTGATCAGCAATTCCTTACATTTTGAGAATATAATCTGCAACAGATAGGTCTCCTTTCTTAGATGCATGTAGTTGTGCTCGAAGATGTTGAACACGCGCATGAGAGTGAGATCGAAAAGATGTTTCGAGGACAGTCCAAAGTTCAGCAGAATTAGTGCATCGGCTAACATATCCCATCATTGACTCTGAAATAGAGGAAATGATCCCGCTGAAGAGAAGCTGATCACGACGTATCCAGACTGAGTACTCTGGATTCGGAGTGGATCTAGATGAAGAAGATGCCTCAAGGAATTGAGAAGGTGCAGTTGCAGTACCAAATAGAAATTCATCGAATCCATGAGCTTTAATTGTTGCTAAAATTTGAATTCGCTAGTAGGAATAGTTATTGCGATCCAGACGAATAAGAATCGCATGGAAGGTAGGAAGAACAATAGGGGAAGAAGAAGCCTCCATTTGCCGGAAAACGCCGCCGGAAAAATTTTTTGGCCACCGGATCAAAAAGCTCTAGATACCATGCTAAATCTCAGAATTATTTAACATAAGAGATAGAAAATGAAAATGAACCAGAACAATTTTATTGATCTCATTGCTGATATTTATACACAGTTCACAGGCGGTTAGACATTCAGTTAAGAAAACTGAAAATAGTTATTTACAAAACTACCCTTAACTAACTCTAGACTGTTAGTTAGTTAGTTTACAACTGAAAACTCTAATACAAATTAACATAAAGTATTAAAGATTAAGAAAAGACGAGTTGTACACAAATGTATCTCTGATGTGTAAGAAAGAATCTAAGATAAGCTCGTAAACAGATTTATCAGTTAGTTGAGTACTCAACTTGCTTTTCTTAATTTGTTGGCTTCCACAACTTTACTTGGTCAGGGAGAAGAAATGTGTAAGTTTCAATAATCTCTTCATTTTGCCTTTGTTTTTTCATTTTTTTGTCTTTCTAAAATTAATACGACCCGTTGAAGTAAAATATCTGATTGTTTTGGACATATTCTCTCACAAAATAAAAGTTGCCCTTATTTATCGTCTTTTATCTTTTTCAAACACATTTCTTCCCTTTGTAGACTTAGCCATTTCACATGTGGACTGTCGAGATCTCTTGTAATTTAGCATTTTATTTCATATTCTACGACGCACATCAAATATATATAATAATATTTGAAAAATATTTCATGCAAAAGTGTGAACTTCATGGATCTTGTGCTTCAGTAATAGTAGTAGATGTTTTTTAGTGTTGTTAGGAAAATTGACCAGTATTCGATCACATATTAGTGTGTGTGTCCCCCTCCTACTATTTTTGTCTTTAAAGTCAATTAGAGTAGCACATAATAAGCTTTTTTCTTTGACTAGAAACAACTTGCAAAATGTTGATTGATGGTGTTTGTTGAGGTTATAAGCTCTTTAAAACATCTTATAAGATATTTGAGTAATTTTTTAAAAAAGATCTTATGAACTCCAAAAATAAGATGTTAAAAACTTATAAGCTGTTTCTAAAAAAGGCGGGAATTTCAATTTTTTTTTTTTCAAAATAAGATTTTAGTTCAACAACCTCATTTAATTTTGGCTATTCTAATTACCAAATTGTCAATACTAACATCTTAAAAGCTACACTATTTTATTTTATCCAAATACTTTAACAACTTATTTTTAAAATGGAGCTAACATCTTAAGCTCTAACAATATGTTATAAAATGTAGAATTTTATAAAATCTTTTAAATAAACTTAGTCAAACTCACTCTTTAATATTCTTGATTTTTGTAGCATATACCTTTAATTTTCTTATCAATATTCGTAACCAAGCCCACAGCCCACTACATATAAGCATAACTCAAACTCCAACATTGCCCTTTGGGCCTATTCCAAACACAACGTTGGGCTGAAAGACTACTAAGACTCGCAAAAATCGCCATACCTCGAGTAAGGCCCATTTATCCAACCAGCAGCCCTAGGGCAAACCTAATTTCACCCAGAGTCCCAGACAAGAACGTCTCTAAAACCCTAATATCTATATACTCCTCCATTTCTCATCCCAACAATCTCTCGCCGTCCCTCTTCCCCTTTCCCCCCAAACCACACAGAGCTCTCCCCCCAAAATGGGTCGTGTGATCCGGGCACAGCGTAAGGGAGCAGGGTCCGTTTTCAAGTCCCATACCCACCATCGCAAAGGTCCGGCCCGATTCCGCTCCCTTGACTTCGGCGAGCGCAATGGCTACCTCAAGGGTGTCATCACTGAGATCATCCACGATCCCGGCCGTGGTGCGCCGCTAGCACGCGTCACATTTCGCCACCCCTTCCGCTTCCAGCACCAGAAGGAGCTGTTTGTCGCCGCCGAAGGCATGTACACCGGGCAGTTCGTGTACTGTGGTAAGAAGGCCAACCTCGTTGTCGGCAACGTTTTGCCCCTCAGATCTATTCCAGAGGGTGCCGTCGTTTGCAACGTCGAGCATCATGTTGGGGATCGTGGGGTTTTGCTAGGGCTTCTGGTGACTATGCTATTGTCATCTCACACAATCCTGACAATGGAACTACTAGGTATATTCTTGACGATTATTTCATTTGATTTTATTAACACTCCGTTATTTTATATTTTTGGTGAATGTGTTGAGAAGTTGGAGAAATGTTTAGGTAGTTGAATGTCCCCATCTAATTAGAATAGTGTGTTTTGGGGGATTCCATTTCAAAATTTATTATCTTGTTATGTTGTTGCTAAATATGTGGATGTTAGCTGTTTTATGATTTACAAGCATGAAATTGCAGCTAAATTTAAGTGGCTCTTGGGGTTTCTCCTTGTATATCGTCTTTCAATTTCATTTCAGCATTTGTATGCGATGGTCAGCTCTATTGAAGTATCTTATGTATGCACAGAACTGGGGATTGAAATTGAACTTGTCAAAATATCTAGTAAGATTTTTCTGGAAGTTGTTCTATTTTCAGTTCCAGGTTTCAATTGCTCTGTATACCTAGGGCTTTCATTTTGATTTATTAGGATATACAACAACAACAAAACAACAACAAACTAAGCCTTAATCCCACTACGTGGGGTCGGCTATACGGATCATATCGCGCCATCGTTTACGGTCATAAGCCATATTTTCGTTTATTTCTAGGTATAACATGTCATGTTTACATTTATTAGGATATGGATTAGTATAATGAGACTGAACAGTTTGCTTAACAATCATTTTGTATTTGTATGGTACTATTTGATGTCATAAAATGATTAGTCATTGCTCTAGATTCTTTGTGCTAACTCATGACTTAATCTTTTTGGTTTGAAATACAAATTTTGCATCTAAACTAGGTGGAGTTTCCCACTTTTAATTTATTTAACAAGTTTCTCATCTGAACTGAATTTGGAGTCCGAGAACGTCTCAGTAATGTCACTTTTATTTGATGCATTACTCAGTTAGAGGTATATGATGGTTTGATATCACTTCTTTCTTTCTTTCTTGCTTTTATCGTCATCATTAAAGAACATTAAATTTTGACTTATCTTTAAAATTGTTTTTAAATCCTGTACTCTTCCATTTCGTGCTTATTTAAAGCTTCGCTTCCAATAAATGTACTAAGTGGGTAATTAATTGTACAGGATTAAGCTACCATCAGGATCTAAGAAAATTGTGCCCAGTGGTTGTCGTGCCATGGTTGGCCAAGTTGCCGGAGGTGGACGTACTGAGAAGCCAATGTTGAAGGCTGGAAATGCTTATCACAAGTTCCGAGTGAAGAGGAACTCGTGGCCCAAGGTTCGTGGTGTGGCTATGAATCCCGTGGAGCATCCTCATGGTGGTGGTAACCATCAACACATTGGTCATGCCAGTACCGTTCGTCGTGATGCACCACCTGGACAAAAGGTTGGTCTTATTGCTGCCAGAAGAACTGGTCGTCTCCGTGGTCAAGCTGCTGCCACAGCTGCTAAAGCTGATAAGGCTTAGGCTAGTGTTAAGGAACCAGGAGTTTAATTTTGTTACGATCTTCTTTTTTTCAACTTAGTTTGAATCAGATTTTGATTGTTCAAGACATTGTTATTGCAAGAATATACTTGATTTTGTTGGGTTTTTGGACGTTGAGTTAAGACTATAAACTTTTATTCCCTTACGTTGAGTAATTTTTGTGATTGTAGCCCATTTGCCATCAAAGTATTTGGTGTTTAGAGTGTTCGACTTGTTAAAAACTTAAAAATGGTACTAAACCGGCTTTTTAATACCCGATTCAACTATAATTGGGATTTCAATTTCTGACTATCTTTAAATTATTAACTCCCCACCACCCATTGTAATTGTGTAATAGTTTTGTCTTTCACAAACTGTCAAAAAAAGATATTTTTTCTTCAAAATATTCAGTGATACTGATACATATTTATTTTAAATGTCACAAATTCAACATTTCAAGAACGGGATAAAAGTGGAAGTCCGATTTATTAGGAATAGTAGCTAAACTTATCCATTAAATTGGTATAATGTAGCATCGAATTAACCTGGGCCATCCACTACTAAAATTGATGATGGTCCATAAAACCTGGGCCCAACTTATCCATCTCCTAATAAATAAACTCTTGGAATATAATAACTAGTGGTTAATTAGATGTTTCTCAATTTCTTTTTGTCTCTTTTCGTGTCGGTGTATATAATAACTATGAAGTTTTTCTTCGAATTCGTCACTTGTTGTGGATCTTGCTCGTCGGGGACGGAGGGGAAAAGATTGCTGGTGGTGCAGGAATCTCGCCGTCGTGTATGGCGCAGGAGAGGGAGGCTGAGGGCGGCCGCCGTGAATGGCGGCCGTCTCTTTCGTCGATATCGGAAGATGATGTTTTGGTGGCGGAGAGGATTAATAATGTTGATCGGCCGGCGGGGGTGTGGCGCAGAAGCTTCAAGAGGAGGGCTTCATCCATGTCGTCGCGAAGAGATCTGGCTCGTTCTCTTGATTATGGTGATCTACGGTAAATATCTGATGTCTCCTAATTCATTTTGCTTTTCCTTTAACCTTTTGTTTTTATATTTTAAATTAATTTTGCTGATTTGTTTTATTTTATAAAGGGGTTTTCATTGAATTTCATGGTGATATCTGTTTTTATCTAGCTAGAAAGAATGACATTGAGGTTTTCTGCAGAAGAGAATTATTTTTCATAAATGGACATATGACTATATGAGCTTAAACGGAATATCAACTGAAAAACTTTAAACTCATTTGGGGAAAAAAAAAAAAAATAATAACCAAAAGTCAGAAGAAAAATACTTATATTTTTCTAGATTAGCCGATTAAAATTGAACTTTCAAAATTCCAATCGGTGTAAATGGTCTCATTTTCACAATGTCGTTTATGAAATCTGCAGTTAGATTTTGACAAACCTCCAAATGACAAGATTCCCAAATATTATTGGTATTATTATTATCTGTTTTTTTCATTTTACAATATTTTGATATCTGCAGAAATATTATACCTTTGATCCTATAATTTATGATATATGCGCTTTTGCTCTCTTCAAATGGTCGACTTATTGGCAGTATTCTAAAAAGTGTTTGGCTCTAGGAGGGCGGTAGATTGACGCTAGCGGCTGGCGGGGCTGTCAATCGCGCTGTGACGAGTTTGGACGGGGCTAGACGGGCTTAATTGGAAGAATAACGTAAGCGGAGACAAATAAGGTCTAGTGCCAGCCAAAATTAATCGGAGTTAGGCGGAGATTTTTAGAGCGCAGTCTTTCATTGAATCATTGGTAACACAACCGATTGTGTACCCTTGAAACTCAAAACAAGAATCAGATGCATAAGCAATGTGCAAAAATGTCAAAACTTTGGGTCCAATATCAAATAGGCATCACTTGTGGGACCAAAAGTACAATTTATCCAAGTAAAACCTAGAAAGTATTATAGAAATGCCCCATTTCTCTCTTTTGTCTTTTTTTTTTTTTTTGAGAAACTCTCTTTTGTCTTTAAATTGCTGTAAGTGAAGATTGTTTGAACACGATAATTTTGAGCTAATATTGGATTTGTTTTATTGCAGACGAGATCAACAACTTTCATTGATGGTGCCAGTATTCGCTCCTTCACCATTCATGTTTTAATGGGTCTCCAGTGCTTTGATTTACACGCGGACATTCCAATTGTGTATATGTCAAACTTGTTATAATTTATGTATAGTCCTTTAAAGTTTTTATTTATACTTAGTTTCAATGTTGTAGACTTTTATTGGTAAATTACCCTAAAGATACAACAAATCTTTGTACACAATATTTCGGTTCAAGAACAATTGTTATTTATTTATTTTGTTGTTATGTTGATATCACTTAATTATATTCAAAAGATAAAACATGCAAAACACGAGTATTTGACACAATTTAGTTTATTCAATGCACATGTATTTAAGCGTATCATTTACAGTATTTGTGGAAAGGATAATGGATTGGAATGGGCGAGAGATCTATTGTTTATATAGTTTGATCATATTTCTTCTGTCGTTATATTAATCACTTGATTTCATTCAAAAAATAATACATACAGAACATGCCTATATAATAGAATTTAATTTGACAAAAATTTGTCGTAAGACAGTCACAAATACACTAAAATTTAGTGTATTAAGACAAATTATCACTGTTATACAAAAAATACCACCTTTTATATCTAAAAGTGCGATTAAATCGTCACATCGTTTTAATCCGACTTACAAAAGACCTACTCATTTAGTTGTACCTTTTCTTTTCCTCCCTAAAACTTTAGATTCATCGTATTTTAAAGAAAAATCTCTTTGGTATAAGAATTTCGTATTCCTTTTTTTTCACGACATTCAGCTGTGCTTAAATAACAGATCATCCTTTTCCGAAACTTTATCATTTAAATTGTTTTTTTCTTTTAATGATGCACGTCAATTGTTAGACAACGGAAACACGTATATTATTATTGATGAGAGAATGAAAATTGTTAGATACAAAATTCACCAACCAAAAACTAACTAAAACTAAAAATAAAACAAAAAACGTGGCTAGTAAACCGGGACAAAAAAGAGAAGGAAACAAGAAAACTCATTGTCGTCATTAGGCCAACCCGCTTTCTCCCTCCTCCATTCCCCCATCGTATCGTACAACGGCTTATTCAAAGTCTCCGGCAACATAAACGCCAAAACCCCTCCCGCAATCCCACAAACCCCAAACACCAAAAACGGTATCCGTTCCCCAAAACCACAACCAACGGCGCCAAAATCGCGCCCATCTGCCGCCGCTGGGGGTCGTCGACCCAAGCGCGCGTTACGAACAACCGTCGGAAAAAGCTCCATCGTGTAAATATACAACAAATTATACGTCGCCGCCATCCCGAAAATCCCCAAAATCCCACAAACCATCCTAACCGTTTTCCAAACCCCATACCCCTTCAACAAAAACCCCACAACGCAAAAGGCCCCACTAAACCACTGGGTCCCAATGCTCAACGGCTTTCTACCGAACCTATCCAACAGAACCGCCGTCAGAAAAACGCGGGCATTTCAGCTACGGCGTTAAGAAAAACGTTTAGATTAAGATTCGTGCCGAGGTTCACCACATTCAAACTCAATCCGTAGTAGACGATCGAGCAGAAGAAGTTGATCCCAACGGCTAGAAATAAACGGATACGCGTTAACGGACAACGGAGCACGTCCAATAACGACCCCGTTACGGCTTCCTGTTCCGTTTTATGACTCTTATTGGAATTGTCATTTGCATCTTCATCAAGGGCGAGCGTAACGCCGTCTGCTGGAAAATGCCTTCGATTCGTTATAGCAATCTTTCGCATAATTTCCAAGGCCTCCCCTGTTTTTCCCCTGATCAGGCACCACCGAGGGGACTCGGAGACGAAAGGGAGAATGAGGACGAGGAAGAGAAACGACGGAATCGAAGTGGCGATGTAGAGGGATCTCCACGATTTGAAGAAATAGGCTATGCCGGAGAGCACGGCTATTCCGCCCGAGAAGAAGTAGAACGTGGACATTCCTGCGACTCCGCGCATTTTGGGGCCGATGGGCTCGGTGGCGAGGACGAAAGCGCAGAGGCCGACGCCGCCGGTGCTGAAACCGGTGAGGAGGCGGAGGAGGGCGTAGGTCCAGTAGTTTGGAGAAAGTGCTGTTAAACAACCGAAGATGGCGTTTAAGATGCATACTACTAATAGAGAACCTTTTCTTCCCAATTTTGAATCTGATAGGTGACCAAATACTCCTGCACCTGAAAAAAACATATGGCTAAATGTTACATTTTGTTCATATTTCAATAAACAGTTAAAGTTTGTATAAGTTTGGTTCCTTTTTTCTCGTCCTATAAGTTTAAGTTGGTGCAAATTTGGTCACGAGGGCTATTTCAAAATTTCACTTGATTCCAAAATGCCACCATTTTTTTTAAAAATCAATTATTCAAGATCAAATAGAAAATGACATCAGAGTCTATGTACACTTATAACACAACAAATTTTGCAATTTTGCCATCTCAGAGAGATAGTCCTTCAAATCGAAAATAATCCAATATTATTTAGTTTGTAACTTAACTACAATTTTTTCTGTTAGTTATGTATTTTTGTACTTAGTATCTTATACATTGCTCTAATTTTTTATTTGAGTTATTTATTAGATATTTTAAGCCAATAATAACACAGTGACAAATAACATATGATATGTGGTATGTTTAAGACTTATTTTGAGTTTTCTCTTTATATATAATTCAAACTTCAAAATGAAGATTTGAAATGACTAGACACGAAATCAAATCAAAAATTTAATTTTATTATAGAATGATTATACTATTGGAGTAATTTGCTGGGCGTGATTTTAGTCAGTGTAACATAATTTTCAAAGAAAGAAATATATGTTTTAAGTTCAACCCCTTAGGCATTTGCTGGCCTCAGTTAGGATGAGTACCATGAAAAGAGCCAAAAAACAAAAAATACGTGAAAGAGTAAACCACGATAAAATTGTACGTCAGAAACAAAACAAAACAAGACAAAACGGGAAAGGATAAAGCTTTTTGGATGAAAAACGTGAAGACAATAACGAACTCCGGGTTTCCTAACTTTATGAATGATGATGAGTCTCATATTGAATTAAATTAAATAAATAAAACATTACGAAGGCTAGTAAACTCAAAATCCAGTCTATTTTATTTTATATCTGTCAAATCCTAGGCCTTAATTAAAAAGGGTTTCTTAAAGTATCCTTGTTTTGTCCAAAACCTTATGTGATTCTCAATTATCGGGTTTATCACGATTTTCCCCAATCCTGCCAAAGACGTGTTTGGCTCTCCTTCCACCAGTACTACTATAATCGATTTTGGTCCAAAATTTCCACTTTGCTTCAATCTATCTAAAATATAAAAAGTAGCTAGACTTAAAATTTGTCGCCTTCCTTTCACCCACTTATTGTTATTTAATATAATATGTGCCTTGTCCTTCGCACCCTTTGACTGAGATTATATTAATATACAAATGAACTGATGCTCACCAGACTGCCCACTAGGGTAATGACTAATGCAAGACCTATACGAAAATTATGTTACATTTACATAGAAGTAACTTTGGTCCAAAGGTAAAAAAAGTTTCAGTTACATACTATGTCATATTTCACTTTTACTACTCATTTTCAGGTCATATTAATTTTTGCAACCGGTATTTTACTCTTTAATCTCTTTCGTCACATTTTGTTGAATGTATGTCAATGTTAGCACCCTATGCTCAACTTTTTAATCAATTTCTATTACATATGTTAGTGATTAAAAATTAAAACATGATAGTACCAAAGTTGACTAAGATAAATGTGGCGCAAGTGATCAAAAGTAAACACATGGGGTACTTTTAACAATTTTTTTCGCGTTTCTTTAACAATTTATTGAATTAATAGTTCTATGGATTAATTTTCTCTATAACAATTTATGGTAACTTTTAACAAAATATTTACATTTATATGTACATAATAAAAGCAAATATCCCCGCCTAAGTATTTAACAAAACTAGACCAAAGACATTAAATATAAAATCAATTTTAACTAGTGTGATAATTACGTTTTAACCCCAAATTAGCAATCAGTAATTAATTACTAGTTTTGTAAAATAAAAATAATCGGTGATCCGACATTTTCGACAAAAAATAAGGGCAAAAAAAAAAAACTCACCTATCATGCAACCGCCGAAAAACACGGCTTGGACCAAACCCACCTTATATTTCTCCGCACAAATCAACCCGAACTCCGCCACCGTGGACCTCCCCGGTCCACCGATCCACTCCCACGAACCGGGTTCAAGCCCACACACGCTCTTCAATCCGGCCGAGCATCCGCCGGTTCCCGAGCACCGCCAGGCCGGCTCCCGGTCGGCGAATATCACGACCATGGTGTGAAAGGCCTCGAGTGCCCACGCCATGCTTGTTAATACAAAGTGCCTTAGCTGCCACCGCCCGAATTCGCCGCAGTATTTCGTCAGCATATCGTCTATGCATAATCTCTCAACCGGTTCGGGTTTCGGAGAGGCTTCGGCCGCATCCGGTCCGAGCAGCGGCGACCTGAGGTCCGGTTCATATGGAACTAAAGATTCAGGATTAGAGCTTTTCGACATTTTTTTCCCTTTTTTTTAAAAAAAGAATTCCTTTCTCTCCCCTTTGGTTGGGGAGGAGAGGAGATTGAAATTTGGAAGTATTATTTTTTGGAAGTATTTAGAATATACTGAAATGTGTTCATCTTATATATATGGATTAGAACGTGAATCAGAACAAGTACAAATAATAATAGTATATAGGGTGTGGGATAAACATGGAATTAAATAAAGAAAATACAACTGGCGAGTTTGGTTATTAAAAAGGAATAATAATTTATAATAGTTTACAGGTGGATAAAATCTGACCATTGATTTTATTTGTTGTAAGGGATGGGGATTTTGGTCAAAACAAATTTTGAGAAAATGATGTATGCTAATTGCTAATTATAATTTTGAAGTGGTATACTACTTTGTGAGAACTGAGAAGGGTAATATTCCGGGGAATATATGAATCTTGTAGGTCCAAAAACGAATTCTAGTTTGATACTTATGGATATAGCAAGTGGGAGACCTGAAAAGTAGGGCCAAATTTGTAATTGTCCACAATTATATTGTGAAACTGCTTTCATCCAAGAAAATGTGGGGGGAGAGCACGAGAAATTTGAAGAAACCTTTTTTCTTTTTCATTTAAATATTGAGGCAATTTTAATTTGCCCCTCAATTATGAGCTTTTCTACATTTCAGATTTAACTTTGAATTGTTCTACTTTAACAATAAACTTCGCAAATTTTTGTACTTAGTCTATAACTTTCAAATTTATGCCTGAACCTTTATGGTTATTGTATTTTATGATATCTGAAAATGGTATCATAAACTAGGTTTATTGATGAAATTTAATATTATTTAATGTTATTTATATATTGACCAAAGATAAGGAGATTTTGAGAGAAATTAATCCAAATAATTGATGGAGATGTAATAGCTAAAAATAATCCATTAACAAATAGGGTAAATTTGGAAATTATAGGCAAAGTGCAACAACTTGTAAAGTTTAATGATAAAGTAAAATAATTTAAAATTAAGTGGACAAAGTAGAAAAATACGAACAATTACAATTACGTCTAAAATGTTCCAGACCAACTTAAGAAGGCTTTAGTGTGGTTCTTTTTGGAAAAAAAGCCCAACGACCAAATTAGGAAAAATGGTTCAGAGAGACCAAATATGAACTTTAAAATGGGTTAATGAATTTGGGTTTAAAGTGTAATAGATTAATATCAGTTTAAAGAGCTTTAAACATGACCACAAAATATAAAATCCACTATATCATGAAATCATCCAAGCAAGTTCCAAAAATTTGCATCAATATTTTAAAAGTAACCTTGTTAATGTATATCATGTGACATTAATGGTATGAGCATTTTATATAGTCTTTCATCTTACCTTTGGGAATTGGGATTGGTGTACCGTCTTCATCCACGTGCAGAAGATTTATCATACGTGTAAGATTGACAACATTCGTTAGGATTGAAAAAGAGACTGTTGTCCGTTGAAGGCATTCTTGATTTATATCCTTCCATGCTTTCTTGATTTGTTCTTGAAATTCAGCAAAAGCTTCCATCTTTGAGGCACCATATTGATTCATGTAACATTGCACTGCCGACAATTTTGATTCAAACTGTGTTTTTTTTTTTTTCAAACAACAGTTGTTAGTAAATAGAAACCGACATATTAAATGCCAGCTATTTGGCATTGTATGTTCCCTTACTATAATGACCAATTAATTTACCGACAAAGAAAATACTATATGTCTTTACCAACATTTTTTGTTGGTAAATATATAACTATAATGATTGTATCTACAATTATTTTATCTATACTTTACCGTTATCTAAATACTTACCTACAGATTTCTCTAGGTAATTTGAATTTTTTCTTGTAATGTATAATGAATTATGTTATATTAAATTAAATATTTAAGATGACCCACCACTATTATCTCTAATTTGGGTTGGGTCCGCGTTAGGTTCGCGTGTCGAAATAGCCGCTCGAACCGACTGCTTAATTATTCGTGTCGAATTTTGAACCCGCATCTGACCGCTTGTTTTTACAGAAACCCTGGACCCGACCCACTTAACCCGTCTAATAAAATTATTTTAATATGCATTTAATAGTTTTAACTGAATACATTTATTTTTTTCAATCAGTCACTATCATATACTAATTATATTTTGAGGACAATATTCAAAAAGACATGCATAATAACAACAAATACAAAATTAAGGAGGTTTTATCATTTGAGTTTTAAAGATATGTCTTGTTTGTTATTTTTTCTTACAGTTAGTTATTTACTTAGTTTTTTTATAAATTTACAAACGGGTTAGACGGGTTAAATGGGTTATGGTCGGTTGACTCGGACTGACCTGTGTAATTGACAGGTTAGTCGGGTCCGATCCAATTTCGACCCGGACCCACGAATCCTGACCCCATACCCATTAATTTCGTGTAAGGTTAGTGTATCGAGGTTTGCGTTTGCGGGTCCTAAATTGACACCCCTAGTTTAAAGCATATAAACAAATATAATTTCATTTTTTTATCTCAATAGAAATAATGAAATTTGAAAACACCAAATAGAAATGAGTTTATGTTTCTTACCCCATATCCTACCATGTCGTCCATTAATCTACAAATTGTAGATGATGCTCGTACCAATAATGGTTCACGTGAAAACCAATCAAAGTCTTCCTTTCTCACAAAATCTCCCATACCAACCAATGAAGTTGTTAGCAACATCATATAGCCACTAGATACAAGTGACACCTTCATATACTCTTCCATTGTTGGTGTATATTTGTCATAAAACCATTTCGCCGCCTCCATATATGCCCTCACCATTTTTTTCATCTGCAATTTTGCCCCCCAAAATAATAAAGAAAGAAAGAAAATAAAATAAAATGGGGCACGTTGATATGTATAGGAATACAAAATTCAAATCATACCTCGTTCTTTGCATATTGGACACAATATGATGTGCCCACTTTTTCCATTTCATGTTCCATTTCATCGTAAATCTCTAAAAGGGCTTTGTAACATATTCTCATGTAGGGTGGCAATTGCTCCAAGCCATTAACATCCCAACTGGTGGTAAAAACGAAAACGAAAAAAAAAAGAAAATGATTTCAAATCAAATATATATTAATTTAGATATATATTATATGGTAACTTTAAATAAAGAATTGGATGCAACCTTTGTATAATGTTCGTGAAAAGTTGGAGATCATCCAGCGTTCCGTAGACATCGTAAATATCATCAATAATGAAAGTTATAGAAATGATTTTGGTTAGTATTCTTCTCGCGAGGTGGAAATTGGGCTCAAAGTAGAGTGTCATTATCCAAAAGTAGCATTCCACAATTCTATCTCTTGCAAATGGTAGTTTATCTGAAAAGTTCAAAGCCTTCCACCACCTACAGTTAATATGCCACATAAAATCCAAATCACACATAGCAAAACAGTGTTAGATAATTACAAAAACACCCATGAGCTTTAACTTAATTACAAAAAATAGAAAATCAGTTATCTTTCAGATTTACAGATGCTTTTTGACATTTTTTCCTCTCTTTTCATCCAATTATGTATACCCTCTATCAATGTAACATAATACTATTTTTAAATCATATTTATCTAATCTGATCCACTACCTATTATCTTAAATTATAATATTTTATATTCAATTTAAAATATTAAAAGTCGGCCTCATTGTTATCAATTTTTCAACGCATAAAAACTAATTGAAAAATACTCAACCAAACACATAATTTTATTTTCAAATGTATCGAAATTCTAATAATCATTCAATCATCCAAACATAATTCCAATTTTCATACGAAAACTAATAAATTCTTACGATTCATTTTTCAACCCTAGAAATTGAAAATGGATCACAGAAGCATAACCATAGAATATCTATTGTTGTACAAGGCTACAAGCTGCTAACCTTGTAATATCGCTCAACTCTTTTTGATGTATCTTTTGTACCATGTTGAAGTCCAATTTTGCAAAATTGAGTAGTATTTCATTGTGTGTGTCATATTCTTGGTACATAGAAATGAATTTCCAGGCAGCCAATCTTGTCACACTCTTGTGTATTGGGCTCTTGAGAGCTTCACTAACTTGTGTAGAAATAGATTTGCTCATTTTGTGGAGCAAAGACTGAAGACAAGAGGACGAAAACTGTAATGCTTTGTCCAAAATTTCCTCCCCGTCTACTCCAAAATGTGATGCCTCGTACAAGCTTAACATCCCTTCAACGTTGTTTGTCAATGACTCCTTAAAATTTCCTTGTTGGTCTACGAATTTGTCGAATACATCTGCGGTCATGGAAAAATTAATCAATAATAATAATAAACACTTGATTTTTTTATTTTTTTGTGCTGTAATTAATTAATCATGAGTTTTATTGAGATCCCAACATCGGTTAGTAGGGAAGATAATTAATTATGATTTAATTAGTTTAAACAATATCACTATGGGTATGAAGCACCGTGAGTGTTTTGGGTGAAGCCAAAAATAAAATCATGACAGTTTGGAGGGTGTTTGATTAATTAGCTTATAAGCTCTTCAAAACATGTTAGCAAATGTTTTAAACTTGAAATCTTATAAGATCTATGGAATTGTTAGGTAATTTTGAAGTTTTTTTATTTTATTTTTTTATAAAACTCTAGAAATAAGATGTTATACGCTGTTTTTTATGCTGTTTTATAAATAAAAAAAAAAGGATGTACGTAGGATCTTATAAGCTTTTTTTTTTTAAGGTAAGGTGATCTTAATGTTTTTTTTTGTCAAGATAAGATCTGATTCCAAACCTCTAGTTTTAATTATTATTACAAAAAATTATCATTATTAATATTTTTAAAAACTCCATTTTATTTTATATATACTTCAACAACTTATTTTTTTAAATAAAATCTAACATTTTATAAGCTCCAAAAACATGCATTTTATTAGATTTAAAAATCAACTTATAAAATCTTTTAAATAAGCTTAGGCATACACACCCAAAGTAAGCAATATCATATATATGAATATGAAGATAAATGATGTTTGTGGAATCGTAACAATATAAATACTCACCACATGGGAGATTGTAACCATGTTGTCTGAGCAAACGAAAACGAAGAGCAACAACATAGAGACCGTTGCCATCTTTGTTATTGTATATTTTTGGGTAATTGTCGTCGTATATGTTTCGGAACGATGTATCAATTTCTTTTGCAAAATGATAAGCTATTCCAAGCCGTTGGATAGCATCAATGAGTTCCATCTTTTGCAATGAATCATCTGGCGTTTGGATTAGCAACTTCTTCACCATTTCTTTCTGTCTTTCAAGTTCTTCCTCTTCATCATCATATATTTTCTACATGAGGAAGAGTTTAAAACGTGTAACACAATATTTATTATAAAAATAATCCAATTAAATTTTAAAGTTACAAATTAATACTCCGTTGAGTGATTAATAATATAATACAAATATCTCTTTCACGCACTACAAGAAAAACAATCAAATTCCAACGAAATAAAAAAAAAAACTTTGGAATTTTTAAAATCCAATGGAAATTCCAATGCTTTATAAAGATACCGTTGGAAAATTCCATAGAAAGTCCAACAATAAGCAAAACCATTTGCTCTCATGGAATAATTTTTATAGGAATTTTCATTGGAATTTTGTCATTCCAACGGCCATTATACCAATGGTGCTTTTCCATTGAATTTCTGTTGGAATCGATAATTCCAATCGAAATTGGCCAAATACCAAAGATATTTATTTCGTTGGAATTCCTTGTTTTTTTGTAGTGATGTTTGTATATATATATATATATATAATTTACGAATTAACTCCCTCAATTGACAATTAATTCGTAAATAATGGAAATATATATCAAATTGGTAACTGAAAAACAAGATTTTTTTTTTTAAAAGTAGGCTAAACATGATCACGGATAGTATTTCTAATTATTCCTTACAAAATTGACATAAAATGTTCTCAAACTTGCTTTACTCAATCTTTTTGATTCCATGTATCTCAAATAAAACAATAATTCCTTAGCAAAGAATTAACAAAAATAAAAATGTGATGAGGATTATATTCATACCGTAACATCTGAATTACATGCAAGAAAATAGTCACCCCAAATAGTTGCGTGATATGTTACGGACCGACGAAAAACCTCTAAAGGAACATTAATCATGGTACTTGAATTTGCAGCAGCAGATGGATTCAATGCCATTTTACACTTGAAATATTTATTTGTATATTGGTTATATATTGACCAGTGGGATTGATTTAATTAGAGGTATTTATAGAATATCTATTTGCAAAATTTTCATAATTCTATTTTTTTTTGAAATACATAATTCTATTTCTAAAAATGTTGGTGTTAACACTTATTAAAAGTTAGGCTACCTCTAAAGTTTCGAAAGTTTGCTACGTACGATGAAATGGAATAAGATTGGCCACATCTTAGCTAATTCACCTTTTTTTTCTTCATGCTTTTAATTTCGTTGTTCTAATAATTTTGCCTTACCCATATTGGTTGTGTTCAACTGCGGTATCTGGTTTAAATCATTAATAAAAATTTCTCCTTTAATAAAAGAAAATAAAAAAGTTTGGCTACCCAACCACCCACGTCATGTTTTTCTTAGCTAGAAAGCATAGTTCTAATGGATTTATCCAGTAGAACACGTGTTCCTTTATTTATTTTCTTTTTGAGTAAGTCTCATGTCAGACCGTCTCATGGACTTAAGTTCATGACGTACGGATCCTACAAAATACAAAAAACATGAGTCTTTTTCATGGGTTTGGGGTTAGGTACGTTGAAATTCTATTTATATTTAGGATACGTCTCATGGACAATGCCCATGAGACCGTCTCATACAAATTTTTGTCTTTCTTGTTTTGTTTTGTTTTTGTTTTTGTTTTATTTAGTTTGCTTTAAATTTTTAATCCAATTTTCCGACAATCTCAAATCAAGTTATATATATAAGTAAAAATTGAATCTTAAAAGTTACCATGATAATTAAATATATGAACTTTAGATTTAAAGTTTTGTTCATAATCACCTTAATTTGACAATAACGTTAAATTTTTAGATCTAAAGTTTTGTGGACAAAATCTCCTTCGGACAATAACATTAAATTTGGATTTATAGTTTAGCCCCCAAAATTAAATATTTAGTATTTAAATTTAAGATTTTGCAATATCAAAAATAAAATAAATGAAAAGCAAAAAAAGAGAAAAAAAGAAAATGGGACATGTGTCCCATTTCGGCTGCGTGTAAACATTGAATTAGTTGTCCCGTATGAATTGAGATTTCTTATTTCACTTCATAATGTTCTACTTTCTATTCAGTTATTGCGGATGCTTGACAAGTGTAAATAAATATAAATTATCAAGGGACCATCCACAACAATAAAATAGGATGTAGAACACACAATACGGAATATGAGATCTCATGTTGTCCCGTATTAAAGGTAATATAAATATATTGATGAAAGAGGCGATATGAAGCGGCTCAGGTTGTAGTAGGGTTATTGACGGTATATAATTTACATTGATGAAAAGGTGAGACTTAAAGTATCATGTAATTGAGCCATCAATTTACTATGTTACGTGGCCATCATCAATACATTTATATTGGTAGGGGTAGGGGTAGTAAATCATGTAGATCTATCGTGTTATTATCTGGCCATTCCAATAAGAGCTCGACCTAATAAATACTAATCCCAATACGACCTGATAAGTTTAATGGGTTGAAAATGATGGCTCGATCGAACCAAATACGTTAAAAACCCTATAGCTGGCCCTACATGACCCAATAAATTTGATAAGTAACTCTATTTACATTTATTTTTTTTATTATTACTTGTTAATTCGACCCATTTAGACAGTTTAACCCGTTAAGCCATTTATTAATATATAACATATTTTTCTAATATTTATCATCAATAAAATAAATTTGAGAAATTAACACTACATGTAATGGTATAAAATTTAAAAATCATAACTAGATGTCAACCATATACGCCAGGTTTTAAAAAAACACAAATTATAAATAACATAGACATTACAACACTACCTCTCTCATATTGTACTATTCATCTTTAAAAATAATTAATCATAATAAGAAACAAAGATACTAGAATATAACATAAAACAATTAATTTAAAGTAAAACACGTCTAGTGGATTTTACAAATGTACATGTGTAATTATACATTTATTGAAGTATAAGATGAATCAAATAACGGAATAGATAATTTGTGTGAGAATTGAGTATGGGTGCAAATCATTTTGTGTTGTTATGGGGTTGGCACAATTGAGAGCCAACCCAATAAATACCAATCCGAACACGTCTCGATAAATTTAGCGGACTAAAAATACTAACCCAATAATTACAAGATTCTTTTGTAAAAAGAAATAATAATCTTTTTCTTTTTTGAAAATACGGACTTCAAATCATGTCATTGCCCTATTTATCGACATATTTTAACTTTTAGATTGACGCGAATTCATTCAAAATAAAAAATCAATTAGATTAAATTTGATTCGAAATTAATTAAATTAGTATCGAATTTTAAATTTGATTTTAAAGTATCTATTCAATTACTTCAATTAAAAAAGCCAAATAATTCGAAATTCAATTCAATAAATACCTCTACTTGGCTCACATCTTATAAATGAGGTCAGCCGTCAGAGTATTAAGTTAATCACACAATTAATACATTGGCGGCGCAGGCGACACACGATGTCCGGATTTCATTAGGGAGAATTTTAGGATGAGATCCAAATTTAAAAAAAAAAAATCTATCAATTCAAAATCTAATAATTTAACTTTCTCAAATTTGGACCTAAATTTATTTTTTTCTTAAACCAAAATCCAATTTTTATTTTTTCTCAACCTGGGCCCACATCTATATTTTAAGTTCTCACTCCAGATTTTAGACATTAACAAAAAGAAAAACATAGGTAATCTCCACGTTCACTACAATAAAAGGGAATTTCATATATGAAACTGAAAATTTAGTTATAGTTTGGATATATAATCTTATTTAGTAAACAAGAAATATTTTACTATTTTTTCATCAAATTAAGTTTATATATCTTAGTATCTACATTGATGACATTAACCAAGATTGACTACAAGTAGGAAAAAAAAAAAAAGAGAAAATAACATAAAAGAGAAAACAAAGATTTTTGGGGTCATGCGTGACATATTACACTAACATTTTCCTTTCTCGTTAAGTTGTTAAATTTGAAGTGAGAATCCAAAATTTGGGTCCCGATTCGAGAAAGTTAAACTTTTGAGCCTCAAAGTGATATATTTTCTAAAATTTGGGTCTTCTCATGAAATTCTCCCATCGAAATTAAGGTTCTATACTTGTTCTTTAATAAAATTATTTATGAATAATTTTATTAATTATTTAAAAAATACCTAACAAGGTTAAATTTTATCCTTGACATTTCAATAATTTTGTAACTAAAATTATTAAAATGGAACGGAATTTATTAAAATAAGAGAAATAATCGGTGATCGAAATTTTCGATAGAGAGAACTAAAGATAAGGGCAAAACTCACCTATCATGCAGCCGCCGGCCTGGACCCAGATTGGATCTCCTTTTTCATTGTCTATTTCATGTGGTATTTCAATATACTAGATAAATAACACGCGTCAAATTATGATATCACCTTTCACACATATATCATCCATCCAACGTGCAATGAGCCAACATATTATAGATTCCAATTAACAGAGAACACATATTGATGGCAAAAAACTTGATTAATATACAAGTACTATAGCTCCACTACATGGAGACTTTTATTGATATTAATTATTGTGTATGTAACTTCAATCATAAATTTGAGGAGCATACATATATTAATCTAATTGGGTCTTCAAATTGTCACGGGCTCAATCAATACACATTTTATATAGTCTTTCACCTTAGCTTTGGGATTTGTGTACCCATCTTCATCCATGTACAGAAGATTTATCGCACGAGCAAGATTGACAACATTCATAAGGATTGAAAAAGAGACTGTTGTCTTTTGAAGACATTCTTGATTTATATCCTTCCATGCTTTCTTGACCTGTTCTTGAAATTCAGCAAAAGCTTCCATCTCTGAGGCGCCATATTGATTCATGTAACATTGCACTGCTGATAATTTTGTCTCAAACTGTGTAAAATAAACCCCAAACTTGTTAGAAACCGACATATTAAATGACCAGACAATTGGGCATTAATTGTAATCCGATTTTCAAAAGTCATTTTCTCATTTTAATTTCAAAGTTTCAAAAATTGGGAATCACGTTTCTTTGATTTATATTTAATCGAAATGTCCACTTTACACAAAAAAAAAAAAAATTAAGGTCTTAAACTTATGATTTCTATTTTCAACGATGTACATAACATAATCTATCACTAACCTACGTCTATCAACAATATCTACTTACCATCTCTAATTCTCTCATTGGTCTCACCTATTAGAGATGAGGCAAAATGTTAGATCATCACCCCTCCCCAACAATCTCTTTGTAAATGTTTGAATTTTTTGGAGGGAAAGAAAACCAGCAGTATCATATATTGTTGTTGTCAAAATTTACCATTTCAATAAGACTCACCTATTAAATCAGTATAATGAATTACTATATAATAAAAATTAAATATTTAAGATAACCCACCGGCCACTATCATCCTCACATATAAAACACCCTCGAGGTTTAGGCTAATTACAAAAAAATCCTGAGATGTTTCAAAATTACAAAATGTCATATCAGGTTTGATTATGTCTTAAATTTAAGGGTAACCTAATGTTTCTATAACTATTCAGGGGGCTTTTTGAAATAATTTTTGCTTATGAAGGGAAAAAAATGTAAGACCGCAAGAAATCTCAAGGTTTTTTTAAAAATTTTTAAAAAAAAAACACTGGAGTTTTTGTAATTAGCCCGTATCTCAATTGTTTTGTAATTATCCCATAGTAATATATATAATATCGAAAATGATATTTTAATTAAAACACACTAACAAAAATAATTTCATTTTTTATCTCATCAGAAATATTAGTGAAATTTGAAAACACCCACTAGATATGGATTTATAATTCTTACCCCATATCCTACCATGTCGTCCATTAATCTAGCAATCGTTGCCGATGCTCGTACCAATAATGGTTCACGTGAAAACCAATCAAAGTCTTCTTTTGTCACTAAATCTCCCATACCAACCAATGAAGTTGTTGATAACATCACATAGCCACTAGATACAACTGCTACCTTCATATATTCTTCCATTGTTGGTGTATACTTGTTATAAAACCATTTTGCCTCCTCCATGTATGCACTTACCAATTTTTTCATCTGCAATTTTTCCCAAAAAAAAAAAAAAACAAGAAAAACAGAAGAAGAAATAAAATGAGCATGCAATTTCAAATCTTTGTGATGAAAGACCATATCCTTGATCAATTAAATACCTCTTTCTTTGCATATTGGACACAATATGGTGTGCCCACTTTTTCCATTTCATTTTCCATTTCATCATAAATCTCTAAAAGGGCTTTGTAACATATTCTCATGTATGGTGGCAATTGCTCCAAAGCATTAGCATCCCAACTAGTGGTAAAAACGAAAAAGAAAAGAAATTATTTCAAATCAAAGATATATCTACAAAATATATTGATTTATGGCACCGATTAACCACTAGGGTTAGCCCAGTGACCACGAGTATTACTCATCAACGATGAGACCTGAGTTCGAGTACCGGATCGGACTTAAAAAAAAATTAAGATTTGGATGCAACCTTTGAATAGTGTTGGTGAAAAGTTGGAGATCATCTAACGTTCCATAGATATCGTAAATATCATCAAAAACGGAAGCTATAGCTATGACTTTGGTTAGTATCCTTCTCGCAATGCCCAAATGGGGCTCAAAGTATAGTGCCAATATCCAAAAGTAGCATTCCACCATTCTATCTCTTGCAAATGGCAATTTATTTGCAAAGTCCAAAGCCTTCCACCACCTACAGTTATTTTGTGCCACATCAAAATTTAAATTACACATTACAAAACATTGTAAATCTAGGGATAATTACAAAATACCCCTTTGACTTAACCTAATTACAAAAAAGTCCAGTTATCTTTCATAAGTTACAAATACCCTCTTAATATCTCCTATAAATAACTCCTCAGAAGGGGGATATTTGTTAGGCAAATACAGACCTAAAGGGACTGTTTGTAACACTATAAGGTGGTATTTGTATATTTTAAAGATAACTGGATTGTTTTGTCATCAGGCTAAAGCTCATGAAGGGTGCTTTTGTAATTATATTTAAATTAAGGGATAATTACAAAAACACCCCTGAGGTTTAGGCTAATTACAAAAAAAAACCCAGAGATGTTTTAAAATTACAAAAAAACCTTGAGGTTTGATTCCATCTTACATTTTCTTCCTTCATAAACAACAAACATTTCAAAAACCCATGATATTTCTACAAATATTACAGTTAGCCCCTTAAATTTATGGCATAATCAAACCTAAGGGGCCTTTTTGTAATTTTGAAATATCTATGGGTTTTTCTGTAATTAGCCCAAACCTCAGGGGGTCTTTTGTAATTATCCCTTAAATTAAATGTAATATTGTATAAGTTGCTAACCTTGTAATATCGCTCAACTCTTTCTGATGTATCTTTTGTAATATGTTGAAGTCCAATTTTGCAAAATTCAGTAACATTTCATTGTGTGAATCATTTTCTTGGTACATAGAAATGAATTTCCTGGCTGCCAATCTCGTCACACTCTTGTGTATTGGGCTCTTGAGAGCTTCGTTAACTTTTGTAGAAAAAGATTTGCTCATTTGGTGAAGCAAAGACTGAAGGCGAGATGACGAAAACTGTAATGCTTTGTCCAAAATTTGTTCCCCGTCTACACCAAAATGTGATGCCTCGTACAAGCTTAACATGCCTTCAACATTGTTTGCCAATGACTCCTTAAAATTTCCTTGGTGGTCTATGAATTTGTCGAATACATCTGTAGTCATAAGAATTAATATTAATCAATAAAAAATTTGTGCATTTTTTATGTTGTAACTAGTTAGTCATGACACCTGGATCCGTCTAACGGATCGAACCCGATAAGAGTTTTTCTCATCTTATCAAATTTAGAAACTTATAGAATCTTTTTAAATAAGATTAGGCTCTATAGACCCCAAAAGTAAACAATATCATATCAATGCGAAGATAAATGGTTTTTGTGGGCTCGTAACAATATTATTGAATACTCTTCATAAAATAAAACAATATTATTGAATACTGACCACATGGAAGATAGTAACCATGTTGTCTGAGCAAACGAAAACGAAGAGCAACAATATATAGATCGTCGCTATCTTTGTTATTATATTTTGGGTAATTAATGTCTTGTATGTTACGCAACGATGTATCAATTTCTTTTACAAAATGATAACCCACTCCAAGCCGTTCGATTGCATCAACGAGTTCCATCTTTTGTAATGAATCATTTGGCGTTTGGGTTAGCAATTTCCTCACTATTTCTTTTTGTCTTTCAAGTTCTTCCACTTCAGCAGCAGATATTTCCTACAACACGAGGAAGAGTTTAAAACGTGTAACACAATTATTTTAAGGGATAATTACTAAAAGTACACCTGAGATTTGACCTAATTAAAAAAAAAAAGGTAATTAACTTTAAAAATCACAAAAACCACTCTTGAGGTTTACATCCGTCTTACACTTTGCCCCAACCATTAGTTGACGTGACGGAATTTGCTGACATCATCAAATATTTTACAATTATACCACTCAACTTTCTAAGTATAACAAAGAGCCCCAACTTTCTTCCGCCTATTTGTAATATTTAGAATAGTTGAGGGATGTAATGGTAAAATGTAATATAAAAAGTTAGGGTTATTTGTAATATATATAGAAGAGTTGGGGAATGCAATTGCAAAAATATTTGACCACATCAGCAATTTCGGTTAGCTCCAGTGAGACAAGTGAAAAATGTAAGAAATGTAAACCTCCAGGGTGGTTTTTATAATTTTCAAAGTTAGTTTGGGTATTTTATAATTAGGTGAAACCTCAAAGGTAGTTTTTGTAATTATCCTTTATTATAAAACTAGCGTTGTTGTTTAGCAAAATTATAAAAACAGACCAATTAAATTTTAAATTTACAAATACTCTATTGCGCGATCGGTAGACAGTAATACAAATACCTCTTTCATGTTTGTATCTGTTTTACTAATTAACACCCTCAAAGACAATTCGTAAATAACAGAAACATGTGTCAATTGGAAAAATGTAATCTTGAAATCAATTGAATAACTGTAATCTTGAAAAATAATATATATATATATAATTTTAACTAAACTTCATGGATAGTATTTGTGATCATTCCTTACTAAATTGACATAAAATGTTCACAAACTTGCTTTATTCAATCTTTTTGATTACATGTATCTCAAATAAAAACATTAATTCCTTAGCGAATTAACAAAAATATTAATGTGCATGTTGAGGATTATAATCATACCGTAACCTCTGAAGTATATGCAAGAAAATAGTCACCCCAAATAGTTGGGTGATATGTTACGGACCGACGAACATCCTCTAAAGAGACATTATTCTTGGTTGAAATTGAAGGAGCTGATGGATTCATTGCCATCTTATTACACTTGAAATATTTGTTTGTATTGGATATTCAGATAAATAGTTTACAGGTATTTATATAGAATCTATTTGCAAAATTTTCACCATTCTATTTTTTTTAAAACGTGGTTATAACACTCAGTAAAAGTTGGTGGTACCTAACCACATACACCATTTTTCTCTTGTTAGAAAGCATCGCTCGATGTGACGCTAAATAAATTTTTTATAGTTAAGTATGTTATATTTTCATAGTTCATTTCTAGTTTTTGGTGTTGGGAAATTAATATTGATTTTCGTGTAGAATTGAAAATGTGTTTTAATTAATGAATGAAATGAGTGTTTATATAGGTTTGAAATGAGATATATTTGGTTAGAGAATTTTGAATACATAAGTATGTGATAAAAATAATAAAATTATGCTTGTCTTGGATGTGTATTTTTAAATTTAATGTATATAATAACGTGAAAATTAATAGTGATGGAGTCTACTTTCAATATTTAACTTTAAGATATTATATTTGTGAAATTGTAGATTATTGGCCCCATTAAATTGATTTAAATTAAAAGTAGTAATATATAAAGTAGATGTAAAGGGTAGCGGTGGGTTCCACTCGATTGATTTGTTCGAATTATATTTTTTAAATGTTATTTTATGTGAAAATCATGAAAAGAGGAATGTGATTTCAAATTTAAAATTTTGATAAACGAATATGCATGATTCCATTTTTATTATTAACTTGTATTGCACTCATGAGATGCACGGGTTGTAATTTTACAAAAATAATTTTTAGTTTAGTGATTGCAAAGTCTGTAAATTTCAATAAATAATTAAAAAATAAAAATAAATTAAATTAATTAATCATAAAATTAGAATAAAATAATAAATTATTATAAACTATGAACAACCTCTTTAAATACAAAATAGATTAAATTCATTTTTTTTGTAAATAATAAAAAAATTATTACTTTTTTTGAAAATTAATTTTTACTTACTATTCAAGTATTAATTTTTACTCGAAAATTATTATACTTTTTACTTGAAATTACACGGATCGAAATATAGATCGTTAAAAATAAAATTTACTTAGTTTTATCTATATATATGGTTTGATAACTAAAGTTGAAAATTAATAGTTTCTAAGAAATTTGATGTTATTATTAATACCTAGGTGGCAACCAAAATTGCATTTTTCCTTTTTAGTTTAGTGTTGAGACATGATAATTAAACAAATTTGTTAACTATAAATCATAAAATTAGACGATAAAATTAATTATTATAAACTATGAACAACCTCTTTAAATACAAAATAGATTAAATGACCAGTATATTTTTAACCTTGAATAAATCTTTTATTTATATTGATAAAATGAGAATTTTCACTTATTTAAATATAGAGTATTAAAAAATATTAAAATAATACTTGTTTACTGAATTTTCTTATTTAAAAAATTAAATTTACTTTAGTTTTATCTCATTTATGGTTTGATAACTGACCCATTTATTATTTAATAGTTTAATGGGTTACTTAGTTTTGACCGATATAATAAATGGTTTGACCCGCTAATATCGTGTTAGGTTGAAGTTAATAGTTTCTAGGAAAAAGATGTGCCACCCTTATTAATACGTTCAATAGCCGAAACATATGAACGTACAAATTGATTTCCAATAACTTAAATGCATAATTTTTAAAGTCCATTGCAAAATCGAATTCTGAGTGGATATATTTTATATGTTTTATTTAATATATTTATTCTTTATTTTATATACGCAATATTGGTGTTAAATTGAAGATCGTAAACATGTGATTAATTTGATATACCATACATGCAAAATGGATCAAAACGAAAAGCTATTAAATCTAAATAGAAAAATAATAATAATTAATGCAGTTCATACTTCCTTTAATTATATGTAACAATCAATTACAATATTTAGTAATACTTTCTAGGTGGAAAACTTAATAATTTCCAAAGATAGAAACTATTAAGATTATACATACAGATTGAAAGATAAAAATGGTAGTTTGGAATCATAACCATACATCACTGCTTAAACATGTGCCTATATTTGATGTCATTTTGCGGAATCTTCGAGGGATGCTTCTAGAAATTATTTTGAAATTCAATGAAGTTGAGGGCTACCTCCGCTTAGCCCATTCATGGCCTAGATCGAGATCCTGAAATTGAATTAATGATTCCATTAAATAGATAAAGTTTATTGATATTATGTAACTTTAGTGGTAAATTTTTATTTTTAAGCCAGTCGGTGTCTATTATTAATAAAACACTACCCAACTCAAATCGTCGAGAAATGAAACTAAAACACGTGTAGGGTACATGCAGAAAGGGTAAGTTGTTGGGTTTCATATTGATGAGGGCTATTTTGGTCCATTCATATTTAATAAGGGCTTGCACAAAGGGTAAGATATTGGGTCAAGGGATGGAAATATGATGGGCTATCCAATTCAGATGTATTCACAATAAAAGCGGGTCTAATCCGGCCCATTAAGGGCAACCAAACACGCCCTAACAGCAAAGCTGCAAAATGAAATAGATTGCTTGCATGAATTTCTTGTGGGGTTGGAGAGATAAAAGAAACAAATGCATCAATACATATAACAAACTTGATGCATCATTCCCTCGAAACTTTTAAGGCGATGATGATCAATGATTGATGTGAAATTATCCGAGTGTCCAGAGGCGGATCAAGGGGGCCTTCCCGGCTCGAGTTGGCAAAAACCAGTCAGACCGTAGTTTTAGGGTCAAGAGGCTATAATTTTTCAGGCCCAAAAAAATTTATACCTACTTAGCCCGGCCCGACAATATTTATGTATAAAAGGTATTTTCGGGTTTGGCTGAGCCATGTATTTTCGTGGCCCGAACAAAATCGGATTGGCCCGACTTGGCCCAAAAACTTCCAAAAGCTAGATGGGCTTGGGGTCGAGCCAGCCCGGCCCAACCCATTGTCAGCTCAATCCAGAACGCACCCCAAATTTCTCTTGTCCCTTTTTTTTATAGGAAAAAAAACAAAAAAGAAAAACATACGTTTATACTTTTTAAGGGAAAACAATTTAGGATAGGGGTAGCCGAGTCGGCTAACTACGCCTCTGCGAGTGCCCCTGAAAATGTAGGAACATATAACAAAGCTCAACTCTGAGGACACAATCTTAAAATGTATATTTCTACATCAAATGAATACTAAAGTACTATAACACAAACTATTACAACATAGGATTATAACATCATCCAAGCCTAAAAAAGAAACAAGGCATATTTCTAAACCTACTATTACATAAGTCCTCACAAGTCCCATCTTCAGTGCCAAGCAGATGCAGACACCAGATTCCTATCCTTCCATCCCAGCAACATAGCTCCATCCTTCTCCAGCAGGGTGTAATGCTCCGAGTAGCATCTCAACAATCCCCTAATCACCGAATTAACATAAGAACTCAAAGGAAACTGCTCAAAACCAGCCATCATAAACCTCAATCTCCACTTCCCAAACAGCTCGTGCCGTTCGACTCTCTCCTTCCCTTCACACGCTATGATGTTCACAATGTCTCTAGCTAGACAATGTTGCTCCACGTTAATCCGTTCCTTACGGTCCCTCGCCATCGTAACATCGATTGACTCAAACATCGCCGAGTAGTAATCGAGCGTCTCCACGAATCGTGGGAGAAACGGTGCGGTATTCGTGTTCGATTCTTGCTCGACGAGTGTGACCACCTTTGGGAAAGTGATTTCACCATCCTCGTGAAGCCCGTCTCTCGGATTCGACACGCGACGCTCTCGTCGGGTGTATGGTGCAGCTGCAGAGGAAAATTCACCGCTAAAGCCTCGCCGGGCCGAACGTCGAGCATCTCCCTCGTGATATCCGGCGCGAAAACCGGAACGGGATGAAACTCGACGGGGATGTTAAATTTCTCGGAAATTGCAGCCAATCGTCTCCCCACGGCTGCTAGACCGTCTCCTCGAGCGAATTTCGAGACGGGATCGTCGATCCCGGTAATACGGACATGTGGTGGCCCGCTAGGTCGGGCTGCGAGGGCTTGTAATAGAGTCATCCACTGTGTGCCCTGCGCGATCTGGAAATCGACGATGTGGATGCGGTCCTCGTTTTTGCACGCTTCGGCGATCGCCCCGTTTGCGGCCATGTAACCGAACTTCAAATACGGGCATATCTCATAGAGAATGTGCATGTAGGACAACAAGTCCTTGCTATCGGGCTCGTTACACTTCAACGTCCGGTAAATGTTCGTACCGGACAACTCTTTCCTTGCTATTAGCCCTTCTACCAAGTACGCGCCTAGACGCTGAATCGGCTCTCCACTTATAGACACAGCCGAACGAGCATGTTCGACTAATTTTTCAAATTCGTTCAATTTATTCTCGGAAAGAGCCCTAGCGCACGCGATCAGGAGCTGTTTGAGATTATTGGGTGGAACATTCTGTAACCCAATATCCTCCATCCCTTTGTGACGTTTCTCGACAAGGGCTTGATTCAACGAGCTGCCAATCCGTGAATCTGGTGTTTGAGATCGCCTATTTTCTCCTAAAAACGGCTCGGATGTCGTGACTTCCTCGTCAGCGTCTGGAGCCATAAGAGCACTCTCCAATTCCAGCAACGCGTGTCTTATGCTGTGATTGCTATTCGCATTCGGGAGAAACGAAGGCACACTGGATCTGATCGACGGTCTAGATTGTCGGAGGTAGCTGTTGTAATCCAGTGAGGAATTAGAAGAAGGTGTGGCCTCGGAAATATTGTCGGTCGAACTGTGCTGCTCTAAACTGTCGCTGTATACGGTGAGAGTCTCGGTGTCGAAATGGGTTGAGAAAGGCGAATTTGGTGAGTTTCTTGAATCGAATTTCAAGGATTCGAATAGCCTCGTCGGTATGGAGGATACGGTAGGATACGAAGAGTAGGATAAGTCTGCACCAGTTGCACTATATCCGAAATAATGAGAATCCATACTATATACCAAGCATTGGCTGATTTATCAAGACTTTTTGGCTAAGTTCTTGTTTTTCGAAAGCCGATTTTGAGGGTAACTTGAAGAAAAATATCAACCTGCAAAAGAGACACAACATGGACGGTTAAATAAACTCACTCTTTCCACAGTAAGAAGGCATATAGCATTCTGCAATTGGATTTAAAGATGTGAATTTTATTTACATATATGAATCGTCTCATACAAGTTATTGCATCCAATACAATTATGCACAATGTATGTTGGATTTCAATTCCAACACAAATGACACAGAATGAAGTCTACAAAAGCATTTCAAACTAGTAGTAACTACTAAAGAGTGAAGTTGCAAAAACATTTTAAGACAGGGGTAACTGCAATAACTCAACTAGTTCATGGAATGACAAATCTAAGAAATCAGCTCATAAGTGTATATACTAAAATCAAATAACATACCAAAATAAGCACAACAAGAGACTAACAAGAATAAACAGAGTGCTTATATCATTCAGATTTCAGACTTCAGGGTGCTCTATGAGAACAAAAGTTTTTAAATTCTAACCTCTTGAAGAAGGGAAAAAAAGAAAAGCTTTTTCATACCAAGAATCAATATCTAATTTAAGAACATCATTGAGTTCTAAATGATTTACATGAAATGAGCTGTGTAACAGCTTTTAAGCAACACTGAAAAGTAAATGCACAAAGATAACATACTTGCACAAAGCAAGACTACCAGCTATATATATAGATACCATTTTCAGACAACGAATTCTAATCCCAATTGCTAATCTAAATATGTCTTGGTCATTTTCCATTATTTTGTAAAATTCAAGGAAACTACAAAAGGCCCTCCTCTTCTTCAAAGCAAAGAGAAAAAAAATTGTTGAAAAATCAGAATTGTCCAAAAAAAGTTCAACTTTAGCAAAAAATCAACCCCTTGACCACCCTAAAGTCTCCTTATTTATCAAAAAGGAAAAAAGGAAATTTGTCAACACGAGTAAACGAAACACAACACAAGAAAACAAACACCTTTTAATTCTTGTTTCTCGTTTTCCTCAAACAAACTGAGATTCAATTAAAAGCGCAAAGATTAAAAATTTAAACCTTTCAAGCAAAACCCAGAAACGGAGCATATAGGGAAAATAAATGATACCTGATGTTATTTGCAGATGACGAGTCAAAATTGAGTCTTTAGGTTATGGTAAGAAAAGGAAAATGTGGAGTTCTTTTAATTATGCGGGTGTGAATGTACAAATAATTAAACTTTGTAGGCTGAGTCGAAAGAATGAGATAATGAAAGCTATAGAACTTATATATAGCCATAGGAAGGGAAGGGGGAGGAAACTATAACGAAGTTAACGGTGACGGTAAGTCGGTAACGGCGGGCTGACTCGGAGTGTACGGTAGTGTATTGAGGGGTTGAATGAGTTGACGACATTGCTGACGATTTATGTAACGGTAAGTGTCTCCGCGGACCACACGTTCGACGCTACGAAGTACATTCTCGGCTGTTTCCAGTTCAGCTATGAGCTATGCTTAGTTGTGAACATCGAGGTGTTTGAGGAAACAACGCGCTGATGTTGTGCGTGGGGTGCACGCGAGGAAACGTAATGACGTGATAAGTGAAAACCAATGCTTTTGATTTTTTAGTATTAATTTCAGTAAAGTACGATATTTCTATATTGATTTGGATGATTCTCTAAATTATGTTAAAAATTGTGTACAACTCGGTTGATAAAAAGGTTTACTTTTAATTTAATATTTTCGTTTATAATATTTAAAAATGAAATACAAATTTATATCATACTATTTCTTTTATTTAACTCTTTTTAGTACATGTTCACATGTTTACTAAATAATATGTTTGTATTAAAAAATTAAACACATTAGTGAACCATTTGAATACAATAAATAGGTTTTTGTATACAAAGTTGTGACTTCGGTGACAAATTTAATTATGAAATGAAATTTGCTGATTGATTTTAACCACTCAAGTACCATTATTCACAAAAAATAATAACCAATGAATTATATATTGATCCAAAAAAGTAAATAAAATAATCATTAGTGATGACAGTAATATATTTTGTGATCGATGCAAGAGGATTCGATTAACAAATATAATTTTTTTAGAATGATAATAATCAAATACTCTTTTTTTCTTGGAGAAACCCTAGAATAAATTCAGTGATTGTAGAAAATATATAGCATCTAATTAATCTATATGATGAATATTATAAAAAGAAAAGAAAAAACAACATACTGATAACCAAAGGCAATAACAATTAGCAACTGAAAAAAATAAAATTATAAGGAGACATGCACATCCATCTTAATGTTTTTAATTGGAATATTTTAAATAAACTCTCTGGATGTAAAAAAAAATTATGTAATGTTTTTTGCCAAATGTTTTAGTGACTCAAAGCAAACACACGCGCTGTGGAGGAGCATGTGAACTTCAATGGTAGTACGAAAGAGAGTTAGACGGCGTGGCAGCTCGAGCCGAGCCGAACAGTTGACGGGAAGTGACGATCACGTGACACCGGCGTGACGCATGGGAGCTGGCCTACGCTACAGTTGACGGGTGTAATAGTCTGACCAATTAAAAAAAGGGTAAATGTTGACACGTGGGATTGAAATCTCATGTATTTTGACCAATTTGACCTGACGTGGCAACGCGGTATGACTGACCGTCTATCACATTCCACAATTTTGACACTCGGGGGACCCCACACCCAAATGGGAACACACTCAAACTTTAATATCACTATTTAATTATTTTAATAATTCGGAAAAAAGATAGTCACATGAACTATCAAGTTAAATTGACATAAACAAAGGTTTGGACTTTGGATATAGGATTAAACATAATTATATTATCCTCAAAAATTAGATTTCCTTTAAAGTACAGAAGAATAAGGCATTTCCTTTTGAGTTTTAAAGCCTGGAATGTTCGCATGGATTATAAATTTTATTTAATTATAAAAGAAAAGGAGATAGAAAAAGGGTTCACACTGTAACGAGCATGTTGTATTATCTAACCCTATCCAACCATTATTGATAATATTAATAGAGATTGATATTTGGTAGGAACATTGTTGGAGTTAATTATAGCTATTCTCTTTCCCTCTAAAACACAGACACGTTAGTTAAAAAAACATTTAAATTATACAAACTCGATTCGTGTTTAGTTAAACTAAAAACTCGATATGATTAACAATCAAGAAAATTTAAATATATATAATTCTAGAAACCTATACAAATAATTCATATAAGGTTGAACAATATTGTATTCAACTTAATTCAATTTTGTACTTATACATTAGTCAGTGCATAAAATACTGAATGGTAATTAAACTGATCATAATGCACTAAAATATCTCTAATCTACTTGAGATATTAGTACAACTAGATCACATTAATCTGTGATAGGTACATAAGTAACATAATAAATTTACTACGATCCGATACAAATATCTCTACCAAATATCAACATAATCAACTTTTCAGAGTACGAAGTTAGTGGATAACCCAAAAATATATATTAATGTTAAAAAAAAATAAATAAGTGCTGAGAAATTCTCCAATTTAAAGTTCATATACGAACATATGCTATCAAAACTTTTTAACTTTTTTAGCTATATTTTATAAATTATAATATAATAATGTCTCCAGGGGAATGTAATTTCAAGAGGATAATCTTATTCCTTTACACGTCCCCAGTTTAGTGATAATCATAATTAAGTACATCCTCACTAAGTCACTATAATGGAAAATGATGAGCGCAACAAGCAATGATTCCATCCAGGCTAGCCAAAAAAGCTGATTGATCAAAGTAACGTGAAAGAATTGAAGGGTCCAAATCTTAGAATAATGCAGATGATGTGAATTGTGTTGCGGCATTTTTGAAAACACAAATGAAAGTCTTGTAACTTGGAAACACAAATCACAACAAAAATGGAATGACGGATATTAAAACGAACACAAGAAGTTTCAAAATTGTGTACAAGTATAAAAATACTTGTACGATGTCCTTAGGACAAAAACTCTTAAACGAAATATTGTTACAAAATACAAAAATACAAAAAACCAACAAGACTAAAAGATATACTTTTTTAAGTCTTGTAAAGAAAGAACAATACTTCATCACAAACCTGAGAGAATCCTCCAATGCACGCCTTATACACTCATATATAACATAGACTCTCTCAAAATGAACAAACTAACAAATCTAGGGAAGATGATGCCAAAGATGTCAGCAACATTGCTGGCCACATTATCTTCCCGCAAATTTCTTGTGAGTAAAAAGAGTGTCTCTTTGATTTCTTCAATTTAATATCACACTCTCAATCCGTACTTTCTCTATGATTTTGGTTTGCTTTAAATAGACAAAAGTGTAACCACTCCATGGTGTAACTTCCACATCTTAAAACCACCACCGCACAAAATAAGGAAAGGAAAAAGTAACCTCCTACCACTACATGTAACTTCTAAGGAGTTAAAGAAAAATGAATAATAAACTTCTAAAGATACTCCTAAAAACTCAAAAATACTAATCGCTAATGATTAATCGTAAAAGTTGGAAGAAATCGAAAACGTAGATAATGTTTGAAGAATTCAAACATTAACAATCTCCCCTTTCTTACAGTTTCCGGACAAAACTTGCACAAAAACTCACATTAATATTTTCCCCAAATATAGGAAGTCAAATCTCCCCCAATATAAGATGAAAACAATAAGTACCAAAACACATCAAATACTCTTCAAACAAACAAGCAAGTTCACCAAACAAATGATGCCTCGTGTTGGCATTATTCTCGGAATCACTATCTCCATTTGCCTTTGCTTCCAGCCTTATTTTTGTGCCACCTTCTTCCCCTTTTTGACCGAAATCACCATCGTTTAAAAAAAGAAAATAACCACATACAAGCCTACTAAGTGCATTTTGATACCCCAATATCTCCACTTAAAAAGAAGTTAAGATCAATTATTAAAAAAATATAACCACTCACTAGTACTAAATAAAATCAGTTATGCAAATATATATTTTTTAATATATATATATATAGATAGATATAATAGGAAGAGAAAAAGAAAAAAAAAAACGAAAAAACAAAATATATAATAATATATATAGAACAAACAATCGCAGATATCATGAAGTGATATGCACAATGATGCCATCATTTACAAGATCATTCTCAGAAAAGAAACTTAATTTTTCATGACAAAAATGATTCTTCTTTTCTTGCATAACTCGATCACGAGGCATAAAAATAGTACACAAAGACTTATGAAAGTTACTGAAATATATCTCAATCGAATATCAAGATCAATGAGCCAAAATGTACAAAAATGCCCAAAAAAACAAGGTTATAAAAAATCATTTCTTGACTTCTTTTAGAATTTGAGCTCGCATGTGAAGTTAAAAATGACACATCAATGACAAAACCTCAAGAATACATGCTACACGCAGAAAGAAAGAAATATATACAAATAGAATGTGTCACAAAATGATGCAACACATGATGCATCCACACACATCAAAGGACACATAAACCAAGAGATTTTCTTTTGAAAAAAAAAATTCCCAGAGGACTGACCAATGAAGTCCCTGAATTTCCATTATAAAATACTGGCACACAAAAAACACACAGGATCACGCTTAGTAGCGTCAAGCGTAGGCTCTTGATGCCAATTGAAAGAATTGAAGGGTCCAATTCTTAGAATAGTGCAATGATATGAATTGTGTTGCCAGCATTTTTGAAAACACAGCGGAAGTCTTGTAACTTGGAAACACAAATCACAACAAAAATGGAATGACGGATATTAAAACGAACACAAGAAGTTTCAAAATTGTGTACAAGTATAAAATATTTGTACGATGTCCTTAGACAAAAACTCTTAAACGAAATATTGTTACAAAATACAAAAATACAAAAACCAACAAGACTAAAATATATACTCCCTTTTAAGTCTTGTAAAGAACTAATACTTCATCACAAACCGAGAGAATCCTCTAATGCACGCCCTATACACTCATCTATAACATAAGCTCTCTCTCAAAATGAACAAACTAACAAATCTAGGGAAGATGATGCCAAAGATGTCGCAACATTGCTTTGGCCACATTATCTTCCCGCAAATTTCTTGTGAGTAAAAAAAGTGTCTCTTTGATTTCTTCAATTTAATATCGGACTCTCAATCCGTACTCTCTGCAGATTTTGGTTTGCTTTAAATAGACAAAAGTGTAACCACTCCACAGGTGTAACTTCCACATCTTAAAAACCACCGCACAAAATAAGGAAAAGAAAAAGTAACCTCCTACCACTACATGTAACTTCTAAGGAGTTAAAGAAAAATGAATAATAAATTTCTAAAGATAACTCCTAAAAACTAAAAATACTAATCGCTAATGATTAACCGTAAAGTGGAAGAAATCGAACGTAGTTAATGTTTGAAGAATTCAAACATTAACATAACGTATAATATATCCTCGTTCATGAACCGGGATGTGAAATGGACATTATAGTGGACCCTAATGTGATAAAATGCAGTTTAGATTTTTCTTAAATTTGTGTTTATTTTATATATTAGTTTAATAAATTAAATATATAAGATATTTTGTATAAAGATTGAATTACATACTTGTAATTTATATTTAAAGTAGAATTTAAACAAGAAAGAAAAAGGAACCCCAAAAGGCCATTTCGTGTTCGAATTTCTCTCAATAGCTTCGTGTCGAGTTAGGTAATCGTATCGGGGATTGTCACACCCATTTGGGATGCATATTTTGTGTCCCAAACATAACTAACAATTTTCACAATTCCAATCCAATCGAGGTCTTAATTGCTAGTCCGAATTAACCTTTTGCAACCTAAGTTTAGGTACACTATTTTCCAAATAAGAACAAAATATTTTTTACGAAAATATTTTATTGCAATACACGACAAAGCACAATTCAAGACACACAATCCAAAACAAAGGAAAAATGGAAATCACATTGTTGTGTCATGATCCACAAAAACAAACAAGTCTCTTGTGAGACGGTCTCTGAGATCTAAATCCAGTGAAACGGACCTCCTCCTAACTCCGTCTTGAGAACATGAACCATGAAAATAAATCTAAAAATAATAATGAACCATGAAGAAACAAAAATAAACCCTAAAAACATGAACCATGAAGAATAAACCCGAAAAACAAAAATAAACCCAAAAATAAAAAATAAACCCTAAAAAAACTGAAAATCCTAAAAACCAAATCAATTAAAAATAAACCCAAGAAACAAAATAAACTCTAAAAAATATAAACCTAAGAAAAATAAAATCTGGAAAAAAAAAAAAAAACTTTAAAATTTTGTGTAAGAGGCTGTCTCACTGGATCTAAATCAGTGAGACCGTCTCTCTGCACGCAAGTTTTTGCCAAGATGTAATATTGATACATGAGTATATTCAAAGACTAAATCAAATCCCCTAACGCCCTTGATGGTTTATGTATCATATCATACAAGATACCACCCTTCCACTTCTAAGTATATGTGTATACCTCTACCTTTCACCATTTGATTTAATACAAATGTATTTCATTTTGATCTTTCAAACTCTACACTAATTTGAGAGTCAAAAGAGTATCCTGGAATTTAGTCTAGGATGCCTCTAATTGTGTTTTTTTTTTTTTCATGTTACATATGGGTTCACATCTACCAATTATATAATTTTTAAGGAACATAAGTCTCAAGAAGTCAATTTTCAAACATTTTATTAAGTTCAATATGTTCCATCTAAAAATGCGCACATCACCATTTAAACAAAATTCATTTTGGGCAGTAAAACTGTCAACATCACTAAAAAAATCATTTTGGAGCAGTAAAACTGTCAACATCACTTTTTGCTATGAAGAAACGTCAGTAAGTGGTGTTGAGTGAAACATCACTTTCATTTTCTCATTTTTGTTTTATTTTTTTCTTGGAGTGCGATTTGTTAGCTTCATTTAAACTCCATATATTAATATGAACAATATGTGAACTCTATTTTTAATTATTTTACCTAACCCTTAGTTCACTGTTTCCATGTTCCATAATCTTGTTCCACTATATTGAATAGATATACGTGTATAAAATTATATTATTTAGTACACGTATCTTTGGGCTTTTTTAATGAATATTACGTTTTTTTTTTCGAGTTACACAAATGAATCGAAAAAAATGGTTTAATATTTTAGGCAAAAACGCCATTCCCCTCACTGTTTTTAACAAAAATCGTCACCGCAGAGCCGTTTTTATTAAAGTTTTTTTAATTTTTTAAAATTAAAACGCCATAGCATGACCATTTTTAGTAAAGTTTTTTTATTTTAAAATTAAAAACGGCCATAGCATGACCGTTTTAGTAAAGTTTTTTTAAAAAAATGTCTAATTAAAAACGCCATCACATGGCCATTTTTATTTTTCTATTTTTTTTTAAAGACTATTTCTAATTAAAAACGTTTTTTATTAAAGTTTGTATTGTTAAAAATGATTAGTCCTTTAATTACATAATTATTTGATATATTAGCATATAATAATACTAAAATCCTATTATACTATATTATTAGAAACATAATTAATATGTATACTAAATAATTATTATATATAATACATAATTAAATAATTTTATAAATATATTTGTTATATTTGTAAATTATTTGTTATTTTCAATGTTTATATAATATGTGTTCTAAATGTTTTAACTTAAGAAATACTCCACAAATATTAATCGATGATTTCATATATATTATGTACAGAAAATAGAATTTGCCTCAGTTATTGTATGTATATTTACGATATATCATAAACATTATACGAGTTTTAATTAAACGAGAGAGATTGAATTGAGCCTAGTGCTGTCTATAAATTCTAAAGCGAATTGAAGAGGAAATTGCGATTTCAACCAAATTTCTGTGTTTCTAGAGTTTTTTTATTTTGAAATATGTGTTTTTTAAGAGTTTTGGAACTTGATGTTGACCAACAAAGCACGTATGCACTTCAATTTAGTGCTGGTATATTTGAGAGAAAATATTGATAAATTGCTGTTAGAAATTTGGCAGCATCGATGTGAGGGATAAGGATGATATTGGTCAAGCCATTTAATTCTTTGTTTTGTTGACTCGTATTGGTCACGCATAAGCCAAATTTAGAGTCTAGACTGGAATACTTGTCATCACCTAGCTATCGTCTTGGTAAAACACTAAAACTAATATATATGTTGGAGCCGCTCATGGATGACATAATAGTGTATGGTGTTTCTTGAGGTTGAAAAGCTTTTTGAGTTCGAATTTCCACTTCTACACTATTTGGTCGAAACTTTCTGAGCTTGCCTAATGAACAGGGGAGGAGCTCGAAATTTGATTTTAGAGGAGCTAAATCAATAAAAAAAAATTAAATACCAAAAAGTTAATATTTAAAAGTAAAATATATATGAAATAGTTGAGTTTCCGAAAAAAATTGGTTGGGAGGGGGTTGTTTGGTAAAACCCCACAACCTCCCACTAGAAAACGTCCTGCTAGTAGGGGCTGGATTTGGTTGGCCTTGTCTACGGTCTATTGTGTCAAACCTGAAAATGGTGGATATGGGTTCCCGTTATAAAGAATAAAATTAATATACATGTTGGAACTATGCTCATAGTGTTCCTTTGTTGGTAGAAATTTCCATGAGATTACTACGAATTTCATCATGAATTATACAATGACCTTATTGGTAAGAAGTCGTGGATTACATTAGAGTAACATCGTAAACAGTTATTTTCAATTATGATAGAAATGATTAATTAATTAGGATTCTTTGAAAGTATTAATATTAATCTGATTACACAGGATAATTTTACATGATTAAAATTATATGCGTGTGTATAGGTACTGATCATGGTCGACTTGTCTTTTAAGAATCTGAAAAAATTCTGACCCTTAAGTAGTTGTTAATCGATTTCATTTTAATTTCTATTTATTATTAATTTGTGTTCGTATCTCATACATACATATATACAAAAGTGCTGATGAGTGATGAGTTCTACAATCTTTTTTTTTTCGTGGTCCAGGAGACGATAGAGATTAATTTATTTAATTTTCTCTAAACCCGCACGTATTGTCAAAAAATTAATCGTTGATTAGTATATGCAAACCATGTTTAATTACATAATCCTGGGAAACAGGGATCGACACAGGGGTGACCTGTGGTGGCAACAATCCCATCACCTTATCATCAAACCCTTATAATATATTATTTAATAAATTAAAATATTATATATAAATATAAACTAAAATATCTTGGCCTCACTTAAAATTTCCATTTACCCGTCTGCCTCCCACTCTCTAAAATATATATTTTTTACTTTTAGATATTTTTTATTTTTATTTGTATCAGACTTGATTTTGCTCCTAAATATAAATTACTGCGTCCGTCCGTCCCAGCTGGAAAATCTTGAAACCTACAAAAATATCCATTAAGCACGTCGGCAAAAACAAACAAATAGCAATGTTTTGGAGGGTTTGGAGGGTCATCCTGTTTTGGTCAAACCCAAATAACAAAGAGAATATCCACAAATATATCCACGTGGGAACAAATTGTAATAAAGTTTAACGTGTTCTCACTTCTTTATTATTCTTTCTTTTTTGTTTTTATTTTTGTTTATGCCACGATTTACCATTAGCAGGGGCCCAGGCCACACTGGTTTGAATGAGAACGAGTCCCTTTAATGGGCTCGCCAACAAAGAATACAACAAATCTTTTTTTTTTTTTTTTTTCTTAGTGATATATATCACGTCATTACTTTAATTGATAAAGGTAAATTTGAAAAGTAGTCTTATTTTTTAGAAATAAAACTTTATCTTGAAAAGTTTTAGGGAAAAAAATAGATATATGTAGTATATATATGTCTTTAAACTGGAAAATATTGTATACTAAAAGAATAAGTTCCGTTGAGATAATAGAATAAGTTCACTAATTTGATTGTAAATTGTAAGGGGTTTTGCAGTTAAATCTCCGATCCATCTCTCTTTGAATTTATCTCTTGGATGTTCTTAAGCTGCTTTATAAAATTTGACACGATTTTACTTTTTACTACTTGAATCAACTTTAATTTTATATTGCCACGTTTTAAGTAAATCATTTTATATAGTCTGACTAATTCAAGCACCATTAAAAGACGGGTTGGTTCTTTGTTGTAAAATTTTATATATTATTTTCTGTTTTTTATTTCATCAACATATATATATATATATATAGGGGTTGGTTCTTGTGAGACCATCTCTTGCAGTGAGACCGTAGAGACTGATCTGGACCGTTATAATAAATCAATAGATGGTTGAGATTGAAGCATTAAATCTAATACTATTTTTTGAATACTAAACCAATTAGGGGCATAATTGACCACACCAATCTTATGGAAATTGGTAACTGCCATGTGATCTCCTAAAAATATGGAATCATATCTTCCATTACATATTTCACATTAATCTCCTCTCTTAAAAAACGCCCTAATTAATTTACCATAACCATTAGCACAAGTTCCTACTAAAAACTCTAACAAACAGAAAGAAAAAACGCAGAAACACAACAAACATCATTGACAATAGTTAGTGTACATCTGTTGCACATTTAGAATAATAATGATGCATACTTAGTGTGATTTTACAGCATATGTAGACTAACAAACAAAGAAAAAAAGTAGAATTATAATGCATATATTGTTAACGAATGATGAATATTTAGAAGAATCCTAATGAATATATACATTAAGAATGATGCATGCTTATCGTGGTTTTAGTAACAAAACATCATAAAAAATGTTATGGAAAATAATGCATATTTAGTGTACGTCTGATGCAAAATTAGAATAACAATGATGCATACTTAATGTGATTTTACAACATATTCAACCTAACGAGGAAAAAATAGTGTAATTGTAATGCATATAGTGTTAATGAATGATGCATAATTATATTAATCCTGATGCATAATTACACTAAGAATGATGCATGCTTATCGTGATTTTATTAGCAAAGCATCATAAAAAAGTTAAGGAATAATGCATATTTTAGTGTAATTTTGTTGCATATTTAGCATACAAATGATGTATACTTAGTTTAATTTTACTGCATATTTAGATTTACAACAATGCATATTTAGTTTACGTTTAACACATATATTCTTAATAAATAGAGCATATTTAGTCTAAGTTTTCTTGCATGGTTACACTAATGATAATGCACAATTAGTTTATGACTGTTCAATATTTAGCATAATAATAATGCATGCTTAGTTTGAATTTACTACATATTTATGTTTACGAACTATGCATATTTAATGTACTTTTAATACATATATTCCTACGGAATGGTGCATAATTAGTTTAAAAATCTCCGCATGATTACACTAATAATGCAAAAAACTAATACAATGAAATGTGGAAATTAAAATCAAATTCTAAGCCCAAAATTTATCTCTTCAAACTAAGCATATCGAGAATTCATCTCCTTTAATCCGAACTCAACAATCAATATCCATAATTCCATGAATCTTGGATATGCCAAAAGATACTCCATTTATCACTCATGCCGAATTTAATGGGATTTACAATACTCACCTTATTTAAAAAAACCGGTCCATATGTATAATTACCATAATATCCTTTTAAACGTTTTTAGCTTTAAAATTACCTTAAATATTATATTAATCCACACCCTTCAAATATAAGAATAAACGCTCCGGATAAATCCCTACGGTCTCACCCCAGGATATTGGTCTCATTTGAACCAATATATATATATATATATATATAGGATTTGGTTCAAATGAGACCACTCTCCTTAGGTGAGACAATGTAGACTCATCTTACCCATTGATCATAAAAAATGAAGGGATGTGATTAATTCAGTTTTTCTAATTATTTCCTAATTTTTCTTGATTTTAAGGGTAAAATTGTAATTTTGTAATTCAAATTAGTGGTCCCAAATGATTTTATGGGTGAAATTGACATCGCCGGATTTTGTGGCGGATTTTTAAGGAACTTTTTTTTAAATATTTTTATTTTAGAGCATAGTTAGGGTTCTTTTCTTTGCGTAATTAGACATCAAATAATGCATATTTAGTTATTTTGTTGGTACTATTTTACGAAAACAAGACATAATTGAATATAATGTCGCGTATGTAGTTATACTACACTGCATAAATAGGTTCAATATAATGTATATTTAGTTATGCAAATGGGATCTTTCTTTTGGAAATTATAAAAATGGGATGTTACATAATGTCATCGCATATTTAGTTATTCCACAATGCATAGATAGTTTCTAGATAATACATAGTTAGTTGATTTTGTTGCATAGTTTATGACGTCTTTGCATAGTTGGATATCTTGTACTACATATTAGTTTTTTCTGCCGCATAGATAGTTTTTCGATAATACATATTTAGTTGAGTTTTGTTGCATATTTAGTTTTTCGAACTCACCGTTATTTCTCTGTAATATTGCACCGATTTTTTGTTTTTTCTCTATAATTTTCATGAATCGTAATTTTTCGAGTTCTTCACGTTTTTCTTTATTTGCGGAATGGAGGAATGAGAGAGAGAGAGAGAGAGAGAGAGAGAGAGAGAGAGAGAGAGAGATTGAGAGATTGAGAAATCGGAGATGATGAGAGAGAGAGAGAGATTTGATTCCATTTTGTAACTAACTTGTTATGTTATTTTACCTACTACTACTTTATATTGATTAAATTAATATTTTAACATATTTTTTATCCATTAAATCATACCCATTGATTAATAGTGGGGGATGGTTGAGATTAGTCAATATATATATATAGGGGAGGATCAAGTGAGACCATGTCTCTAGGTGAGACACAATTGACTAATCTCAACCATCCCCACTATTAATCAACGGGTATGATTTAATGGATAAAAAATATGTTAAAATATTAATTTAATCAATATAAGGGTAGTAGGGTAAAATAACATAACAAGTTAGTTCAAAAATGGAATCAAATCTATTTCTCTCTCATACATCTCCTTTTTCCCAATCTCACGTGTCTCTTTCTCTCTCTCTCTCTCTCTCTCTCTCATTCCTCCATTAACGCAAATAAAGAAAAACTCAAAAGAAGAACTCGAAAATTACAGAGAAAAAACACGAAAAATCGGTGCAATATTACGATAAATAACGAATGGTGAGTTCGAAAACTAAATATGCAACAAAACTCAACTAAATATGCATTATCCAAAACTATCTATGCAACGTAAAAAAACTAATATGTAGTGACAAAGATAACCAACTATGCAAGATGTCATAAATTATGCAACAAAATCAACTAACTATGTATTATCTAAAACTATCTATGCATTGTGGAATAACTAAATATGCAAAGATACATTATGTAACATCTCATTTTTATAATTTCCAAAAGCAACATCCCATTTTCATAACTAAATATACATTATATTGAACTTATTTATGCGAGTGTAGTATAACTACATATGCGATGACGTTATATTAAATTATGTCTTGTTTTCATAAAACAAAGATGCAACAAAATAACTAAATATGCATTATTTGATGTCTAATCATGCAGATGAGAAGAAACCCTAACTATCTTTGAAAATAAAAATATTTGGAAAGAAAAACAGTTCCTTAAATTCGCCACAAAAATCCTATGTCTTTTTATTTCACTCTTAAAATCCGTTGGGACCACTAATTTGAACCATAAAATCATTTGGACCACTAATTTGAATTACAAAATTACAATCTTACCCTTAAAATCAAAAAAATTAGGAAATAATTAAAAAAACTGAATTAATCACATCCCTTCATTTTTTTTAAGATCAATGGTAAGATGAGTCAGTCCCACACTGTCTCACCTAGGGTGAGTGTGGTCCTTTTGAACTAAATCCTATATATATATATATATATATATATATATATTAATGTCATTATACCATGTTCGTGATAGAATAAAATATCCAATTAATAAGAATTGAAGGTATGTTGGTAATTCAGTCAACATTGTTATCCGTCAACACATGAAAGTTGAATTGAGAAGATAGTAACATTACTAGTAGGGATGGCAACTTGCGAGTGTTGGGACTTGGATGAGTTTGGCTATACTTGATACCCGTTTTACCAAAATAACATTGTACCTAAAGTCTGCCATGTAATGCCCTGAACCCAAAATCCGAGGGATCCATCTTCCTAGACCCACAAATAATAATTTTTATATTTTTAATATTTATTTATATCTGACACAAATAATAATTTATACATAAACTCTCAATATCAACAAAATATATATATTAAACTTCATATGTTATTATACCAAAAACAAAAAGATAGCATGAATTATAAATTATTTTAGCTTGAGAAAATCTATATTGGTTTAAAAAATATTAGGTAAATAATATTTAAAAAATGAAGCTATATTGTGTGGGGTCGGAGACGGGTTCAATAGGACTTGTTTTTTTTTTTTTTTTTTTGATAACTCGAACCTGAAACTTACGCCCGACTACGCCCGAGACAACAAACCCGCTCCTCATTGCTGCCCAAGGTAAACCGCGGATGTGCACGCACGATGGCATGTTACGACGGGTCCGGCGACGTACAACCGAGATCCTCCTGGTAAAGAGAACAATTATATTCGACCCCCAATCTACTAATAACGATCTCTCCCCGAATCGAACCCACACGGATGCTTTCAAGATGAGTTCCCACCAAATCTTCACTACCGCATATGCCCTTTTATTTGATGGAAGCGGGGATATGAACCCTCGACCTCCACCCCACAAACAATTTGATGGAGCGGATTTGAACCCCGACTCCATCCCACATCTTTGTGGTGGCCAAGTGCTTTAAGCCCACCTGGTTTCAATAGGACTTGTTACCCGCTCTGAATCCAATTGTTTTGAAAAATATTGATCAAAGACCCGTCTCAAGACCCACTTAACCGAGTTTGGACCTACTCCATTCATTACTTGTTCGAGTTTGAAATTTCCCTTTGCCACCCCTAACTACTAGGAGGTTGAACGACGCAACTATCGTTGTCTAAGTAAGTGTCAGCAATTGAAATTTGAAAGTCATCCAATCATTCTCCTAAAAAGTCAACTTTTAGCCGTACAACAAGCGTGTATTTTTCTCCAACTACTTTGGCCCCGAAATACAAGTCAAGAACCAAATGTGTGGCTAGCTAGAATTAAGAACCGATAATATGTGTGACTGTTGATGGGTCAATGATTTAATTAATTGGATTGTTTCAATCAATTTAATAAAAATTAATTATGTTTTTAAAATGTATTATACAAAATATAATATAATAAGTTGGATGGTATGCAATAAATTTTAAAGGTGAATATTCCATGGAAAAGGTTATAAGGAAACGACTAAACTTCAAATAAACACACACATATATATAGATAAATTATCGAATTTATGACTTTAATTTTCCTGTGATGAAATTTAAAATAAAAGAAAATAAAATTCAATTCAATCAATTCGACCATTTGAAAATTATTTTGGTATTAAATAAAATAGCCAATTTAGTCGTATTTTCTAACCATCGGATTTTACGAGGTTGCATTTGGATTAAATGATTTGAATTTGAGGTAATATGGAGGAATAATTTCAAGTGATTTCACATTAGATAAATTTGAGATACAACTCAAAAATAGTTCAAAATAAGAGTTTGAATATTTTAAATTCATTATATCTTAAGATTAACCAAACATGCTAATAGATTTATTATTATAAATTTTAATCAATAATTTCAAGTTCGTCATTCCAATTGAAGCTTAAGGTTTTATTTGAATGGAATTATTTAGATCTGAAGAAGGATTTGATCAAAGGATTTCAAATTTATCTATTAATTTGACGTCCACCACAATGACTTAGAAAATTAAGCTTAGAAAATAGCTTAATGTAAGAGCTTTATGAACACAGGAAAGATGCATATGGGCCCAAAATACACACATCAAACCATATTGAGTTGTAAGGTTCGGCCCAAATGTTCTTCAAGATGTCAGGCCCAATGTTATATTTCTGAAAATGCACGGGTCTGAATAAGATTTCTTGCTGGATTAAAGCTGTCAATTGTTGATCTTCTTTGGGCCAAGCTTGGAAAACCCATTTATATCCTTGCATGCACATGATGTCTTGTCTGTGGAGGACGGAGAACACAGCACGTGCATACATGTGTTCCTATAACATGTCGTGGGATCTCGCGCTCTTTTTCCATTCAGACGCATGTATGTCTTTGACCCCAAGCAATTGCACACATGATTGTCATTTTGAAAGAAAATTATCTCTTTTTTTTTTTATCGGGAAAGAAAATTATCTTTATTTAGAGTACATTTTGAGTTTGTGGATCTTAAGCAAGTCTCTTGGGAGACGGTCTTACAGATCTAAATCTGTAAGACGGACTTCCTAAGAGTTCCGTCTTGAGAACATGAACCATGAAAATAAATTTAAAAATAATAATGAACCATGAAAAAACAAAAATAAACCCTAAAAACATGAACCATGAAGAATAAACCCGAAAAACAAAAATAAACCCAAAAAATAAAAAATAAACCCTGAAAAAAACTAAAAATCCTAAAAATCCAAATCAATTAAAAATAAACCCAAGAAATAAAATAAACCCTAAAAAATAAATATAAACCCTAAGAAAAATAAAATCTGAAAAAATAAAACCTTTAAAACTTTGTGTAAGGGCTCCGTCTCACGGATCTATATCCGTGAGACCGTCTCATGCAAGTTTTTGCCGTGGATCTTTTGTTTCAGCTTTCAAGTTCATCCAGTCATACTTGTCACTCGATTCTTGTATTTTAATTCTCTTATTTATTGGAATTGTGTTTGTTCTTTGAGTCTAATCTTTTGGGTGTGATGCTCTCGTGTTCCATTTGATTTTTCTCATAAAAAAGAACTATATTGAGTTATCAATAAACTTATGTTTTGGGGGTGGGGGAGGGGGGATTATGTTCATTTTTTTCCATTTCTGTTGAAGACGGACTACAAACACAACATAACTATAATTTAGTTGACTGCCGAAATACTACTTATTTTACAATAGGCACGTTCTTATATTTGGGGTTTTGCATGGGTCTCGATGTGGCCTGACTTTCTTAACTACATATAATGCGCATTTTATGTGGACTGCAATAAGCATGTGTCAATTATTGTAAACTATGTGTCTATATGTAATTACTATTCACCAAAACGAGAAATTAGTGAACTCATACAAACTTCAAATATAACATATAACATGTTGATATCTTTTGTGCAATAAACACTAATATTTATACCATGTATTGTTTAATAAAAACATCATAATATATAAATTTTAGTATGAGCTATGATGATAAAAACAGTGAAGAAATTAGAATACAAATAAATTTAAATAATGTTAATGTTAAGCATTAATTGAGTATAATTGAAATTATTTAAAAATAATAATACTTATTTTAGAATGGGAGTAAGGGGGTGAAGTGAGACAAATAAAAGTGTAAGGAGGTAAAGTAAGAAAAATGAGAGTACAAGTGAGACGACAATTGAGAGTTAAAGATGTAAAGTGAAAATTAGCAAAAGTACAAGAGGTAAAATAAAATTCACCCAAAACTCTTAAACAAATATTTTATAACGACGCCTAGCTATTTTGAATGGGTTTAATTAAAATTGAAAAACAGCTCCCACAATATTAAATTATAGATCCAATAAGAAAATATCAGTTGTATGTGTCGAGAAACTTTATAGTTTTCTTTTCAATTAAATGAGATTTTGGAATTGCATACATTGTAATAAATACAAAATGTACAAAAAGAAACAAGAATTGTTTATATTTTATTTTTTGAAAGCCAAATTGAAAACCCACTCCCTGTGCTCAATCAAATGAAATATTGAAATATGAGTATTGGGTTATGACCTTCCTCCACGTCGTAAACAAATCTTTTATCACAGATTGTTCTGCATTAGAAAATGAAAAATACTAGACTAGTTTCATTGAATTTCATTGTTTTATCATATCCATGACACCACCCCACAAAAAATAAAATAAAATATTTAATACGTATATTTGACTTAACACACAGCCACGGGTGCACATTTTGGAAAACAATCCGACTTGATGTAATAGATGCAAACCACATATTTGTACACTTAATAATTGAAATTAAATTGATAATTTTTAGATTAAAAGATGCCAGGACATTGATGGCTTCATTTATTTATTGTTGATTTATTTAATTGCTTATAGTCAACTTATGAGTTGAGGAAATGGATGAAAAAAAGAAGGTACTGACATGGGTGAGGTTGTAAAAGGGCAATGGATCAAGAAAACGTACTTATGTAGATGAACTTTTCTTGTGTAACAATTTTGAATTTAATAATGACAAACTAATTAGATTAGGTTAACAGTTGATTACATGTATTACAATAATTTCAAAACCAATTTAACCATAAAACCAACCGCTGGTGTAATATATGTTCTATGAAAAATTCAAAGTATCTATGAGTGATTTTCCTTTAAAATCAAACCTAACACTGCTTTCACCTACTCTCGAAGTACAAGGTGGGAATGATTATATAATATCTTGCTTGTTTAAGTCTAAGTGCACTAATCATGATTATAATTATAATTGATGAATATTTTCAAGGTCATGAAAGAATCTCTCTGGTTTAGGCTTTAAATTTTTTTTTTTAGAATCAAATGAATTTGTTCATTCGTTAGAAGAAATTTAAAATTGATTGCAATAAAAAGTGAAAAGCAGCACTTACATGGTTATAAATATATACAGATCTAAAACAAAAATTTAATTTAAACTTAAATAGATCTAACAAAACCGTAGAATCAAGACTTCGTAACGAAAACATTGAACAAAACTCGGCTTTAGTAGTTTAGAAGTATTAAATATTAAAAATGTCTATTTCGCCATATAAATCTATAATTCAGATGGATTGAAAACGAGACGACGTGTTAAAACTTTCGTGTTATACAACCTATATTTATTGTTGTTTAAGACAAATGCTGACATGAGACCCATCTATTATCCATGTCAAATTCATGTTAAATAATTATCCCCGTTGAATAAAAAAAAGGTTAAATTAATATGTGTTTTTTTTTAAAATACTATTTTTTTATTTCCATTTATTTCCATAATTTGAACTATACACATATTCAAACATTTTCAAGCCTATTAATATTAATGAAAAAGATATTATAAAACGTAAAAACAGAACTAGTTCAGATATTCTTTTAGTTTTATATAAAAAGCAATGACTTTTTCACCTGAAAATGCCCGAAAATACAAAAAATAAAATTGAAAATTGAAAAAGAAAACGAATGGGTTCTAGTAATTTGATATTAATTATTCCAAAGTACTCCAAACATGAAAATTTCTCCCAAGTTTTTATTTTATTTGCTTTACTTTGCGATGATAATTATACATATAAGCCTAATAATAATAATAATAATAATAATAATAATAATAATAATATATTTTCTTTACTAGACCTGCAATCCTGCATTCTCTGTGTAACATCATTACCAAACGTGACTGATTACTAATCCCAATGACCATACTTCACGCGCATTTCCGTTTCATCTTATAATCCACGTTAGCCATTTTCCAGAAAAAAAAAAAAAAAAAAAGATTAGTGTGCTTACGGATGTGATCTTCTATTCCAAAACCGTGTTTAAATCTCCTATTCCAATCATCGTGGATGTTTGACAAGTGTATTACACTTACCATATTTATTTTCAAGCATAAATCAAGCGTAAATTGTGGGGTTTTAATATGGTAAGTGTAATACACTGACAATCATCCATGGTTGGAATAGAAAGATGAAACACTGCTTTGTAGAAGATCCCATCCTGTGTGCTTATGCAGTTATGCTGCCTCACTTCGCCAATTGCCATTGATTTTTCTAAAGCAGCCAAAAGTTTTGGCCGTTGATTCAGTGGGAAAACTCCAAAATCCGACGAATCCAAACAGGGCACTATATCCATATCCACTATTGCTTCTGATTCCTTCTTCGTGGTCACATTTCTCTGTTCTCTCGCGTACTGCCGATTCATTCGGAGAAAGGAAAGTATTAGAAAGGTATGAAATGGTAATGTCAATGTCAGTTCGTTTACATTCTTCTAGTTTGAATTTTCTGCTACTGTACTTTTTTTTTCTCAAAAGTTACTAGGGGGAGGAATAGAAATATATATTTATTTCCGAGTTTTGATTAAATCTGATTTCTGCTTTTTGCTTCCGATTCGTTGGCTTGATCTCATGCTGAACCTTGGGTTTCTTTGGTGGTGTTGATGTGTTTCTGTTTTGACGAAGTCATGGGGAAAGTTTGATTTCTTTTGTTTTTGCGACTCCATAGAAAGTTTGACTAAAGCTTTCGAATCTTCCAGTCTCTGCATTCAGCTGCCTTTTGCGGAAATATTGTTGTGATTGGACTGTCGAGTTTTCAAAGCTCTACACCCGAAATTATAGACTCTGTATATCGCTGCTTGGCGGTTGTTCTCAGAAAATAAAAGGAAAATGAGGAGCATTTTGCAAAATAGAAAAGAAGATACAAACTTTACATCAAAATAGAAGTAATTGTACCATAGCACAAATACATCACTGTAGAGTTTTTGTTTCAACCATATAGATAAGGAGCTGGATATTTTTTTCTTTCTTAGTAGGACAGATTCCTCTCTTAGTATGTATATAAATAGGTGGCATCATTCGAATGATTGGCTAATGATTTGTAACAGAGCATTATTCCATTTTACTGAATGAAATATTTCTCATTCCTTCTGCTGTTGTTTTCTTGCGTATGAACTATTCAAACTTCAATATGGTATCAAGAGCTACTGGTTGATCCAGGTCTCATCACTCAGCTTTGGTTGATCCAAAGTTTATCTTATCATTTTTGTTTCCTGTTTTTGTTTGGCTTTTATTTGCTTCTTTTTCATTTTTTAATCTCCATATCTCTATTGCTCTCAACCTGTTTGTTTTTATTTCACTGAGGATTATTTACCATGTCTGATGAACTCAATACTAAAGAAACAGATGCTATAATCAACAATGCTACTCGAAATGCAGCCCAGTTTGCAACCCCATTCCCCACTGAGGATCCAAACAAACCATTCTTCCTCCCTCCTTCTGACAATTCCCACACCATAGAAATCAGACCCCCATTAGATGGCACAAATTATACAGCCTGGAGCAGGGCATTCTCCCTAAGCATTTCAGTTAAAAATAAGCAAGGTTTTCTAGATGGAACAATTCCTGCACCAGATTTTAGTGATCCTCTTTATATTCCTTGGCTCCGTTGTAACAATCTCATACTCACTTGGCTTATCAATTCTGTCACTAAGGAAATCGCATCTTCCATCATTTACATGAACTCAGCCAAGGATGTTTGGGACACCCTCAAAACTAGATACTCACAGCCTGATAGTGTGAGAATCTATCAGCTTCAACATCAACTCAGCTCTGCTTCTCAAGGAGCTTCTTCAATCTCAGATTATTTCACCTCACTGAACACCATTTGGGAAGAACTCAGAAATTATAGACCCTTTCCTCATTGCAGCTGTGGGCAATGTACTTGTCAAGCTGTAAAATCTATTAGTGAGATCCAACTTTCTGATTATACATTCAAATTTTTGATGGGACTCAATGATTCTTATGAAAGCACAAGAGGCCAGATTCTCCTCATGAATCCAATCCCTCCATTGGATACTGTCTATGCCATGTTGCTTCAAGAGGAAAGGCAAAGAGAAGCTAGACTTTCAATGATGCCTTCAAATGAAACTTCTGCTTTGGCTGTCACCTCTACTCAACCTAAAAGGAAACTCAAAATAGATGTTATCTGCCAACATTGTGGAAAACAGGGGCATACTATAGAAAAATGTTTTAGGCTTATTGGTTTTCCACCAAACTTCAAATTCACAAAAGGAAAAAAATGCCCTGGGAAACTAAGTGGACAGAATCACTCAGCAAATAGTGTGCAGATTCAAGATGCTCAGCCCATTTCTTCTGAGAATACCAAGCTATTCTCATTTACACAAGATCAAGTGCAAAAATTGATGGCACTTCTCAATGGGGATCCTATGCAGATTTCCCCAACACCACCTGCTCCAGGAGAAGACTCACCAACTCCAAATCACTACTCTAATATGGCAGGTAATCATTTTCTACAAAAATCTGAGTTGGTATCTGATACATCTAAGTCTAAATCATTATGGATAATTGATACGGGGCATCGGATCACATGATATGTTGTCCATCATTATTCACTTCAGTACCTCTTCGTATCAATACTCTAGTTCATTTACCTAATGGCACTCAAGTTACAGTAACACATAAAGGCACTGTTAAACTCTCAGATAAACTTGTGCTCACAGATGTTTTATGCGTGCCTGATTTTTCCTTTAATCTTTTATCTGTCAGTAAACTTACTAATAATTCTTCCCTGATTCTTACTTTTTCAAACAATTATGGTTATATTCAGGATCGTTCTTCAAAGATGATGATTGGACTTGCTAAGGCTAGGAAAGGTCTCTACATACTTCAGTTCACCAAGAAGGCCAATGGCCAACCATCTCTTCTTTCCCATGTTTTTTCAGTTCAGCAAAGTAGGAATCAAAAGGCCACCCTATGGCATCAACGGCTTGGTCATATGTCCTATCAGAGATTAAGGCTTATAGAATGTTTAGGTTCACAAGTTAAAGGTCATGTATTGGATGATTGTAATGTTTGTCATTTGGCAAAACAAAAACGAAAGAAATTTCCAATTCATATATCTTCATCTAATTCAGCCTTTTCTATTATTCACTGTGATGTTTGGGGCCTTATGCAAAATCATCTCTCAAAGGTTATCATTATTTCCTCACTATCGTAGATGATTTTACAAGAATCACTTGGACATATCTTATGAAACATAAATCTGAAACTCAACAAATCTTACAGAATTTTGTTCATATGGTATTAACTCAATTTAATGTCAAGATCAAGACTATCAGAACTGACAATGGCCTTGAATTCCATATGCCATTTTTTTATGAAACTCAAGGCATAATTCATCAAAAAACATGTCCCTACACACCCCAACAAAATGGTGTGGTAGAAAGAAAGCATCAACATCTCCTTAATGTTGGAAGAGCTTTATTATTCCAAGCTTCTTTGCCCATTTATTTTTGGGGAGATGCCATTTTAACAGCCACTTATTTAATAAATAGAACACCTACACCTATCTTAGATAATAAAACACCTTTTGAATTTTTTTTTCAAAAACCTCCTTCATATGATCACTTAAGAACATTTGGTTGCTTGTGTTATATTTCTAATAACGTTCCACATAAAACCAAATTTGAACCAAGAGCAAGGAAATGCATTTTTTTAGGATATCCTAATGCTATCAAAGGTTACAAAGTTTATGGCTTGGAAAATAAAATTACCCTTGTTTCCAGGGATGTTGATTTTGTTGAACACATTTTTCTTTTGCTTCATCTAACACCTTGACCTCTGGTGTCAATCATACTGAGTCTAATTTCCCTTTACCTCCTTCTTTTCCAGACTATTTTCTCACAGAACAATCACCTCATTCACATCATCAAGATTCACTTAACTCTCATTTTTCAGATTCTTTAGAAAATATCACCGAAGTTGTTGAACAACCTGAACCTCACTATTCAGAACCTTCTTCTCCTAGAAGATCAACTAGAATCAGGAAACCTCCCACTTACTTGAAAGATTACTGTTGTAATACAGTCAAATCTCTCACTGCTCATCCTTTGCAATCATATTTCACGTTCAACAACTTATCTCCTTCTTATAGAGCTTATTCAGTATCTTTAAGCTCTATTTCTGATCTTACTTCTTATACCGAAGCCATTCAATTTCCACATTGGCAACAAGCTATCAAGGATGAACTCCAAGCCCTTGAGTCCAATAAGACTTGGAGCATTGTGCCATTACCTGAGGGTAAGACACCTATTGGTTGTAAATATGTTTTCAAAATCAAACTCAAAGCTGATGGTTCAATTGACAAATATAAAGCACGTCTTGTTGCAAAAGGATATACTCAGAAAGAAGGTTTTGATTATCAAGAAACATTTATCCCTGTTGTCAAAATCACCACTGTCAGAATATTTTTTGCCTTAGCCTCTATTCTTGGTTGGCATTTACATCAACTCGATGTTCATAATGCCTTTCTTAATGGCGAACTTGATGAGGACATTTATATGTCATTACCCCCTGGATTTGCTATTAAGGGGGAGTCTCAGACCTCTCATGTTTGTAAACTTCATAAATCTCTTTATGGTTTAAAACAAGCTTCAAGACAATGGAATTCAAAGTTTTCACAAACACTACTCAAAATTGGATTTAAACAATCCATGTCAGATTATTCCCTTTTTACAAAAAATGATGAAAATGGATTCATTTTATGTTGATGACATACTAATTGGAAGTAGCAACCTTCAATCCATTCAATCTACTAAGCAATTTCTTCACTCCCGTTCAAAGTGAGGGACTTAGGAGAAGTCAATTTTTTCCTCGGAATTGAGGTTGCCAGATCACAAAAAGGCATTCATTTAAATCAAAGAAAATACACTGTTGACATTCTTAATGAAACAGGGATGATGGGGTGTAAGATTTCTAACACTCCCATTGAACCAAATCAGAAGCTATGTCATTTAAAGGAAGAACAAATCAAAGATGTCACTAGCTATAGAAGGTTGGTTGGCAAACTAATCTATCTATCAATCACTCGGCCAGATATCACCTATGCTGTAAACATTATGAGCCAATTCATGGATAAACCAAATCAAATACATTTCAATTCTGCCTATAGAGTTCTAAGATATTTAAAAGGATCTATAGGACAAGGTCTTTTTTATCCATCTACTTCATCTCTCATTTTGAAAGGATATAGTGATTCAGATTGGGCTTCTTGTCCAGAGATAAGAAAGTCAACTACTGGATACTGTGTATTTTTAGGAGATTCCATGATTAGTTGGAGAACAAAGAAGCAAACCACCATATCACGATCTTCCACAGAAGCTGAATATAGAGCTTTAGCTCAAACATGCTGTGAGATGATGTGGATAACGTATTTACTTAAGGATTTTCAAGTGACATTACAAGAGCCTACAACACTTTATTGTGACAATCAATCAGCAATTTATCTCACCAAAAATCCTGTGTTTCATGAACGAACTAAGCATGTTGAGATAGATTGCCATTTTGTAAGAGAAAAAGTGTTGGCAAGACAGCTCAAGGTGGTACACATGCCGTCAAAGTTTCATCTTGCAGATTTATTCACCAAAGGACTATGTGCTGAAACATTTCGTTTTCTATTGTCCAAGATGGGCATATTAAATATTTATGCTCATCTTGAGGGGGAGTCTCAGAAAATAAAAGGAAAATGAGGAGCATTTTGCAAAATAGAAAAGAAGATACAAACTTTACATCAAAATAGAAGTAATTGTACCATAGCACAAATACATCACTGTAGAGTTTTTGTTTCAACCATATAGATAAGGAGCTGGATATTTTTTCTCTTTCTTAGTAGGACAGATTCCTCTCTTAGTATGTATATAAATAGGTGGCATCATTCGAATGATTGGCTAATGATTTGTAACAGAGCATTATTCCATTTTACTGAATGAAATATTTCTCATTCCTTCTGCTGTTGTTTTCTTGCGTATGAACTATTCAAACTTCAATAGTTGTGTTTTAGGAAAGTTTTGTTAATGGGCTGGTGTCTTTAGAATCTTCTTCTATGTCTATAATCTTGACATTATAATTCATATCTCGTAAAAGAAATCCTCTATTTGAGGTACTTTTGAATCATAAACAATGCCATCAGATATTTTCGTGGCTAGATGTTACTCATAATCCTAACGCTAAAGTTATTGAGCTAATTTGTTGTTATTTATTTATTTATTGCAGGTTTATGAATGGATGATTTATTGATAGATATTATACAGTGAATTGGGAGGATAGAGATGAGAGAGGAGTCGTCTGGCTTAATTATTGGGATATCGGTAGGAGTGGTGATCGGAGTTGCTTTGGCTATAGTTGCATTTTTCTTAATTTGGTATCATAGGAAGCATCATTCTCAAATAGGGAATAGCAGTTCTAGGAGGGCTGCAACGATCCCTATTCGTGCAAATGGAGCTGATTCTTGTTCGGTATTGTCAGACTCATCGATTGGGACTGAGTCACCAAAGTCTACTATACAGAACAGCATGTCATTCTGGCGAAAGGGACTTAAGAAGGCCAATGTGATTTCTGCATCTGGGATACTAGAATACTCTTACAAGTACGTATTTGGTGTGGCTGGTCTTAGGATAGTGCAACTTAATATATGAAATTTAACTCTTATCGTGCGCCTGTTTAGTGTGGAGAGGAAGAAACATAAGTCTTGTTGGCAGTTCGATCTGTCCCCATGCTAAAACTGATCTGCGTGGAATTATCCCCATGTTAAATATAATAACCACGGAAAATTGAAATTGAAACATGTAAATGTCTGATGCTGTTGTAAGCCGATAGAAAATGCTTAAGGTTTTGATCAATTATTTTGTCTTCAAGAGGACAAATTATAATACCTGGTAAATAATAGGACTTTATGGTTTGAAAGTAGCCTAAATATCTGCAATTATTGTACAGGGTCGAAATATTGTATATGCCTGAAAAATGGTGTCCAGCGATATCTGAGAAAGATGTGATTTCCTGTGGTTTATAATTATATGATCATTGGATTTGATCGTCTGTGATATTTACATGTCAAACCTGCATGCAAAAGCACATGAAATTGTTCTATGCATAGGTTTTTTTTAATCAAAATAAGTTTTGTTGGTATTCAAGCAGGGACCTGCAGAAAGCAACTTACAATTTTACCACATTAATTGGTCAAGGGGCATATGGTTCCGTTTACAAAGCTCAGATGTCAACTGGTGAGACTGTTGCTGTTAAAGTGCTTGCTACAGATTCTAAGCAGGGGGAGAAGGAGTTCCAAACTGAGGTACTTTAATTTGAAAAGTAAAATATAGCAATTGAGAACATGCTTACGTACTTCTCCAAACAGATCATTGTGTGATGCATGATCAAAGCCTGCAACTGATTCCATTACTGACGTTACACATAACTTACGTTTTCTGTGATTTCTTTCTCAGGTTATGCTATTAGGAAGGTTGCATCACAGAAACCTTGTGAATTTGGTTGGCTATTGTGCAGAGAAGCACCAGCATATTCTTATTTATGTGTACATGAGTAGAGGAAGTTTGGCTTCTCATCTGTATGGTAAGTTAGCTATGCCTATCTTTATAAATTTGATAGAAGAAAAGGCACTCTATTGGAAATAGACCGGACTCCAGCTTCTGCCGCCGCATGCTGTTAGTTAAGTGGCAACTAAGCTAAGTGAAAGATCATTTCATATTAATGTCAATGTAGAGATTAACGGTCTTTATGAACCAGTTTAACAACTTAACAAAATTGAATGGAGTACTTTATATACCACTTTGATCTCCCATGTGAGAATCAACTGCGGTATATTCAATTTGGTAATCTGATTGTTGGATTTTGGAGGACTACTACAGGATTCCCAAAAATGGTGACTTGCGCTGTTGCATGATGTATGTATTTCCATAATCCAGATCAAGAATATATATGATTTTGGATTCTGTATTACACTATGATATTATCTACTATCCAGTAAAATTAAGATTTTTTTATGCCCAAGGTAGGGTGTAGCATTTCAACTCTTTTTATCTCTCTGTTCTGTTAATATTTTTATTTGAAAGTATAGCCTTTTATTGCTTAGAATGTACCCAGTGAGGGCCTTAGGACTCCAGCTAATTGCAGACAATTTGAATACCCAACAGGGCTAATATGAAGGCCTTTAGTAGGTTTGACACACGAAATTTTTCTGTTTATATGTCAATTTTTTTTTCATTCTTTGACTTTTATACTATTATATTGTCACGGCCATCAGCTGGGTCACCTTCTTTATCTTTGTGGAAATTTATGGTTGCCAAGTTGTGTGTGTGTGTGTATTTGAACTGAAGTTCGGATTTTTCCCTCTCTGATCCATAATATTGAAAGGACAATACAGTGAATCGTAGAAAATTGTGACCATGTTACCAGTTTAGAGAACACATTTTTCTGCATTCTTGCATTATTCCTTCTGTGTTATTCTTTTCTTTAGATGCTTGTCTGCTATATTCATACGTTTCTTGGTGATCTTCAGGTGAGAAACTTGAACCATTGAACTGGGAATTAAGGATTCAAATAGCTCTTGATGTTGCCAGGGGCCTGGAGTATCTTCATGATGGTGTAAGTTGAATTAGCCTGTTCCACCTATGCATAAGGTCACTTAGAGTACTATTCTTGCATATGTAGTTGATTTAAGCTTCGGTATTCATTTTCTTGATCTCATAATCACTTGATTACATGTTTACCATTCCTTTACTGGATGCTTTTATATTTAACTTCAGGCAGTTCCACCTGTGATACATCGGGACATCAAATCGTCCAATATTTTGTTGGATCAGTCCATGAGAGCTAGGGTAGGTCTCCGCTGGTTGTTCATTGTATTCCTTTGGAATGGATATTAACCAAATTATGAAATTGAACTGTGGTTGACTAATGAAGGAGTTTGTTAGGGCTTTGATGACATGTCTATTATGCAGGTGTCTGACTTTGGACTTTCAAGGGAAGAGATGGTTAACAAGCAAGCATCCAATATTCGAGGAACTTTTGGATATCTTGATCCTGAATACATATCAACACGTTCATTTACGAAGAAAAGTGATGTTTACAGCTATGGTGTGTTGCTATTTGAACTTATTGCTGGAAGAAATCCTCTCCAAGGGCTTATGGAGCATGTTGAGCTAGTAAGTTGTCTTTCCCTTATGAATTTGCATCACAATATATTGGAAGTGCTGAGGAACTAAGGGCAGGGTCTAAACTTTAGGCATTCTTGCATGTTCTAGTTATTTACTTATGAGCAAATGGTGGAAATTACCCAATTGGGATAGGTGAGAGACTTTTTTGACATGTAGGATAAAAACATAGTTTTCTACCCACTTTTGGGGTTCTTTTACCACAACACCCTGAGCTTTAAATGCAAGCCTTTAAAGTAGGTAAGATGTATTCTCTCTCTTGTGAAATACATTCATACGTTTGCCCTCATTTTTCTCTTCATTTTTTCTCTCTTCTTCTTCTTCTTCACAAAATTTCAAGAAGTTCTTTTGTGGTCTTTCGTAACCAAAACTGCACCAAAAAATCGAATAACAAGGTAATGTTGTTTCTCCTTTTAGTTATTTAACCTTGTTTAAATTGTTCAAGACCAACATATTTACAAAACATGTGAAATATATCGTGAAATGTGAATTTTTTTGAACCTAAGATGCAATGTGCACGATATATATCGTGCAAAATAAGCTTTGTGTACGATATATATATCGTGCAAAATAAGTCATGTGACGATATCGTGCCAAAAATAAACCTTTAATATAAAAATAAACTGCGACACGATATATCGTGCCAAAATAAGCGGGCACGATATATCGTGCCAAAATAAGCCTTTGGCATGATATCGTGCCAAAATAAGCCTGCGGCACGATATATCGTGCCAAAATAAGCTGTGGCACGATATCGTGCCCATATCTCTTCGTCTTCTTCACTATATCGTGCCAAGGAAACCAGGGATTTCGAAAAAAAGATCCAACATTACGCCGATCCCATTTCTAACTCAACACACCAAATCTTACAACACAAACATCAACAAAACAACATCCATGCATATTATCAAGTAAAATCAAACATTCATACACCAACCACTAAAGATTTCGAACAAAAAAAAATCCAACATTACATCCAAAATACCGAAAATTTATTAGAAAACTCTAAACCCTAAAAACCCTAACTTGTGGGACTCGTATGCACGATATGCTTGTGTTTTTTTTTTTTTTTTTTTTTTGTTACTTTTTGTTTACACCTATTTTGTCTTGGAGTGGGTGTAGTATACGGTATTGGGGGAGGGTTATACGGTTTTGACTTGTCATTCAATTTCAAATTTCAAAACACTCAACTTAAAGAAGGGCAATTTTGTCAATTTGGGTAAAAAGAGTTTTGTTATGTTGGTGGGTAGAAAAAAGTCTCCACTATCCATAGTGGGTACTTAAAAATTTCCCCCTTTACTTATTTAGGCATATATTCATTGGTTAGGAATGTGATTTCAAATTTTATTATAGCATTTTATCATTCATCCAAGATTTATTTATTTGCATTTTCCTGCCACACTTTGATTAACAATATTTATATGTCAAACACTATTCTTTTTCTTCTGAAGTAACAAAAAAAATCCAGTTATCTTTCAAAATTGCAATAACTCCCCTGAAGTATTACAGTCTTCTTCTTCTTCTCGTTTGCCTAATTACAAAAACATTCCAGTTATCTTTCAAAATTGCAAGAACTTCCCTGAAGTATTACAGATACCCCCCTTGAGGTTTGTGTTTGTTATACAAATACCCCCCTCAAAAGGTGCAATTTGTAAAACAGAAACAAATATCAAAGGGGTATTTGTAATTTTGAAAGATAAGCTCGTCTTTTTTGTAATTAGGCTAAATTTCAAGGGTAGTATTTAAAATTCTCCCTCCCTTTCCCCCCCTAATTAACTCAGTGTTTCTTATCACGTACGTAGGCTGCTATGAACACTGAAGGGAAAGTAGGATGGGAAGAAATAGGCGATCCTCGTCTGGACGGTAAATTTGATGTCGAAGAACTCAACGAAATGGCTGCTCTTGCACACAAGTGTGTCAATCGACTCCCACGAAAAAGGCCTTCAATGAGGGACATTGTTCCGGTGCTCTCAAGGATTCTTACATACAGACACAGTAGGAAGCATCACAAGGAAGACTCAACTCCTAGAGCAGATCAGGTGATCATCAATATAGGCCAATTAGAACATCAACACCGACGAGTTGAGTCTTTGGACAGCAGCATCGCTGATTCGGTCGATGTTTAATTGACTCTTTCATTTTTTTTAAAGGGATTCATTCACATATTACAGATATTTCTTCTTACACGTTTCGGGTTTCGAATCTGTAACATACATATCCTTCAGCTTTATAGGATTTAGAATGACAACATTCCCAGATAGGCTTCGATCCAGTTTCTCCAGCGCTGTTGATCAGAGTGTAATATAGTAAATCCATTTTATGACATCTTGTTGTTTTTAGTTTCCATCAAGTTTGTGTATATGTACCCTGGAATTCAAATCAAGCAAATGTGTTTTTGCTCTTTGTACATTTATTATCAATGTTCATGCAAAATGGCACAAATGGATATTCTTAATTCATTGCTAAACAGTTTGGTTAGTAGAATAGCAATTTCGTTTTTATTTGTTGTAATTGGAGAAAATGAAAAATTGGAAATAAAAATAAAAAGTCCGCTAGTTTCTTAAAGCATATTTATTTTCTCCCAATACACACTCAAAACGACAAAAATGGGACGTGGGTTATTATGGGCCCACTCTGGGACTATGCAAACGCGCCCACGCTCCACAGCGTTTTAAGAAAGGGTTAAGCTAGTAATTAGTTATTTTAGTGCAAACTGGAGAAAACCGTAACCAAACACACAGGAGAAAATTATCTCTTGTACGGCGCTTCATCTTCTCTATTCCATCTCTTCAGAACGCAACCAAGTACATAGCGATGGCGGCGCTGTGGAGCTCGTTTCTATTTGCTTGCATCTTCGTTTCTTTAATTTCCTCTGTATTATCTTTTGTTTCTTTCATAAAAATATATTGTATTGTGTTAAAGGACAGAAAAAGAAAAAAAAATAGGACAAAAATGAAAAAAATTGCAAAAATATATCAAAGCCAGGTTTCGATCCTGGGACCTGTGGGTTATGGGCCCACCACGCTTCCGCTGCGCCACTTTGATTTTAGTTGAAAGGCTTAAATTCCATATTTACTTATACCAATAATAGTTCTAGTTGAATATTCTCTATTTTTTTTTTTTTCCAAATTAAGCAACGCGAAAAAAATGTATGAGAGGGCTAGAACATTCTCTAGTTAAACAATAAATTATAAGCTAGTATTTGCCACTTATTTATTTATGTTTGCGATCGAGCCTTGTGGACTTCTGATTTATTTGAGCCACATTGTGTGAAGAGGCATTAATTAATTGAATTGAGGTGAATATGATAACGATTTTATATGATATTTGATCATTTAAATTATAATATATGTAATACATACCGGCAAATAATTAATTGTGGTGAACTATGATAATGATTTTTTGTGATATTTGATCATTTAAATTATATATGTAATACATACCGACAAATATATAGGGATGATAAATTGATATATCTCGACCATAACTTGCCCTGGTCCATTTGGGTCGTTTGTCCCATTCAGGCTGCCTACCCCATGTCCAGTCGCGGGGCGGGGCAGACATCATTTCTACACTGTGGATACCTACCATTCCCCCACATTTTTATGTTTTACATATATACATTAATAATTATAATTTTTATAAAAAATATGCATGAATAATACAAAATACAAGATAAACAACTTATTAATAATAAATAATGAAGGATTAAAATCTCATGATAATAAAATCTTATTTTACACAAGTTGGCAAGCCTCGTCCTTTGGGGTGGACGAGGCGGATCTGGGTCTTCAATTACTTGCCATTACCCGACTCATTGTCATCCCAACAAATATATATGCATTAGATATATATGTGTGTGTGTGTTGAGAGTTGAGACAAACAATTATTTATATGTAAATGATAAAATTAAATATAATTTGCATGTAAATTATTTTTTAGTAATATTTGATGAAAAAATAAAAAAAATAACTATAACCAATGAAATTTTAGTAAACAAACATAAAGTATAAAATTCCTAATCGAAACGAAAGCCAATTTGTATATTATCCCAAAATTCTCACTGAATTAAAGCCAATTTCTTACTATTTTTGGTTTGCAAACACACTTCCCTTTATCCATCAAACACTTCACCATGTGCACGATTTTTAAAACCTTCAATTATTTTATTCAGCTCTCGCCTCTCAGCGACACTGAGAAGCATCTAGACATTGTAAAAACCCTTGGTCATTTTAGTTCCGGTTTTCAGATGAAAATAAATAAATAAATAAATTTAGGAAAAATGGAAAATAGAAACGAAATGAAGGAGAAGACGTACTGCGTGACGGGGGCAACGGGTTACATAGGATCATGGCTGGTGAAGTCTCTTCTCCAAAGAGGCTACCGAGTTCACGCCACTCTCCGGAATCCTGGTCAGTTATTCAATGCTTTCTTTCATTTTTCAATTGATTAATGCGATTATTATTTTTTCTATTCTGTACCCCAAAAAAATAATATATGGTTTTTCCTACTTATTTTGTGGGATTTTAATACCATTAGCGGATTTGATTGCACACCTTTCCTGAAAATGGGGAAAAAATAGTCCTTGTATAATTTCATACAGCCTTCGTTGAATTAATATGGCTTGATTATACGCTGTTTTATTTTTATTTGTATAATGTTCTCAAATTCTCCATTTCAAATACATTTGAATTGAGTTTAATGTCACGCGAAATCTTTTGAAATTGATTGAAATTTAGAAATTATAAGATATTAATTGGATGAAATTGATAGTGATGGAGTTCATCTTAAATATATAAATTAAACAATAATTTAATAGAAGAAGTGTAGGTAGTCGGTCCAATTGGAATGAGAGGGAGTGTTCGCAAACTCTAACAAAAAGTGATTCTCAGCTTTTACATGGATAAATAGCTGTTTTTTTTAAGTTGAGAACCACTTTTTTTAAGAGTTTGCAAACACTCCCGTAGTATAAAATAGTAGTATATTGATGAGATGTTTGGAATAAATGGAATAGTGATTGGCAACTACACACTAGTGTTTGGGTATAACCGTATAGGATTGGAAATTGGAATAATAAGTTTGAGATATATTTTAGGTGGGAAAAAGAGAAGAAGATGAAATGAGCTTTCAATTTGAGATTGGATTAAATAAACGTGATTTTGTGTTCTGAGTAGTCTACAAAGGAAATAGAGGTTTTAGAAACGAGAACAAACTGGTGCTTTTGTTAAGTGAGTTGGTAAGTTAAAATCAAAATTGGATTTGTAAATTAATTAATTGAAGCAACGTGAAATAAAACATTCTAATAAAACCTCTATTTCCTTTGGAACTAGAATATGTAATAAATTCTGAATGTTGACAATAATTAGCACATGCATTGATATACTTAACACTGCACCTTGCATGATGCATCTCTGCCCCAAATTTATTACATATAGTCTTTTTAGGATATCCCAAAATAAGATTCTATTTCTTAAAATGAATCTTTAAAATAATTACAATTTCATTGATTGTATTATTTCTTAAAATGAATCTTTAATAATTTCATTGATTGTAATAATAATTACAACAGTATCTTTTTTAGATCTTGTTTATACAAAATTACCTTTTAAATTAAAATAATTGTAATTGTGTCTGAAAATTCTTTTGTTACACATTTCATTATTAAGACAGTAAGAGGGTGTATGGTTGAGCTTATAAGCTCTTAAAAACAGCTTATAAAATGTTTAAGAGCTTATAAGCTCTTAAAATGTGTTTGGTAAAATTTTTCCAAAAGAGCTTATAAGCTCTAAAAAAAGCTGTCAAAGAGCTTATAAGCTCCTAAAAAAAAGTACCTCCACCCCAACTTTTTTTAAAAGAGCTTATAAGCTCCTTATTTCAAACATTCAAAAGACAAAAATATACTTAAATCTAAGTAATATTTCACTACTAAACTTACTATCATGTATTGTATATTTAGGAATTATGTAAAACATAAAAAAATGGAATTTGGGGAAATTTCAAAAATTTGAGCTTCGCAGATTTTGATTGTAATCCTGCAAAGCTAAACTCCAAGTTGAATTTCATTTCAAATGGTCAGGAAATTCAAACTTTTGACTGCAATTTTGATATTTTCATTGGAATTTAATACCATGGGTAGGCCCATTCTAATTTCGATATTTATGCAATACTGCGTACTATGGTACATGTTTAAGAGCAGATAGTCAGTTCCTATCTTACATTTTGGGCCACTATTGGATCAGCTGTCTCATTCCAACCTTATAGGCTATAGCATCATGCGGTCCATCCATATTTTATTTGGTAGTGTAATGTAGTTTTCAGTAGTCAAAAGAATATTGCACCCCACATTAATGTTTTGAACACGTTCTTTCAAGAAGGTTCAACTTGAATATAACCTTTCTGTCTTGTAATTAACTGCCTCAAATAAATTCACTTTTTGGTAGAAACTCAAACTCGTTAGTTGTAATCACCTTTCCCAGTGAGAGAGACTAGCAGAGAGTCTCTCTCTCTCTCTCTCTCTCTCTCTCTCTCTCTCTCTCTCTCTCTCTCTCTCTCTCTCTCTCTCTCTCTCTCTCTCTCTCTCTCTCTCTCTCTCTCTCTCTGTGTGTGTGTGTGTGTGTGTGTGTGTGTGTGTGTGTGTGTGTGTATGAAGAGACTTATGTAAAAGTCGTGGCTTCTTGATGTCACATGCAACATACATACATTTGGTGATAGCCACTTCTCTCAGTCTACCTATATTTAAAAAATATGTTACGGTATGTCTTAAAGGTCCATGATTAAAGGTCTATTTTGATATAATGAATTTTTATCGTCCATGGACACAATCGTTTTGGATGAACCACAAATGTAATATTCTTAATTTGTGCTTAACTTCTAATAGAACACTTATTGCCATTATTTGATCGTATTTTCCAGAGAAGGGATCCCATTTATTCAAGTTTTGGCAAGGCAGGAATAGGTTGAGTCTCTTCAGGGCTGATTTACAGGAAGATGGAAGTTTTGATGAGGCAGTAAGAGGCTGTGATGGTGTGTTTCATGTTGCAGCTTCTATGGAATTTGAGGTGCCAGCTGGACAAGATATCGGTAATGTTTAGCTGCCCCTAACCACTCTGTTCGTATTGCATGTCGCATGCACCCCGACTTAGGAATAAAAATAGTTGGTCATAGAAACTAATATCGTAAATATGGTTACTAATTAAAATCAAACTTCTACTTGTTCATTTAATCGGTTGCTATCATGAAAACTGTTATTTGACCTTGTTATCCTCTCTCATTGTTTTACAGCTGTAAATTTTGTGTTATCTTCATTGCTAGAACTAGTTTTCAAGTCATTAGGAAGTTGCTGGCTCTTGTGTGCGATGTTTTGCATTTTAAAAATTCATCTTCGCTTGAAATAGGAAATTTGTGACAAACGATTTTTATTTTATTTTTTCAATGAACAAATGTGATTGTCAATAAATAGTTTGATATTAAATATATAATTACAAAAAGTACCCTGAGGTTTAGCCTAATTACAAAAACTCCAGTTATCTTTCAAAATTACGAAAACCCCTTATAGTGTTGCAAACACCCCTTGAGGTTTGTATTTACCTAACACATGTGAAGGGGGTATTGGAAACTTTGAAAGATAATTGGGTTTTTTTCGTAATTAGGCTAAACCTCAGGGGTAGTTTTTCAATTAACCTAAATAAATTGAAAAGCTCATGTTAATTTGCCTGTTTCCTCTTCAAGACAGCCATGTTAAAACAGAAGTCATAGATCCAGCTATCAGAGGGACATTGAATGTCCTCAAAGCTTGTTTAAAATCGAATACTTCTAGGATTGTTTTCACATCATCAATAAGCACATTGACTGCAAAAGACAGCTCTGGGAGATGGATACCAGTGGTGGATGAATCTTGCCAGACACCTGTTCATCAAGTCCTAAAGACTAAAGCCAGCGGCTGGGTATTGTTTCATCTTCAAATGTTGGCATATACGTCATTTGAGTTACTGTTGTTAACTTAGTTGCATTGAATTTCACATTCAAAATTCTTCTTTAGGTCTATGTGCTCTCAAAGCTTTTGACTGAAGAGGCAGCGTTCGAGTTTGCAGCGAAGAACGGCATTGATCTGATATCAGTGATAACAACCACCGTAGGTGGTCCATTTCTCACTCCAACAGTTCCAGCAAGCGTTCAAGTTCTGCTGTCCCCCATAACAGGTTACTTGGTTATTCGTTAATACGTTTCTTGTTGAATATCTCAAATTGACAAAGGGTTAATTACAAAAACTATCATTGGGTGTTAGCGTTAGCCAATTGCAAACACGGGTGTCATCTTTCAAAATTACAAATACCCCCTTGTATTTGGTTCTATTTTACAAATTGCACCATCATGAGGGAGATACTCAATCCTCAAGGGTAGTTTCTGTAATTATCCATTTGACAAAACAAGTTCTAGCTAAGTTACACAATTCTGTTGACATTTTCCTTCGTTTATGACGCTAGTGGTAGTATTGGGGTTGTCAAAACTTTGAAAAATCATATTTTGGGGGATAGGACTCTTTTTATCCTTTGCTGATCGTATTTCTTTGTAACAAAAAAAATCAAATAAAGTCCCATCTTCTCTGAGGTATGTAGGATTTGTTAAGCACTTAATAAAATGACGACTACTTTATGTGATTGCTTTAGGTGATCCTAAGTTGCTCCCAATTTTGGCTTCTGTGAACTCAAGAATGGGATCAATAGCTTTGGTTCACATAGAAGACATATGCAGTGCGCACATATTTCTTATGGAACATGCCAATGCTGAAGGTCGATACATTTGTTGCACTCAGAGTTGTCTTATGTCTGAACTTTTTGGGCTCCTTAGAAAAGAATACCCTTGTTCAATTGCACAGAGGTTTGCTAGTCTCACTGATTCTACTTTTATAGATGGCCAAAAATAATATTCAGGCCTTCTTTTTTTACCTTTTCTTCCATGTTATAGGATTGAAAGCATGGAGCAGGATTCGGTCCCTAGTACGATTTGTTCGAAGAAGATTAGAGACATGGGATTTAAGTTCGAGTACAGTATTCAAGAAATTATTCATCAGACTGTCAGGGCGTGTGTGGATTGTGGTACCACCCACTCATAAGTCGTAACATGGAAAAGGAGGAAAACTTAGAAAAATCGGACCTGTCGCTGAAACGTCAGTATTATCATTTTCAGGATTTCAAGCTCAGAAATTGATTCATGTCAAATTCCTCAGGTGAGGCAGTAATTGTTCTGTTTATATTATAATTTCAACAAATTCAAATTTGTAAAATCATATTCGTTATAAATATTACGTTGTTGCATGTGTGTGTATTCTCACTCTTGAGTTGACTTTAATGCAGAAATGGAGTTAGACTTGCTAACATGTCCCTCATATGACAAAAAACCTCAAGTATGATAAATTGAGCCCTTGATTGTTTTTCCTGTAATTTGACAACGAACAGGTTCAGATGCCATAGTGAAAATTCTTTTTGTTTATTTGGGAAAAATGGTTTCCCTCTGCAGTTTCATTAACTTCTCAAGAAATAAAAGTAGTTTCTTGTTGGACAAACGTAATAATTACATGACAAACGTGAGAGAGAGCATCGAATAAAAGTAGTTTTACAAGCGAAAAAGTTCAAAAATGGGAATAGTGAGACAACGAAAACACTGTTGGACAGAGGGCATCTGACATGAGACCTGTTATTTTCCAGGTTCTTGTTCTTTATTTTGAACTTACACTCTTTAGGAACATGACCATCCAACTAGGACCACAAGCTTCCACACACTTATTGCAGCCCTACATGCTGATAATGTTTTTGGGATAATTACAAAAACTACTATGAGATTTGGCCTAATTACAGAAAAATACAGCTTATTTTAAAAATTACAAAAACCACCCTTTAGGTTTACAAACATTCATTTTGCCTCAATTTTTAGTTGACATAACGGAATTTGTTGATGTCATTAAATATTTTACAATTAGACCCTTAACTTTCTAATATAACAAACAACCCCAATTTTTATTCTAGCTATTTGTAATATTTAGAGAAGTTGGGAGATGTAATGGTCAATGTAAGCTAAAAAATGTGTTATTTATCATATTTAGAAAATTGAAGGATGTAAATAAAATATTTGATAAGATCAACAATTTTGTTACCTCTACGAACGAATAATGGCAGGTACAAAATGCAAGACACATGTTAATTTCAAGGTGGTTTTTGTAAATTTTTAAGTTTAAAAATAACGTTTGAGCTCAATTTGTTAATATACGGAGCAAGTTTGAACACGTTTTTGATATGATATAAATCTTGGAATAAAATATGTTAAGAAATATCAAACTACTCGAGTTGAATCTTTTTCTGCTAGACTAAAACTCGCTCAAACTCATTTATCAATAATCAAATAACACTCGAACACAATCCTGAAGCTATATAAAAATTCAAACAAAAAATAAACTTAGATCAATACCACGTTTATAACTAGTTAATTCATTCACACCTCAGTGATGCCAGCTTACATTTTTTTTTTGGGTACAAATTTCAAAGCCTTTAGTTGGACGGTCACCATTCAAACAACGAGATTGAAAGGCCTAGCTAGTGGTTAAGATACAAATATTGCTGCACATAAATATAGTTCAAAAATACTTTGATGCCTCAAATGTTTTGCTTCCATTTGTCTTTATTTAGTTATTCATTCATTTTCTGATACCACATTGAATATATTAAAGTGTCCAAAAACAAGAAACTATGCAGTTTAATTTCCTCCCACTGCAGGACAAAAATGATAAATTCCCAGCAAACAATGAACATTACATAAGGATGCTTTAAGTTCTAAACTTACATTACATCAACTATAATGATCCATTAACCCGTGGTAACAATTTCAACACTTTTTCAACCTTAATTCCTCAACCTTTGCAAATAACCACAAAACAAGGAAGAAGAGCTTTAGGATTAAGCAAGTAAAGTTCCTCAATATTCGAATAAAGGCCAACTTTACCAGCTAACGAATCGAACCCCGTCTGTCCCGCCATTTCCTGGACGTTCTCCAGAGGCCGATGCACTCTCCCCGCGATAACTCTGCAAACGATCAACGCTTTCCTAACCGTCGGATCGTCCTCAAACACTTCGATGGACTCAAAAGCCCTAACGCTCGTGGATGTCGTGAAAACTCCCACTCCACATTTGAGTTCCCTCTTGTTGGAAAAACCGTGTCTGATAATTCGACAAACGGAGCATTTATCGGATACACAAAGACTCGACGATCCGTTGGTACCAAGCGAGCACGATAGAGTCGTCCCGTAGAATCTCAGGAGTTCGTTTCCGTCGGCTAAGCAACGAGGATGCTTTTTAGGGAGTTTGCTAGCTTTGATTTTCACTGTCTCCCTGTATTCCTCGAATCGAACCAGGGTTTTTTGCATATTGTGAACTTTTAAAACCCTGTCGATCCTAACGCAGGGGTTCTCGGACTTTAACCAGCTTGATCGACAAATAATCTCAACGATTTTTCTAGACGAATCGCCCTCAACAAGTTCGGTCACTGTGCAAAAGCAGAGCAAATTTTCAAAATTAAGACAACAGAAACAGAACTTAAAATAACTTAAGGATAATTACAGAAATTGCCCCTGAGGTTTGGTTAATTACGAAAAAAAAAACCCAGATTTTTTTCAAAATTACAAAAAATGGTTTGATTTTGTCTTACATTTCCCCCTTATAAGCAAATAATATAAAAACCCATGATATTTATAAAAATATTACATTTCCCCCTGAGGGTTTTTTTTTTAATTTTGAAATGTCTCTGGATTTTTTGTAATTAGCCCGAATCTCAGGGGTGTTTTTGTAATTATCCCTAATTTATAACAGCTTAATTCAAATGCTCAAACAGCAGATTACTTAACTAATTTTACTTTTCTTTTTCCTTCTTATTTTCTTCAGAATAAAGCAAGTAACGTAATTAGTGGTCATAATCTAGCGTAACAGAGATAAAAATGAGGTATTTTCAAAGTGCACTACAACTTGAATTCCTGAATAAAACTTTAAAATCTGAGCATATGGTTCAAAGTTCAAACTGTTACAAAAAAAAAAGGGAACTTCTGATTATTCCTTGTGAAATTGCAATTATACAGTACTGGATTCAAAACAAATCTTTTTCTTTAAAGCACAAGAGTTAAAAACAAAAAAAATTAAGAAGAAGATGAAAAATCTCAAAAGTACCCAGAAAAAAGATTCAAAGTACTAAACCATTAAGAAATTAAATAAATAAATAAATACGAAAAAAATCTTACCAGCATGCTTAGAAAGGTGATGTGATTCAAGAGCTTCCCACTTTACAAACTGCTCTCCACACTTATGGCACGAGAACCCATTACTCTCCTTTTCAAAAGATGCCCTTTTCTGTGAGCTAAAAAAACCACTCCCATCCTTTTCTGTCAAAAAAGACGCCATTTTTCTAGGTGGGGTTGCAGAATTATTTTTAAACGAGGGATTGAAATAATGCATTGTGTGGTGCCCTCCAGGCCCAGGTGTCCCAGGCCTTAAAGTGCCCACATAATTTCCACCGGCGCCGATTTCACCGGCGCCGCCGTTAAACCCTTCATGAAACCCACCAAACCCGGTGATTTTGAGCTCGCATTTCGAGTTGCTCAAAATCACCTCATGGGCTATCGGGTTGAGAAATTCGCTGCTCCCAATGGATCTAGGGCTACAACTTGGGGGTTTTTCTAAGTGTCTTTTGCTGCCATGGATAACATCTTTCAGATTCGCAATAGACCTTGAACAACCTGACCTGCTTGTTTTAACGGTCAAGATTGAGCTCAGTTGTTTCCTGGTTTTAGGGTTGTGTACATCGGACGGCTCTGATTTGCAGTGCAGGGATTTTTTCAAAGAGAACCAAACTGTTTGCGTTTCTTTCTTTTTCTCCCCCATTTTTTTTTGCTCAAAAGATTACTTTTTTGCTAGTCCCTTTGAATGGCTATTGCATTTCCTCTGTAAGAAATTTTATTCATTGGAAATTAAAAAGGTGGTTTGATATGAAGACAAGAAAAAAAATTCCATTCTTGTGTAACAGAATATTCTGCTATTGCAGCCTCTCATACAACAAAAGTACCTAAAAAGGATTTTATCAGAATTTATCCTACTTGTTTTCTAACAATAGATGCAAAAAATAAAAATAAAATAGAAAAAAATAATTTCCCTTGTTGGAAGTCTGTAACAATGAGGAAAATGAAAGAAAAATGGACTTAAAGCCAGAAATTGGAAGAGCCCAACATAAAAATGCCAAATGGTAGTGGGTTAAATTTGAAGAATATGACAAGTAACCTGATAGAACGATGGATAAAAGTTTGAATAGAGTGACAGAGAGTAAATGAGACATTAACTGAGGGCCAAAAAAGGCGCAGGCGGTAAAAGAAAGAATGCAGAAAGTGACGGAGTGCAATTGAAAATTGACTGACACTTCTCTTTAATGGTCACCTCAATTTGAATAGAATTGAATTTTTCACAAGATTGTACTGATTAATACAAATGAACTAAGTCGCCTCTATCAATTGGAGCCAGCTCAGCTGGTCAAAAGATCTTATCTGGCACCATTAGGTCCTGGGTTCGAATCCCTCCATACGCGTAGGGCCAAGCGGTGTATACTAATCCGTAGGGCCAAGCCGGAGTTGGGGTTTCTTGTGGTGCGGACCAAGATGTCGGTGGTGGCTAAGATAAAAAGTTTACCCTCCAAAGTTTTAACCAGGGTTAATTTTGCTGCCACCACAAGAATTGTGGGGTGGAGGCGAGGAGTTCAAATCCTGTTCCATCAAATTGTTTGTGGGGTGGAGGTCGGGGTTTTATCTCTCGCTCCATCAAATTGCTCCCCATATGCGGTAGTGAAGATTTGGTGGGAACTCATCTTGAAAAGATCCGTGTGGGTTCGATTCGGGAGAGATCGTTATTAGTAGATTGGGGGTCGAACATAATTGTTCTCTTTACCTGGAGGATCTGGTTGATGCGTCCACCCCGCCGTAACACTAGCTGCCATGCGTGCACATCCCGCGGTTTTACCTTGGCGGCAACAATAAGGAGCCGAGCTATTGTCCTCGGGCATAGTCGACGTAAGCTTAGAGTTATAAAAAAAAAAAAAAAAAAAACTAAGTCGCCTGTAATCTATTTGAAAAAGAAACCCGAGTCAATAAAAATATTGATGGTAATTTTGGCCCGCCTGTTTGGGTTGTACCGAGACGGGACAGGACGGGTCTGGGTATTATTTCGTCTCCGTGGGTACCCATCCTATATTGCCCTGCTTAGAAATATTTTTTTAATATATATTATAATATAATATTTATGTATTATAATATTAGTATTTATAAATTGATATTTAAAGAACATTTTATAAATATATTAGAAATGTATATTTTTCTCTTTTTTGTCTATTTTTTCATATTTAATTTTATATATTCAGGGTCATGATAGGTCGACCTGCCCCGTCCCATCTTGTTCGAAAGATGAGTTAGGTTTGGGCCTTTAGATACCCTCCCCGATCCACTCCATTGCATCCCTAGATAAAAGCTCGTTTAATGAGGTTTATTAAAATAATATAATCAAACTCAATTTTAACTATATTCGGCTTGTTAGCTCGTGATCAGACACATTAGTAATTTCGTGAGCTAATTCGTATAATTTACACTAGTTATATAATAAATTAAAGAATAAATCAATAATTTTATAATAAATTAAAAATAAATTAATTTATAATTGATATTGACTAAATGTTATTTCGTCAAATTCAAATCTTTATTTCCTGTAAAATATGTTAGTCAAAGATGTACGAATGATTACTGCACTTAAAGATTTACAAGTCATTATTATCTTAATTATATTTTCTTTATTTAAATAAAGAATGTATGGAGTGATACAGTTAAGTATTTTAATCTTTTTTATTTTTTTTTTTGGAGTGGTGGGGCTATACACATACTTGTATGATGTATGTTTTTTTGGCTGTAAATTGTAATTGATGTTTGTGTATCATCAATTCTGGAAAAAGCAATATAAAGTATAGTAGACCAAACTCCGAAGACAAGTAGTGGTAGGCTGTAAAAGAAGAGCTAGAACACCATTTTCAATGTAAATTAACTTTGCATTAAATGTTGTGTGATAAATAAAAGGTAAAAATGATGAAATAGAGGCACTATAAACACTATTTGGTCCCACTATTCATGTTATTAGTCCTTCCAATTGGGATTATCATTATGAAGGCAGTCGCCCACCCTCGAAATTAGTGTAAAAATATTTTATGTAATCTTTCTACATATTATTTAGGGTTAATTTACAAAATCACCCTAAAGTTTACAATAATTACGAAAATAATAATTTATAAATAACCCCTTAGATTTGTTTCCATTTTACAAATTACATCCGAGAATAGGGGTGCTTCAGGTGGTGTTTGTAATATTTACAATTAGGCTAAACCTCATGATATTTTTTGTAATTATTCCTATTCATTCACCTTGAAAGACAAAAACAAGAGGAGTTAGATCTGGGTATTTGTTGGACCACTTTGAAATGTTAGTTTTATCGTACACTCAAAATTCTTTTAAAGCTATGCAAAATTGTTTCACGTAAACAAGGACAAAGAAACATATTCTATAATCTCTTTGTCGGTTTGAAATTAATTATCTTTGGTTTAAATATTTCATTATATTATTAGAGAAGTAGACAGTAAAATTTGAATCAATGCTAACTGTTGGGGTATCGAGAGTATATAATACACAACAAATAATACTGAATAAAGCAAGCTCCCGGGAAAGGCGGAGGGGTCACAACGGTCCCCACTTAAAATCCGGTCTCCTTAGACGAAACTACTTAAACAAGATCTATGCTATAAGCGGCGGACTAAATACCCCACTACAACAAACAATATTGAATACTAACTACAACAAGAATACCGTAAAATAATTGCGTAAACTAAAAGACATAAAGGAAAGAACACACCGGAGGTTGATAACGGAGTTCGCCCATTTTGCTTCACGTCTCCCGGCACCGCAACCGCAACTACCACTTTACTAATCTCCCGAACAAATTACAACTTGGGCAAAATTACCCACAAATTAGGATTTCCCAAATATAGGACTTCCTCAAATATAGAGATAGAAGAGAAGATTTTGACATCTTAAAAACAAATATTAGGGCCTTATTTATAGTTAAGAAACCCACAAAATTTTCATCAAAATTCTATGTAGGATACAATTAGTCAAATAGTAACAAATCTCCACCTTGACTCATTGTAGTCCCACGTCGAAAAATTCAACTCTTCAATTTAAGCGGTCTTGGCACTTGCCCAAATGCGCGCTTTTTGGCGCCAACTCAAATGTGCAAGATGTTGATCAAGTATAAACAATGTTTAAACTCGATGATGTCACCACCTTGATCAACATATCTCGGGGATTTTCAGTATGAATCTTCTCAAGTAAAATATTTCCTTCTTCTAGAATCTCCCCGCACAAAATGATAACGAACGTCGATATGCTTCGTTCTTGCATGAAGAACTTGGTTCTTTGCTAAGTGAATAGCGCTCTGATCGTCACAATGCACAATGATGTGCTTCGACCAACTCCCAAATCTTCAAGCAAACTTTGAAGCCAAATAGCTTCCTTTACTTCATCGACCGCCATATACTCGCTCTCATTGTAGACAAAGCAACCGTCATTGCAAAGTAGACTTCCAACCGATCCGTGCTTTTGCCAAAGTGAACAAATATCCGGTCGTTGACCTTCGCTTATCCAAATCACCGTAGTCAAAATCACAATATCCAACTATACTTTGACCAAGTTTACCATCCCGCCAAACACTAAACCAACATCTACAATGATTAAGAATATCCGTAGAATCCATTTCACATCGCTTGCCAATGACCTTTTCCAGGGTCATGCATATACTGCTCACAACACTAATCGCTCTGTGAAATGTCCTACCTCGTACACACCATTGCATACATCAAGCTACCAATTGCATTAGCATATGGGACTTTATCCATGTAGTCTCGTTCTTCATCATTCTTCGGTGATAGTTGGGCACTCAATTTCAAATGAGGAGCAAGTGGTGTACTTACGGTTTTGTATTCTCTCATCATACCAAAACGTTGTAGTACCTTCTTCGGATATTGCTTCGAGTCAAACAAAGCTTGCCACTGCTCGTTACTGTCACTTATCTCCATCCCGAGTATCTTCTTGGCCTCACCGAGATCTTTCATTTCAAACTCTTGATTCAATTGAGCCTTCAACTTGTCAATTTCGATTGGCTTTGTGATGCAATCAACATATCACCAACATACAAAAGTAAGTAAATAAAAGATCCATCTTGTAGCTTGTGTAAATACACACAATGATCATATTTGCTCCGTGTGTACTTACGCCCCATCATGAACTTATCAAATCGTTTGTACCATTGTCGCGAGATTGCTTCAATCCGCATAACGATTTGATCAACTTACAAACCCGCTTTCTTTCCCCGCAACTTTGAATCCTTCCGGGCCGAGTCATATAGATTTCCTCCTCCAAATCACCGTGTAAGAACGCCGTCTTCACATCAAGTTGGGCTAGCTCCAAATTCAACTGTGCTGCCAAGGCCAACAAAATTCTAATGGAGGAATGTTTAATAACAGGAGAAAATACCTCATTATAATCAATTCCTTCCTTCTCGAGCGTAGCCTTTAGCTACCAACCTTGCCTTTGTAACGCACATCATTCTTGTTAGGAAATCCATCTTTCTTTGCGAATACCCATTTACATCCAATTGCCTTCTCGCTTTTGGTAGTTGTGTCACCTTCCAAGTTTTGTTCTTCCAAGAGATTGCATCTCTTTCTCCATGGCACCTTTCCACTTCTCACTTTCTCGGACTTGAACCGCTTCTCGAAAAGTGAAAGGAACATCATCATCTATAACTGGAAGTGCATAAGCAACCATATCTGCAAATCGAGCAGGTTTGTGAATTTCTCGTCTAGGCCTTCTTACTGCAATGGGTTCAGATTGATCCAATGGTTCTTGGGTCTGAACTTCTTCATCATCATCTGACAAATCCTCTGTTACCGGATTATCATTCTTAGCTGGAATTATAGCCATTTCTTCTACCTCCACATGCTTTGGTGTACGCTCCACATGTTGCAGAGCACTATCGGTCTTTTCACTTGTTAATATCTTCAACATGGCTTGTTCATCAAAGGTAACATCTCTGCTAAACAATATTTTCTTCGACTCGAGACACCGAAGACGTTATCCCTTTACGCCAGAGGTAATCCCCATGAACAAGGCCCTTTTAGCTCTCGGTTCTAGCTTTGATTCCTTCACATGATAGTAAGCAAGAGAACCAAAAATATGTAAAGAATCATAATCAGTAACAGGCTTTCCAGACCATACCTCTAAAGGTGTCTTACCACCTATTGCGGATGATGGCAATCGATTTATGAGATGTTGCGCATATCGTCGCGGCCCTCGGCCAGTCTTTGTCGCCAACCAAACATTGGACAACATACATCGAACTTTCTCCACCAAGGTTCGATTAATGCGCTCTGCCACCCCATTTTGTTGTGGTGTCCTCCCCGATTTGTGAAGTCTTAAACAATGCCATACTTATGGCAAACTTCTTGGAAGGGATCGCTTGTGTATTCTCCACCATTATCTGTACGTAGAACTTTGATCTTTCTTCCAGTTTGATTCTCAATTCGTGTTTTCCATTTAAGGAAAATTCCAAGCACTTCATCCTTAGTCTTCATAGTGTACACCCAAACACGTCTGGAAAAATCATCAATGAAAGTGACAAAATAATGTTTTCCTCCCAAAGATGATGTCTTAGAAGGCCCCCAAACATCTGAATGAACATAATCCAAAATACCTTCTGGATTGTGGATAGCAGTTCCAAATTTCACTCTCTTTTGTTTTCCCAGAACACAATGCTCACAAAAGTCAAGTTTGCATACCTTAACATCTTTCAATAATCCTTGCTTTGCGAGTTTGCAAGGATTTCTCACCAAAGACGCCCCAATCATATGCCACAACTTGTCAGCTTCAAACTCTTTTTCATTCCCCGAATCTGCAAATCGTTCTTTGTCCCACTCATTCAGTATTACCTTGATAGTAATACAAATTATTTCTCCTGATGCCTTTCATCACCACGAGCGAGCCGGATGTAACTTTCAGAACTCCATCTCGCAAAGTAACAATTAAGCATTTTGATTCTAAGGCTCCCAAAGAGATGAGATTCTTCTTCAAATTTGGTACATACCGAACATCCGTCAAGACTCGGTTGATCCATCGTGATTTTTCAATCGGATACAACCTATCCCATTGTCTTACAAGCATTGTCATTGCCCATATAGACAACTCCACCATTGATCTCTTCAAAATTGAAGAACCACTCCTTCACGTGAGACATATGATAGGTGCATCCAGAATCCAAAATCCATTCGTCGAACGAGAAATTAAAGGTGAAACCACCAAAGTGAAAACTCATCTTCACTTTCACCTCGCCTACACAAGCATCTTGAGGAGCTTTTCCTTTATTCTTCAACTTTGGACATCTTTTCTTCCAAATGTCCTTTCTCGTGACGAAAAAAGCACACTCATCTTTGTCAAGTTTGGCTTTGGACGCGATCTTCCTTTCTACCCTTCTTTTGGCTTTTCGAATGACCTCTTGCAACCAAAGCTTCATCATCTTAATTGCTATGTTCATGTTTTCTTTTTTATTTTTTTTTCTTAATTCATAACTATACAAAGCAAAGACAAACTACAAAGAAGAGATACATCATCTTTCCCATGAAGTAAAGTAGTTTCTAAATGTTCAAATTCATCGGGAAGAGATGATAACAACATTAAAGCCAAATCCTCATCACTAAAGGTTACATCTAAATTAAGCAAATCTGCAAGTAATTGATTAAATGCGCATGAATATGGTCGCTTCATAGTAGTACACGAGCGGTACTCAAACCGAACAATCGTTTCTTCATGAGGAGTTTGTTCGACCACTCTTCTTCGTAAATTTATCCTCCAAAGCCTTCCACAGTTTGTAAGCGCAATTCTCATTTTTAAATGCATATTTCTCGCTCCCTGACAAACACGATCGGATTGTTCCACATGCCAAGCGGTTAATGGTTTTCCACTCCTTTTCGTCAACTTCATCTGGTTTCTTTTCTTCAATGGCGATGTCTAAACCTTGCTGAAATAGACAATCTAGCACCTCGCCTTGCCACATGTCGAAATGACCCGTACCGTCAAATGTTTCCACCGAAATTCTAATATTTGGCACTAACATCCTTCCTGGCGCGGACAAGGATGCTGATGCACCGGTTGTGTCCATAGTCATTTCGAACTCAAATAGTAGTATTCAATATTACAAATAAAAGACAGACGAGCCGAGGCCGAACCTTCGGCTCTGATACCACTTGTTGGGGTATCGAGAGTATATAATACACAACAAATAATACTGAATAAAGCAAGCTCCCAGGAAAGGCCGGAGGGGTCACAACGGTCCCACTTAAAATCCGGTCTCCTTAGATAGAACCTACTTAAACAGTACTATAAGCAGCGGACTAAATACCCCACCACAATAAACAATATTGAATACTAACTACAACAAGAATACCAGAAAATAATTGTAGAAACTAAAAGACATAAAGGAAAGAACACACCAGAATTGATAACGGAGTTCGGCCAATTTTGCCTACGTCTCCGGGCACCGCAACCGCAACTACCACTTTACTAATCTCCCGAACAAATTACAACTTGGGCAAAATTACCCACAAATTAGGATTTCCCAAATATAGGACTTCCTCAAATATAGAGATAGAAGAGAAGATTTTGGTACATCTTAAAAACAAATATTAGGGCCTTATTTATAGTTAAGAAACCCACAAAATTTTCATCAAAATTCTATGTAGGATACAATTAGTCAAATAGTAACACTAACTACGGAGCTTCTTCAAATAAGTTTTGAGATTTCCAAGAAATATTATTTGGTGATCTGATTCACCATGATTTACTAGTCAACTCTTTTGTAAGTCCAAAATTTAAGAGAACTGAAAACAAAATTTATGAGTGTTTCAATATAGACTATATTCCCGTATATCTCCTGCACGCATTGAATATTGAACAACTTATGTAACTATTTATTAACACTTACTAATATTGGAGGTCCATCGCCAGACTTTTCTTTTTCTTTTACATGTTACTCTTCTTCTGTAAAATAAGGGGTGCTTTACCCATATAGATTATTATGTGGTTAAAAATTAAAATCACGTAGATAATGTGTCACTTTCATTTTCACCTCAATACTTTGTTTTCTTGCTAGGATAATATTTATTTACATGTAAACGACAAGGAGTACACATATAAGGGATAAATGTGTGACACTATTAAACGAAGAGGTGCTATTTTATGAGTAGACCAATTTTTGTGACACATCCTTAAATTGACAAACCAGATTGTACCATGAAAGATGGTCTTAAAAACACTTCCAACTTTTTATGTGTTGGAGCTTTATCACCAATTACCCAAAATATGCACCTCCTCATCTAGCATGAATTCAAAAATCAAAATTTTGTTGAATTTATATTCGCTAAAGTTTTAAACCACAATTTTAGTTTATACGGAAGTGTGACTCTTAACACCTATCTTTTGTCTTATTGTAATACGCGGTTAAAAAGGGATTCAGATATAGCTCGTGTTGTCAAATAGCGTGTTACTAGGCGAACAAACTAATGTTCAGATCTCATCTCTTTCCCTCAAGGGACATCCATTTTCCCTTTCCTCCTAAAAGTTTGTTTTTTTAAAAAAATACACGGCCAAATATAAGGTTACGAAACTTTACGAAGTATGAAATTTTGAGTTTGGCTTTACGGCGATGAGTTAGTTATTTTTTTCTTATTTTAATGCTGACATAATTTATTTTGATATTCGTCATAATAGTTGGTAATTGATGAGTGTACTGAATTTGTTATTAATATTTGATGTAGTTGTTTACTTCACTAAGAAAACAATTTACACGATTAGAAATTTGATAGATCCGATCAATTTAACTATAAATAATAATTTAATAATGTGATTCATTTAAGATCTCGATATGAAAATTTCTTATATAGTAGCAGGTCATTCTATATTTTTTCCATATTTTTTTGAGGTAAGTCAGTCATTCAATTTCAGATACTATAATAAATTCAAATCACAATATCACACCTTTAAAATCAAAGCATATGTATTTTTCTTTACTTTTTTGTACGCATTGTATAGAGCGAGGTATTGCAGGCCCAATACGAGTTGACTTTACCAAACCGCGAATAGGCAATATAAGTCTAGCCCAATACTACTCGAGGCCCAAACCTAGCCCAGTGGAGTATATATGAGATTAACATGTTCCCTCATATATATATGACGAATTCTTGTTGGTCATTCGTTAATCTTCATACACAAAGTTTTGATACACATTTTAAATCCTCTGTAATTATCATGCAAATGAAAAGTGCAACAAATCATATGACATTGTGCCTAAAGTTACCGTTGTGTATCAAGTTAAAGGACTAATCCATGCACTATTGTAACAGGAAAGTTCTCATATGACAATGAAAGGATTTTTCAATGAGAAATTGTCATAAGCGTATTAAGTGTACGTGTTATCCACCAAACAACCACATATGTGCACATGCATCCCTATTACGAGACACTCTTTTTGAGCATGCATTGTGCGATTCTTTGTAGGTTTATCAATGTTATATATCAATAAACCAAATGACTCGAAACTGATTCAAAACCAAATCCATATGTGCAGGGACGAAGGCACTTAGTGTCTAAGGGGGGCACTAGGCCCCCCTCAACTTTTTTAAAAAATGTAAGGGTACTTTGGTCTTTTCACTTTTTCATATTAAAATAAATAAAAAATAGAAAAATAGAAAAAATAATCTTCAATTATCTTGCACTCATTTTTCCTGCTTTTATTTGTGAATCTTGAAAATATGAGTATTGGTCATTTTGCCCATTTTTAAAAAAAATTGTACATTTTTCAAGTTCCGCCAAAAACTTTAGCTTATATTTTTGTATCATTCTCTTGTATCTCTATTTGTCAATTTTGATATATTAATGTAATTATATTTTGTTCTTTATTTTTTAATACTAGGATGTGATTGAATTAAGACAATGACTTAATAAAAAATTCTACTTGTTTTAAATTTGATGTATTATTTTTAATTTTTACATGTGGTAATGGACAAATTGTCCACTTATGTTTGTAAAAATGAAAAATAGTCATATTTTTTTTGAAAATTTTTTTTTTAGCCATTTTGACATGGTCATACCCTTCTTGTATTTTCTGATGAGGTACTTGGTTATATTTCAGGAAATTGATGCAGTATATTTTTCGGTATCGGGTCATGGACCGGTCCTTAGAAAGGAAAAAAAGACAAAGTGAAATTTTGAAATAAAAAATGACTAAGAAAACATGGTTAAAACTATTTTTATTATGGAGAAGTGGCCAAAAATCTGATGGACTCTTTTTATATTAATATTAGTTGGGCCCTCCTCCCCGAAATTACTGGCTTCGTCACTGCATATGTGAATTTTCCATGACCGCCATTATATTATGAGTCATATTTATAGAGTATAGAAGCAACCAATAATTGACATGTCAGAGTTAGATACTATGTAATCTCATTAGGTATGAAGATGTTAGACCACCAATCGTAGGTCTTCACCACAAAAAAAAAATGATTAATTATTATATTACAACTATTATTTATGGTTTTTTAACAAATTAATTAGGATAAAATTCGTCATATTTTTTTTAATAGTCCCATGACGTCATAATATTGTAACCGTAAATTGAAATCTTATTTTATAAGTATTTCGCGTGCATTTATTGCTTTGTGGTCTAAAATAATGTCATCTTTCTTGATTATATATACACGTATTTTATATGTGAAAGTTGTCTCCGTTCTTCTTCCATTAGGTTATTATCGTTTTTCTTTCATTACTTCTCACTCGATCTTGCAAGAAACATAAGAGGTTCATTTTTCAAATATTTAAAGATGGAAGATATTCGAATTAACTTCGATCTATTTTTTCCTTCTGCAATTATATAAAGATGATTCATATACATCCTTGATGTGGTATGCGAAGCGATGGATCAACATATTTCAATTCCTCAAAAATCAATTTGATTCATCTCCAAGGGATGACTCAAATTTTGGGATCCTCCTGCGACACGAACAAATCATTCTTTTTCCATCGATTCCATCCTGGCCCCCAAGTAAGGTATATAATTTTGCTACTAATATTAGTATATAGATCTACAAAATTGAAATATATGAACTTAATTTTTATTTGATTATTATTTGCCTTTGTTTTTTTTTTTTTTTGAAACTTGCTTATTATTTGCCCCAACAACCCAAAATATAACAAATTGTGTGTCTAAATTCTGCAATCATTTTTTCCTCTATTTAGTTTTTTCTTTTTAATAGATCTGGGATTTTTATGCCCTTTGTTCTCATTTTTTTTTATACTTCCATTACCATCTTGAAATCTTTAGCGTATCATTTTTACCATTTATTAGAAAATGACCCCAAATTCTTTTTATGAATAAATGAATTTATTGGACTGATTTATTGATTTAATACTTCTTTCTTTATTAGAAATTCACACTACAAGAAAAATCAGTTTACTTACAAAAAACATGTGACAAGTATTTATATAATTATAAAGTGTACGTAAAATATTTATCTACAAAATCTAAAACTATTGGTTATTTACCTACAATATTTCTGTTGGTAATTTTAAAAATTGTCAGTGATTTGTTTGTATAATTTGGGGAAAACAATATTTTTATTCTGTGGGTATTCATAACTGTATAATTTAGTGACAATTTCATTTTATCAATAAATTCTCTCGATATACTGAAATTTTCTTGTAGTGCATAGAAAAAAAAATTGTCAATATTTGGATAGTTTGAGTCAAAAATCCAAGTCCATTCTTGGGGACTGAAAATATATGGTTAGATAAGATTGTCGATTTGGCTTATTAAACCAAATTATCAAGTTAACTCATCTGGGAAAATTACATATTTGATTTATTTAAAACAAAATCACAAATGAATTCACATGGATTCAAACTGCATCATCATCATATAAATATTGTCAATTTTGTTTCAACCAAAATCCCAATTCCCAAGTGAGTTATTGCGCTCTCTTTTTTTTTTTTAGCCTCTTACACAAAGAAAAAACGTCATGGGACTCTCTATCTATATCTCTAATCTTCATTGTCAATCGAGATATTTCCAGCATCTTTAATCATTTAATGAAATTTCTTTTCAATTAAAAAAAATATATCCCCAGTGAGTTCATTTGGATTTAAAATTTATTGACTTGCAACTTGATTCCAGTTGAAATTTTGTTGGGATTATCTTTTTAAATAAGTCAAATCAGTAATTTTTGGGAAAACGAAATTTAAGTTCATGTGATTACACTTGATATTATGGTTTAAATAAGTCAAATCAATATAATTTGTCTAATCATAAAATTTGAGTCCTAGACTCCTAGTGAATTCATGTTTATTGACATAATATTTGTTGGGATTCTCTTTTAATTTTAAATAAGCCAAACTTTATTGACTTATTATTTTTATTTTTATTATTATGTTTATGTTTTTTTTAATGGACTTTATTGACTTATTCGAACAAAATCTCAAGTGAATTCACATGGGATTTCGATTTTTAATAGTTAGAATTGATTTTAATTATTAGACCAAAATCATAAATGCATGCACGAGAATTCAGATTTCATTGTACTAAGATATAACTATTACTGTAATCTCAAATAAATTTTAAATTCACTCGAATTCAACTTTATTTTGATATACATTTTTTTTTGAATGATGTTATTGTGATATACATATTGCTGTAATATTAAATGAATCCACTCTTTTTGAATAGATAAAGATTATTGTAATCCCAAATAAATTCACTCGGATTTGGTCTTTCTGGTTACATAAATATTATTCCTATTCCATTTGAATTCAGATAATTCAAAATTTATTGACCAATTTAAATCAGAATCCCAAATGAATTCATGCTGATTTCCCACATTTATGACGGATTTGACCCTGGCCATACGGGCAGGAAAACGTGGACACATTAGGAAAGAACGAAAAGTTTAGGGGCAGAAACGTAAAATCTCCTGAGTCATCCTATAATTTCAAATTGAAAAAACTCGCGCACGTAAACAAAAGGAAAAGGAAATTAAGGCGGTTAAAACATAAAACCGGCGTCTCTAAGAAAGATCTGACCGTCCATCGGTACTCTTATCAACGGTCATAATCAAGGATCCACTTACTGCAACGCCATTGGTCAATTCTCAGACCCCCACTGATCCTATATAATGCGCTCGACTACAGCCATTTTCTCCAACCAATTCCTCAGTCTCTTCTGTAATCTGTTTAAGCGCACAAACTCTTAACCCTTTTCTCTTCTACGAGTTTTGCGAAATTGAAATGGCGGGTCGGGGCAAGACACTCGGGTCTGGATCAGCGAAGAAATCTCAGTCGAGAAGCAGCAAGGCGGGACTCCAGTTTCCCGTTGGTCGTATCGCCCGTTTTCTGAAGGCCGGCAAATACGCCGAGCGTGTTGGTGCCGGAGCTCCGGTGTACCTCGCCGCCGTTCTCGAATACCTTGCCGCTGAGGTAATTATATTTTATGAGAACTTGCACGACTTGTATTCGGAAATCTGATTTCCACGGTTGTCGAATTTAGGGTTTTGGAATTCCTTTTCTGATTTTTTACTTAAATTAACTTTTGGGACCTTTAGTTGTGTTATTTTGGTTTTGGTTTTTTTACTTTAAATGTTTAATCGTTATGAAAAAACTCCTCGATTGCTGTTTATTTTAATCGATTTTTCCTGCATTTGATGTGGATTAATTTTCCCCCAATTCCCACGGTTTTGTTCACTGGAGTCAATTAATTTCCCTTTTAAATCTGAGTTTAAACTCGAAACTCTGGTATCCAATTTTTTAAAGACATTTGTTATGTACGGCGATCCAATTTTTCATAGCCTTTCAGATTTTGTTTTGGGTTGAGTAAAACCGTCTTCATTGAATTTCTAGGGTTTTAAATTGTCTTCTTCATTTAATTTAATTGTTAATTCCTGTTTGCTTCAGGTGTTGGAGTTGGCTGGGAATGCAGCGAGGGACAACAAAAAGACCAGGATTGTTCCTCGCCACATTCAATTGGCTGTAAGGAATGACGAGGAGCTTAGCAAGCTTCTTGGCGATGTGACTATTGCTAATGGTGGAGTTATGCCCAACATTCACAACCTTCTTCTTCCCAAGAAGGCTGGTGGATCCTCAAAGCCTTCTGCAGATGAGGATTAAGCTCGTCTGGAAATAAAAACCACAAGATCTTGTTATCTTGCTCATTTTATTGCTTTCTTTTAAAGGTTTTAGGTTTAGTTGGTGGTAGGAATTGATTTGGTTAGATTTGTGGATGTAAATGAATGAATGGAACTCATGTTTCCGTTTGCTACAGTAATGGAAAGCTATATTCATGAGATAATTGAAGTAATGAAACATTTTAGTTTGGTAATTTTGTGTTTCTTGATAATTGTTCCTAAATTTTCCTGAATAGTGTTAATATAATGCACAATGCAGTTGGGATTATTTTTGTATACATGTGATTTATGGATTATGTAGTTCAGACTAATATGTGTGATGATTATATATATAATTACTCGTGTCTAATTGACAGAACAAAAAGGGGGCTAAACTGTCGATTAATTGCGAACATTAAAGATTATACTCAAAATTATATTTATAAAATTTTTACTAAGTATTCTTGAATCTACCTGAAATGCAAATCTATTGAAACTCGTGGTTTACTAAGAAAGTTTCTTGGTGTTGAATCAAAAATTTACGTGTGTGTGTGTGTACAGGAATTATAATGCCACAATAACATGAAAAATCTCATAATATTGACTCATTTTCATTATGAGAATATTTTTAATTTTTCTAAAATTATGTGGAACAAAGGTCAAATCTCTACTCGATTGACAAAGTCAAGCTATTAAGATTTGAATCCCCATTAATAGGTGGATCTTTGTCAAGATTATTAGTAGTTAGTAAAAATTGATTAACAATTATTATGATTGTTGATTTTATTAGATGATTGTAATTATATAGAGAACAACTTATTCCTTTCCAAATCATTATTAAAATTAAATTTGCGCAAGTTAATAAGATAAAGATTAAAGAAATAAAGGACTAGAAAACGATGTTGGCTCTCCATACAACTTTTGGCGCCAATTTTTGTACCAAACTTTGGCAAGAATGCCACGGATCCTAGTAAGGACTGCAGTTCTAACTTCTATGTTCCGTCTTGGAATTTTTTATAATGAAAATCCATATTTTAAATGAAAAGAAAATTTTAAAGAATGGAGGTAAACTTACTAAGGGACAGTCAGATCCTATGTGAACTGGGAGTAGCTCATGGACAATAGGTTGATTAATCGGGGCAACTAGTTGTGTATCTAGATCTTTACCGGTCTGATCGATCGACAAATATCTTTTAAATTAATGTTAGGGATTGCGGGAATTAATTATAATTCAGTTGATTGAGCATTTGTAACTCATATCAATATTGCACCGTGACCTATCTACTTAAACCCTTGCGACTAAATCCATTAGCCATTGCACCTCCTCTTTTTGAGCCTTTTGATCTATTTTCTCTTTCCTATTCACAAGCCATCGACAACAATTTCTGAGTGGCAAGTGTCATAATCATGCTGTGTTTTCTGCACCGACACGATAAGTCCAAATACAAACAAGACACGATAAGGAGTTGCCCTTACACGAGCACGAACATGAAAATTTTCGTGTTGACACAACACTACATAAAAAAGATGATTAAGTTTAAACTATAAGATATTACACGATTGCACATTACATGACATGACATTATATTACATGACAACACATGATACAAACTACAAAATACCCAGTAAAAATAAACAAAGATCTTTAGGTTATTGTGTCACTAATAGGTAAACGTGTCATTATCAGATACGTGTTTGAAAGATCGTTTCACTAATAAATTAACAAATCATTAACAGGTTAACGTCATATCTGTTAAATTTGTCGTGTTTCAGGTTGACACGAAAACGACACAACACAAAATATTTCGTGTCATTATTTGTCGATACTATAAAGACACGGGTACGATAAGACTAAACCTTACACTTTATTTTTATATCGTTTTTGTATTGTGCTATCATATCGTATCAAAAACTATCACTCCTATGTTTACACTACTTACAGAACCTATGACCGACTGGCTCCTTGAATGCCTTCTTCGGCCTTGATTTATTAAAAGCGAATGTGCTGTGAAAATGAAAATGGAACAATGTGAGGGCACATATCGTAATTTCACATTCCTTTATTTAAGGACAATTTTGTAAACCTCAAAAGAAAATGAGCCCCTTAGTATATCCCTCGCTCCTCTTTATAATGAGGCCAATTATTTGAATTAGCATTGAGCCCCTTATTATATCCCTAAAAATCCAAAGCAAATCAATTTTTTTGAAAATTAGTATCACTACTATTCTTCGCTTTTAATAAAAAACAATTCTTTAGCAGAAAAAATCGAATCAAATCTACTATAAAAAATTATCAATAAAAGTTTTACATTTTGGAGGAGGTTTTAGAATTACTATCTAATTCCAAAAAATAAATGCCAAGAAGAATATGTAGAAAAATAAAAGGGCAAACTATAAACAAAATTTGAAACTAAAAATTCCAACAGTTCTAACATCATGGATGTCCAATTGAAGCTCCAACTTGGGGAAGACATATAGTTGAAGCCTCCATATTCATGTCCTCCTCCAAACATGCTAACATTATGCCAAGCTAGCATCATTCAGGACCAAGAAAATCCATGCAGCCAAAAGCATAGGTGTCTCAAGAAAGAACGATATCGTACCCGTTTTCTTAGCCTTCCCCTAAACCTCTGCACCACCACAACAAATTGCCATGAAGATGATAAAATGTTAGCCTTTGTAACCATAATGTATCTAAGAGCTCTCAAGATACTCACAAGCCCACAAGATTAAAGTTCACGGGACATGGGACATTAAGGGCGTGTTTGCAAACACTTATTCTTTTACAAGTGATTTATTGTGGCAGAAGATAAAAGTAGTTGAAATCAGAACAAATTTGCAAACAGAAACTAAAAGCTAAAAAATAAAAGTTGGAAGTGTTTGGAAAGAAAAAAAAAAAGCAGTTTCAAATGAGCTTTTGCCTTTAGATTTTAATTAAATGAAGCAAAAGCAGAAGTTGGCATTTGCTGACACTAAAATGCGTTTTTTTTTTCTTTCCAATTAAAAGTTAGGAATAGCTTTTTGTTAGTGTTTGCAAACACTCCTTAAAAGAGAGACATGTAGTTAACTAAGACGCCAAAAATAGCTGCAGAAAGTTTCACTTACATGTTCTAACTAAATCGCTACGATTCATCATCCGAACTCGAACTATCCACTCGCCTGTCAGTGATAGCCGGAAACAGCCTATGTCGAGCATCTGGGGGAATATTCTGCCGTGGATCTTGAGGAGCCGCCACCGCGTCTTCTTTCCTAGGTGTCCTCAATTTTCGCGGGACATTTTTCACTTCTCTACATACTTTATCCAAAATTACAAGAAAATCACGAACAATGACGAATAATCTCAAACCCTCGTCCTTCCCGGAATTTCCATGGAAATAATCCGCAGTGTTCTTCACCAGTGCCATTATCCGTTTCTCTTCCTCGAGCGACCACCTCACATCAACCTCGGCATTCTGCACGAAACTCCTCAACGTCTGGTGAAACCCGTTTTCTTCCGGAACATTCTTCATGCCCGAATTCAAAAAATCCCGGGCTTTTACAAGCGCGTGACCGAGCTTGGAAACTGTCCCCGTTAACTCATCGGCTTCTATAAGTGCGGCTTTCTTGACGTTTTCGAGCTCGTTACTCAGACCGGAGACCACCTGGAGACCAAGGATCCTTAAATGCTCGTCTGAATCTTGGTTAAAATCTCCGAGCGGATCGTCGGACTTAAAACTGGAGTTGGTTCGTGTCTCTTTGGCTGCTCGAGCGGCTCTTATCCCTTCTGATCGGACTATTTCCTGAACAACAAAGTGCAACAGTGTAGTTTTTCCGTCTGTACCTTTCACGTCTGATAATTTCAGAAGCGTATCGAGCTTAAATGCTTGTGCACCACCACGGAATGTTCCATCGTTCATACGATTTCCGGTTTTAAGAACAGCTTCCAACAGTTTGAGAAACAACCTGCTTTTTCGCAATTCTGTGCAGGCAGCCTGCACATGGGAACAAACCATAAGCACATATGTTTTGGGATAATTACAAAAACTACCCCTGAGTTTTGGGGAAATTACAAAAAAAAAAAGAGAAGTTCCAAATTTACAAAAAAAAAAAAAAAAAACCCTTCCCCATCTTACATTTCCCCCCTTCATAAGGATTTTTTTTTTCAAAAGCCCCCTTTAAGAGAAACTATATGTTTCAGTCATGGTGGGTCCCCTTTATCTTGCAAAATTTAGTATTTTTGATTTGAATTTTTTCAAAATGATTGTGAAAATCAGTGGCGAAGTTGAGATTGTGATACAATTAGCGGGGTCGATGTCTCACCTCCAAGACCGCAAAGGACTCCTTTAATGTTGAGATCTCCTCCTGAAAAGTGCACATGAAAAGCAAAGATTCTAGCCTCTTAAATGCAAACGGAATATCAACCAAGACTTTCAGAAACCGTTCTGCGGGTCCCAATTGAGAAAGCTCGCCGCTATAGAGTCTCAGCTTCAATTCTTCTTCGGTTGTTGGTGCCATCTTTAATAAAGTCTGAATAAGATCTGAAGGAAGCTCATTACCTGATTCAGTCGAAAAGGTCAGTTGTGTTTCTGATGATATAAAATCAATCAGACAGAAATAGTAGACTTCCCTACTCTAAGAAAAAGCATCAAAACAATAATCATATACCAGTCTATCATAAACATTATTGATAGACACTCAAGCAAACTGACCAATCACAATCTCGCATTACAATTTATTTTTTTAAGCATAACACTCTCTACTTTACATTTTGAATCACAACGCTCTTGCCTCCACAAAGTTCGAGGTTTGATTTCCAAAAGAGAATTAATCATAAGACTGGTAGCACTCATGGGCTCAAGATTATTCTATCATTTTGTAGTTCTCCAAATTTCAAAGAAGCCAGCAGTACAAACAATACGAACAAACAATTGACTTTAACTTAGCTCATAATTATGATAATAACATAACATTTCTTGAACATTTCCAAGCTTTATTTGTGAAGGATAAACACTTAAGGGGAACCATAAGGAAACTCAAGATATACGTTTAATCATGTAAATTTACAACCAGCTGATGTCAGAATGTTAAAAGTTAAGGAAGTGGAAACAATTAAGCAACTAGTTCAAAGGAGGGCCTGGTTTTTCTTGAGGCCTGATAAATGCTTTATCCTTCTCTTGATATCAGTTTCTTCTTTAAAAAAATAAAATCATAAATCAGCACATTTAGCATAAAAAAATGAACTCAATATTCATTTTTAGTATACTCTTTTCATCAAAACTACTTCCCTCTCTACTCATGTTAGAAGTTAGTTATAATTTGCAGCATAATAGCTCCAGTCCTAATTTCCTCTATTTAATGAGATTTCAACTTTTAGCCACTTAAGGGACCTCATTCTGTTTCAGATAATCACAACCTCATTACTTATGTTCAAGAAAAATGATACTCTGCCACACATAATAATTCTACTTGATTCCCGGTCTTACTTCTCAAATATAAGAATGACAAGGGAAACACAATCACCTTCTTCTAGCGCATCACAAACTTCTTCTGTAGTCACATTTAAAGCTTTGAGAAGAATCGACAGATTCTGTGACTTTTTGGGATCGATTATTTGAATATATTGGGGTACAACATCTTGGGACGAAGACTCTTTATTTCCCTCGTTCTTGTTTTTCCCAGCAGGCGCAGCGCATAGCCGAATAGACTTTCTATCATTTCTTCGTTGAACCTGTTCATAAATACATTCCGTATCTATAACATTGGTCCATACATGAAAAATCAAGTATGGCAATAATGAGGGCGAAAAATCAAACTTACTGGAATGACCCCGATTTTATCTGATGCCAAACCATCGAGTGATCAGGGTTGGCCAACACCTTGTCCCAGAAAAACGGCTTCAATTTAGCTTTATTAGTACCACTCTCACTCTCTTCAGTCGAAGCAGATGTCGAAGGATGACGTGGACCAGGAGGTACAGGTCGAGGGGGTTTCAAGCCAATAGGTGGTGGCCGAGGTGGCGGCACACCAGCCCCTGGAGGTGGTGGTGGTGGTGGACGAGGACCAGCCTTAGCAGCATTGGGTATAGGCGGTGGAGGAGGTGGGGCCCCAGAAGAAGATTTTATAGTCGGGGCCGGTAGTGGTACAGGAGCTGAGGGTGGTAGAGGAGGTGGTTTAGGAGGCTCTGTCCTTCCAGGGGGCAGTTTCAGTGGAGGCAGTCCAGGTGCACCCGCCATTCCAGCTGTCATCTGCGAAGAATTTTCTGCTGAGTTGGCAGTAGCCCCAGCAGTGGTTCGAACTGGAACCTCAATTTTTGAATTTCTCAGAGAATGCGACTCCACGTAGAATTTTTCGTTAGTTTTAGTGTGGTTCACTTTGTTGTTGAATGACTGATTACCGAGTTTTTGTTCATTCACTGAAGTTTCTAAGCCGAACTTCTGTGAAGAGGCTGAGAAAATGAAGAACAATTAACAAAAAGAATGAGAAGATGAACGATGGCACTTAAAGATAAAATAATGTGATGATAACAACAAAAAAACCTGAAGTTCAGGCTAATTACAAAAAAATGCAGGGATTTTTGTAATTTTCTAAAACCTCTTGGTTATTTTGTAATTAGCCCAAACCTTAGGGGTTTTTTTGTAAGTATCCCAATAATAATTAGGAAAAGATAACTTACCAATAGAATAATCACTTATGCTTAAGCTGAGAAGAGGCCTCTCGTCATTTCTACCCCGTCCTGAACCATTCCCACAGCACTTACGACAGAAAAGAAAGAGCAGTGCAGCCATAACAAAGGTCACAGAAGCAGTCACAGCAACAGCAATAACAACAGTTCTTTTGCTGGTCTTCTGGTTGCTCGAGTTTACATCAGAAGCGCTGGTAGAGGTACGTTCACCACCCGTAGGCTGCGAATTCGAGTTGTTAAAATCCGGAGGGAAAAACGGAAGTACTGGAGGACTAGCTGGAATATCTGTACGAGCTAGATTAATCGAAGGTGCCGAACTAGGTGTTGAATCTACTGGGGATGGAGCGGGTGCTCCATCAGATGTCTCAGCTAATGCACGACGTGTTGAAATTCGGCGATGGTTAAATAGAAACCAAAAATATCTCGTGTACCAAGTATTTGAATCCTTATCTTCTCCAGTGTCAGGACGCATGAGATTTTTCCCATTTACGCAGTCGACAAGAATTTGATTAATCTGAGGGAGTAAGATATTGAACGTTTTCGTTCGGGACAACCTACTGTTCAAAAGTTCATTGCTATCACTTGACTTCACCTCCGTGAAATGTAATTCGAGATCTTGTAAAGTTTTTCGAGCATGTAACAACTCATGCATACAGTTAACTCGTAATAATTCAGCCTGCAGTAAGAACTTACATCAGATTATTATTGCATTCTAGATGTGTTGTATGCATGATAGATACGTATACTGCATAAATCTAACTAGTTCAAGCTTTCTCTATAAGTTCAGGAAAACGATAAGACATATTAAGATGTAAGTGCCATGTGAATGTGACACTTTTATTGACAAAGTGATCATAATCTACAATATAAAACCTTAAAAAATGACCAAAAGGAAAGTTTCTTGAATTTATACTCTCTTAATATATTTGATGGAATAATAAGGACGGACCGACAAGGTATCTAAGCCTAAGCGTCAAGAATTGCTTTCCTGTTACAAGGACTAGTTTCTAATTTAAATAATACTTGAAGATGGTATGTATGAACTATCTGCTAACCCGATTCCACCTTCTATAGCATCACACGGTCGTCAAATAAAGAATCTTAGTTCATTATTTTTCAACTAAAAGCTGTCACAAAACCTCTGCAAATTGATTCATTCTGTTTAATGGAGTAGTGACAAATTTCATTTGGAATCCCCAATCTCTCTCATTCTCTAGTAACATTGTCCCCAAAGTATAATGGTGAGATATTAGCAGATAGAACTAGATAAAGAATTTATAGCATCTTATAGCTTTTGTTGATACAATCAATGTAGTACTTGTTCAACAAAAATAGGAAATGAATCAGTAAATAAAGAAATCATCAAGTAACGATCCCGATCATATTAAATAGGTTCAATCCAATCTGAAGATAAGCATGATGATGGATTTCCACTTACTAATACCCCTTAATATTACTTCAATACTAATTAAGAATGTATAGCTCACAGTTGCAACAAGTATTTATAAAACCAAGTACTGCAGGCAACCAGCAGAGAATTTATGCTCGAATACTGATGCACATTATACAAGGACTTTTTGAAGAAAAAACAGTTATTTATGCTACATCATAGCTTTTTATTTGTAACGACCGGGGGCTATCCTTGGGCTTTCCATCTGCATCGCACTCATAGACTTCCTATCCCTGGAAATGGGTTTCATGCCTTCCCCCACACTCGAACCCATGACCTCCAGGCTAAATCCTAAGTTCTTAGTGTGTGAGTACCACAACTCCACAAGTTGAGCTAGGAAAACAGTCTTTAGAAAAGCAGAAAGTAACTTTACATGTGAATTCTATGAAACAAGATCAGCAATCATCTTCTACAAATATATATATATACACATCCAAAAATCAGCAAAAGCATCTGCTAGTCAGTTCAACAAATTCATATAAATCAAATTTAAACAAGTGCTTAGAGCTATATACCATCTCCTGATTTATCACCCCTGAATCTATTAGATAAGCCAGTAAAGGTTCTTGTTCCTCCCACTTGCTCTCCACACGATTTGCCAGCACAGTGAGAAACAGAACAACAAAACCCAGAACACAAAAAACTCCTCTCTTTTCTTGAATCCTCATCTTGCCAGTTGTACAGAATAATACTTCTCATAGCATTAGAACAACAATGAAACAATAGAAACACAAATGCCCTTTTATTTTCTGACTGCCAGCTCCCAAATAACGCTTAAAGGTCAAACCTTTACAAGATTTTATACCAAACCAACTTAATATTCTCCCAGAACAGCTTTCCAATGACCCAAACGCTTGACTTTAACCAATGGCCCTCCTCAAAAATTCCACAGATAAAGTAAAGTTATTTAATCACACTTGGTGAAGAGGCCAAAAAACTGCACAACCCAAAACGTCAGACAAGAAATGGGATAGTGAAAGCATTTAAAAGATGGTAAATTCTTGAATCGAAAGATGGAAAAAATCCTTAGCAAGAGGGGTTTTAGGTTTATAGTTTATGAGAACAGATCCACCAAAAGGCGTCAAATGTGAAAAAAACACCAAATGGGCAGAATAGCGCGTGAGTTGACCAGGAAAATTATTTCCAAGAAAAAGGTTATTGTATTTGCTTCTTACCTGTCTGCCAAGGTGTTGTGTGAAAGGTGACAAAGGTTTTACTCATTATTTTAGAGCTTTTTCTTGTTTCTTTTATTTGTGAGTTTCTAGTAAAGGGAATTTCCAGTAATCTGAATTTTCCGCTTTTATTTATTCCATTAATTTTTTTTACGATTTTTTTTTTATTTTTTTTTTAAAGTTAGGTGAGAGAGTGAGAAGGACGCGGTGGAGAAGAGAGGATCCTTTATTTCTTGACGCGGGGTTTATTTTGTCATTTCGTCACAAGCTCCATCATCTTGGAACTTTTCTTGTTCCGGATAATCACTTTTTTTTTTGGATAATCATATAATGATGCTTTTGTGAGGAATTATAATTCATTAATAGCCTGCGACGGAGCTGGCGGCAGCCGCTGCCCACCTCGACTTCAATTTTTTTTATTTATAAATTATTAAATTTTATAAATTTGGCCTCCGAAAAAACAAAAACTACTTATTTATATCAATTAGTTTCAAGAAAAATAAGTGGAAAGTAATTTTTTTAAATATTTTTTACAAATTATATTGTATTATATTATATTACATTTGTTTGCAAAAAACAATTATATTATATTTGATAAATCAAATATCCACACATTTTATGGGCTCTCAAGTCTTAAACTTAAATTATACAGATTCATAACCTTAATTTCAACATTTTTCACACGATTTAACTTTGTGTCATTGGTATCTGATTTATAATGTGCCAAAATACATTTTGATTCCATAGAACAAATTTCAGTATCTCTTTTTTTCAGGAAAAAATACACTAATCATCATGTAGTAGAGAATCAAAATTAAAACATTTATCTTTAGATTTTCCTTTTAATTTCTTTTAGATTTTCCCTTTAATTAAGGGTAGTGTTTTCAAACTTTAGGTTCAATGGTAAAACGTTTTTAATCACTCTGGTAAATAACAATAATTTTGAGAGATCTCAATAATGATTTTACTCAAAAGATTATCCCTCACAAATTTGTTATAGGCAATCTTGTCAAGCTTTTTTTCAATATATCAAGTAGATTGTTTTAAATATAATAAAATTAGGTTTTGGATTTTGTCCAAATATTTCAAAATATTAATGATTAAAAGTATAGCTGGTTTTAGAAATAAGACAATTCAAATGCAGAATTACCAAACCTTGGTTAATACAGGAAGACCATGATTGCTGGTCAATGGTCATGATAATCCTATGTTCTAAGTGTCAACTCACCAAAAAAAATAAAAATTACAAATTGCTTATCCTAAATTTGACCATTAACACTGTTTCAAAAAAAAATTGACCATTAACACAGAAATGAATCATATTTTATGTGTTTTGGGTGTTCAATAACATACCATAATGATCCCATTATCTGTTTCTTTAGAAATATGTGAATAAATAGGGAATGGGCATCTGTTAACAACTAGTGGCTTTGTTGCGCTACTGTGATTGGTACTGATATCTTTATTTGATTTTTTTAATAAAATACAAATGAGTAAAAATACATAAAGAAGCATATAAAGTGCAATGTTCGGTGTCCTTTTTTGTTATTTTAGGGAAGTGTATGTAAGGTAGTGGGTGGGAACATCATGTGTTTGCATATATTGATACTTTATAGACATATAATAGGGTATATAATTCTCTAAATATTATCATGAATACGGGTGGATAAAAGTAATGTCTTAAAATGCAAATAGCCTTCGTCAAAATTAAGTACATGAATCCTGGAAAATGAAAGCAGACATTGCTGGGAACACAACTATGTTTCTTTTTCAGACATAAATTTTACACCCATCACCATGGATGCAAACGAATTCAGTAGATCAACGAAACATAATACTTTTAAACTTGTTTGAATTTTTATTGAGTTTGCAAACATATGTTTGAATTTGATTTGATATTAATCGAGTTGAGCTTAACCAAGTTTTAGTTGAGACAAACATAAATCAATTGGCAATGGAAGCAACAAAGAGAGTCTAGAAGACTAGAACAAAGGACTGGAAGAATAACCATTGGTGGGAGCATGGTTTGTCTTTGAACCCTAAGCAAACATATTAGAGAAAACCGGGAGGCTCATTTGAAAAAAACGACTTTTTTGAGATCGTAGTTCAAAAGACATGCAAATTGTGAATTTGTGATCATATACCACCACAGAGAACTAGGAAGACTAAAAATCCAAACGATAAAGGAACATTCCATTTTCATCATCCACAATTATACTTATTTCACTTTCGATCTATTTCACTTTCTTGGATGAATGATTCTTGTATAAAAGATAAACATGTGTTGTCGATTATTTCAATATATAGATACGTGCCATTCATCCGAATTATGAAATATAAAATGGAATAGAAATCAAACCCTATACAAGACTGTTTTGAAATCGTTTATTGCATTTGGTATTCATCCCTAGTGCAATACCATCAAGATACAACTAAGTAAGAAATAAATGCCCAAAAAATATTATACTACTCTTTAAAATTTGTTTCATCAAATTTAAAAGGGTGGAAGCATAGAAATATAATCGATGGTCAACTTCAATATTTTCTCAACCTATGGACATCCAAGATCTTGCAGCCTAATTTCATCTGTTAGAGAAAACATAAATGCCTAAAGTTGATTATGAGATCTTGGATATGTAATTTTTGCTCATTTCAAATTTGTTGAAAAAGACAAAACAAATTCGGCAACCTAAACAAACAAAAGGGGATGTAGCTCAGATGGTAGAGCGCTCGCTTAGCATGCGAGAGGTACGGGGATCGATACCCCGCATCTCCATTCTTTTTAGTTTCTTTCTTTCGTCAATTTCGACTTTTTGGCTTTTTGCTACAAGCCACTGGCAGGGCCAAAACGGTCAACTTTGTATTTCAACGGATATATGTAAAAGTACCGCCAGACTTCCATTTCAAAAAATTTCAAAATCAAACGCTCCTCTAGCCAGATCTACATACCCTAATCCCAATCAATCTTCACATTTTCCCCAAATTGCCAATTATAATCAAGTCTATTTTTTCCCCCCAATATCCCAGTAGTAAAAGATTGGGATGAACTAATGATACATTTTCGCTGTTTGTAATTTTACAGTTTCATCATCTTTCTGTTATGCTGTTCTCTGATTCCTGCAATTCCAATCAACGGTTGTCGTACAAAATATAGGTTTAGCTTCGATTGCAGTAAAACACGGCCCTACCAACAGAGTTTTGAAACCCTTCTTCTTTCTGTTTCTCTCTCTCTGCATACACAGCTCTTCTTCCACATGGCTTCAAGGAACCAGAACAAGCCTCCCAGTCCTTCACAGGTGAGTACTTCTTTCACTAATAAAGCTCTTGCAATTATTTAATTTCAGACGAGTCTTGTTGAATTTTCAATGTTTTATTGTTTACTGCCTTTGGATGTGTGTATGCGCGGGCTCTTCTGTGTTAGGGCACTTTAGGGATTTGACAGTGCCTGTTGGAACCCCACAAAATTTTGTTACCTCTACATTAAATTCTGTAGGTATATCGTGAGAATAAAATTAGCCCAATTGGTTTATATGAAATCGTTTTCCTTTTTAATTTGGGAGCTATAACATATATGATTTCTCAGTTTTTCGGGGGCACAAGTCCTGATGTTTCTTTTCTTTTCCTTTTGTTTTTGTTTTCGTTGGGGTTTGCTGGTTTATGCAGAATAAGTATGGGGTCAACGAGGTTTCAGTAGATAAGAGGCGACGGATTGGAAACACAAAAATGCCTCTCGACACTGGGATAAGAGTGCGGCGAGCATTTTCAGTAGTAAATGGGGCCCAAGATCAACCTCAGATTAGTGGGCCACCAAGCAATTCTGGTTCTGACTGTGGAATAATTGAGTTCACCAAAGAGGACGTAGAGGCTTTACTCAATGAGAAGTTGAGAATTAAGAACAAATTTAACTACAAGGTATATTAGATTGGGGTTTGCTTTCAATTCTCTTTGGTGTTGATGTTTCAATGGGTTGAATTGGGATACTATTTTTTTTTGCAGGAAAAAAGCGAACAAATGGCTGAGTGCATAAAAAGGCTTAAGCAATGTATCAAGTGGTTCCAACAGCTCGAAGGAAATTACGTTACGGAGCAGGAGAAACTAAATAATTTGTTAGAATTAGCAGAAAAGAGATCTAATGATATGGGTAAGAGTTTATCTTTATCTAGTTGACAGTGCTCGGAATTTTGCTGAAGCATGTTTTAGTTAGGAAACAAATGTATTTTGTGAATATATACATATATATTTAATATGCGAATTCTTCCAGGATTGCTGATGAAAGAAAAGGAAGATGAGTTGAATTCGATTATTCTGGATTTGAGGAAAAACTTGGAAGCACTCCAAGAGAAGTTTGCTAAGGAAGAACGAGATAAATTGGTAAGCAGTCCATGCCACATTAAATGTTGCCTCATGGTTTTTGTTAGACACTATTCTTTGCACTCTGAAGAACTGACTGTAATAAACAGGAAGCATTGGATTCTTTGGCAACAGAGAAAGATTCCAGACTTGCTGCAGAGAGATTGCAGGCTTCCATTTCGGAAGAGCTTAAGCGAACTCAACAAGACAATGCTAGCGGCATCCAGAAGGTTTTGTAGAGAATTGATTTGATCAAAAGCATGTTTCCTAGCAGCATTTCTGCTAAATGCCCCATATTAAGATGTGTTATTGTGGGCTATGTTTTCCTTCTGCAGATACAGACACTAAATGATATGTACAAGAGGTTGCAGGAGTATAACACAAGCTTGCAACAGTATAATAGTAGACTGCAGTCGGAACTTCAGGCTACAAACGAGACACTCAAGCGTGTTGAGAAAGAGAAGGCAGCAGTCGTGGAAAACCTAAGTACTTTGAGGGGCCACTATACTTCTCTGCAAGAGCAACTTACATCCTCAAGAGTAAGTCTTTTTGTTTAATTTTGACCTTTCCGCAGGGTCTCAGCATATTTCTTAACCCCCATCCCCATACAAACACATCTTCTATCTTTTTCTTTTTTTTTTTTTAATTATAGATTTTGTTAACTGTTTCTGTATATAATAAACAGATCCCAATGAAAACAATAGCATATCCAGAAACAGAAGAAGGCCTAGGCATTTTTTTTTCGTACTTGTTAATTTGCATATTGTTCCAAATGGGGTGTAAATATGTGAGTTGAGGTGTCAAACATTTTTTTTCAGACTTTCGTTAAACAGTATTGAATATCCTAAAATTATTCTAAGCATGGGGCTGAGATTTGGTACTTGACAAGTGGTTCCAACCAAGTTGAACAGTGGTCAAGCTTAAATAACTTTGTATGTCAGTTATATGTTATGTTTCTTATTCTATTTAGTTGAACTCATGCTGATCTTGTAACTTTATTGAACTTAAGTGTTTTTCAAGTTTGGTTGGGTTAATACGTTGCTGGATTAGCTTCTATGTTATTTATATCATTTCTATTTGCATATGACTTTTTATCTGTTTCATGTATTTGCCTAAGATGTATGATGTATGCTTATTAATGCTTGATCTTAAAGGCATTGCAAGACGAGGCTATGAAACAAAAGGAAGCACTTGGTAGTGAAGTTACAAGCTTGAGAGGTGATTTGCAGCAAGTAAGAGATGATCGTGATAGGCAGTTGTTACAAGTCCAGGCTCTATCAGCTGAAGTACTAAAATACAAAGAATGCACTGGAAAATCCATTGCTGAGTTAGATAGCCTGACTACTAAAACAAATGAGCTAGAGGTTGTTGTCTAGTTACCTGCAGCTTAATACAAAATCTTGAATTTTTTTTAACAGCTTTATGTTTTTTTGCCAGTCAACATGCTTGTCTCAAAGTGAAACAATAAGACGATTACAGGAGCAGCTGGCTTTTGCGGAAAAGAAATTGAAGGTTTTGATTTGGCATTTTGATTTTTGTTGATGTTTGGTTTTTTTTTTTTTATTTATGTGAACGTATTAACAGAAACATAATTGGATTTAGAATTTGCTAACTATTTGTTAGTCCGAGTGCAAGTATTTGTTTCTTATTTTTTGATTGTCATTTTGTTAGCTGTCTGACATATCATCACTGGAGACAAGATCTCAATTTGAGGAACAAAACTCATTAATTCTCGAGTTACAAAATCGCCTGGCTGATTCAGAATTAAAAATTGTAGAAGGAGAGAAACTTCGCAAGAGATTGCATAACACTATCCTGGTACCATTTTTTGCACACAACTGCTATTAAATAGATTTAATCATTTGTGGAAATTTTTATTGGAACTATCCTGTCCTTGTAAATTTCTATATGAATTTTTCGTCAATAAGATTGTTCTATTGAGAATGATTTGTTGTTGATACAGGAGTTGAAAGGGAATATCCGCGTCTTTTGTAGAGTGAGGCCCCATTTGTCTGATGAGATTGATGCAAAAGTCGTTTCCTTCCCAACATCAACAGAAGCACTAGGTCGAGGCATTGATTTAACACAAAATGGTGAGTCTACTCATTAAAGAGTCAGAAACTGACATTTTTTTTTGGATATTACTAACTTTTCTTTTCTGATTTTTTTTCACTAATTTAATATTCTTTCTCATCAGGGCAAAAACTTTCTTTCACTTTCGACAAAGTATTTATGCCTGATGCATCCCAGGAAGATGTTTTTGTGGAGATATCACAGCTTGTCCAGAGCGCTCTTGATGGTTATAAGGTGATAAATTGCCTACAAAACTCCTTTGTTTTCCATTCATTCGTGTTCACATCGACCTCCAATAATCAGACTACATAAGTTCAGGTTGATGATTGTGATTTGTAAAGAACTCCCTAAGAAACTCTGCAACTTTTGCCTGCTGATGAACTTCATTTTGCTTCGAGATTTTGCGAGCAATTTCATATCTGCTGTGATTATTGATTTTTAATATCTCAAACCGCTACTAAAAATATCAATAATGGTTTAAAAAAAATGAGCACAAAAGCTATATTAATCTTGCTGTGGTTTGAATGGTAAAATTGACAATAGTACATGTGCTCTTTGGCAAACGATATTAATCAGACTGCACTTTCATATCAGGTTTGCATCTTCGCTTATGGACAAACCGGTTCCGGTAAGACATATACCATGATGGGTAAACCAGGACCATCTGATCAGAAAGGTTTGATTCCCAGATCACTAGAGCAGGTCTTTGAGATAAGGCAAATTCTTCAAGCCCAAGGATGGAAGTATGAAATGCAGGTGCATAGCGGATGTCGTCTCTTGTTTACACAAGTTATATTTGGCTTCAATTATTTACTGTTATCAACTTTTCAGGTTTCAATGCTTGAAATATATAACGAAACAATCCGTGATCTGTTAGCACCAAACAGAACAGGCTTTGATGCATCACGAGCAGAACATGCCGGAAAACAATATACTATCAAACACGACGCAAATGGAAACACTCACGTTTCGATCTTACTATTGTGGATGTTCGCAGTAGCAAGGAGGTTTCTTATCTCTTAGAACGGGCCGCACAGAGCAGGTAGCAGAAATACATGTATTTTTGAAATAATAGTTGCAGAATACAAGCTGTTTTAACACTCTCAGTGTCTAGTTAGTTCTAATTTCTATTTATAAATATATAAAAGATTTAAATTGGAAGGTCATCCATAGTTTGATCATTTATTTTCTTATGAAATTGTATTTTAGGTCTGTAGGCAAGACTCAAATGAATGAACAGTCTTCAAGGAGCCATTTTGTCTTCACATTGCGAATAATGGGCTATAACGAGGTATCACTATATACCTAGCCTTGTTACGCTTTATCCTGTTATGATTCCGACTTTCTCATGGTTTTTGAAACTTAATGCTGAAAAATACGTGTGCTTTTCTTGCGTTATTAGAGCACTGAACAACAAGTACAAGGTGTTCTGAATCTAATCGACCTTGCTGGTAGTGAGCGTTTGTCTAAGAGCGGGTCTACAGGGGATCGACTAAAAGAAACTCAGGTATCAGAACAAGAATCGTCTTCAATATATCTTGAACAAAAAATTTTGTCCTCACTTACTCATCTTTTAACCGCGTTACTCAGGCCATTAATAAGAGCTTATCATCACTAAGTGATGTCATATTTGCCTTGGCCAAGAAGGAGGAGCACGTGCCTTATAGGAACTCCAAGCTAACCTATCTTCTCCAGGTAATAGTTCAACTGATGCATCTTGGGGGACATGTTTCGTAAAAAGCATTTATGTAACTTAGCTTCTAGAGGATATCATGGATTTTCACCTAATTATGAAGTTTCTATTATGAAAAGCAAGGCTTCCTTTGTTCGTTCCTTCTTAGTTAGATAACTGAAGTTATCTAGGATTTGCTAGCTCAACATCCAGATATTATGAGTGCAAAACTGATGCCAAGTTCTATGAGATAAAGGGAGTGTTTGCAAACTCTAAAAAATGATTAGCAAACACTCCCAAAATTCCATTCGTGCGTCCTTAGTGGCTTTAGCTGCTTTGTTGATCAGTGCTCTCAAAACTAACTCTTTTGTGTTATCGTTGTTTTTTCAGCCTTGCTTAGGTGGAGATTCGAAAACTTTGATGTTTGTAAACGTGTCTCCAGATCCTTCATCAGTGGGCGAATCACTTTGTTCGCTGAGGTTTGCTGCAAGGGTGAATGCTTGTGAGATTGGCGTCCCAAGACGCCAAACCAGCCTAAAATCTTCAGACCCTCGTCTGAGCATGGGCTGATTTTTTCGATTTGAATAATTATTCTAGACTTAGGAAAGTGTGTCATCTGTATCGTGTGGCATTTATTTGTAACCGACAACAAAAGGCGCTTCTAAATAAAATGAAAACTGGCAAAGCAGTTGGCCTAGATGATATACCAATTGAAGCGTGGAAATGTTTAGGTGGGTTGGAATATCGCTGGCTTACTAAATTATTTAATGTTATTCTAAAAACTAAGAAAATGCTTTTGATGAATGGAGAAAAAGTATATTGATACCTATATATAAAAACAAAGGGGATATACAAAATTGTGCAAATTACGGGAATTAAATTAATAAGTCATACAATGAAACTATGGGAAAGAGTTATAGAAGCAAGAATAAGAAATGAAACTAGTATATTAGATAATCAATTTGGCTTCATGCCGGAAGATCCACAATTGAAGCTATACACTTAATTAGACGATTATGTGAACAATATAATGAGAGAAAACAAGATTTACATATGGTTTTTATTGATCTTGAAAAGGCATACGATAGAGTCAACCGTGATATAATGTGGCGCGTATTGGAAAAAGAGGAATAAAAATAGCCTACATAGATGCCATAAAAGATATGTATGATGGTATAACGTGTCGACGGACACCAACAGGAATATCTAGTGAATTCCCCAACACTATAGGTTTGCATCAGGATCTGCTTTCTAAGCCCGTACCTTTTTATCCTAATAATTGATGAAATCACTAAACACTTACAAAAATCCATCCCCGAATGTATGTTATTTGCGGACGATATAGTTTTAATTGATGAAACAAGGGAAGGAGTAAATGCAAAATTGGAAGTTTGGAGAGAAGCACTAGAATCAAAGGTTTTACTATAAGTAGGGCTAAAACAGAATACATGGAATGCCACTTTAGTAAAAACAACGAACAATGAGGCGAATGTTAAAATTGATGGACGTGAAGTGAGTATAACAAAAGAGTTTTAAATACTTAGGATCTATAATTGAAGAGAAACGGAGAAATCAATAAAGATGTCACACATAGGATCCAAAGGCGGGTTGGAATAAATGGAGGAGTGCATCTTCTATCCTTTCGGACCGTAAAATACCATTAAAATTGAAAGGAAAATTTTATAAAAAACGGCCATAAGGCCCGCAATGCTTTATGGAGCGGGAATGTTGGGCGACTAAATATGAACACGAACAAAAAAATGAGGGTAGCGAGAGATGAGAATGCTAAGATGGATGTGCGGACACACTAGATTAGATAGAATAAGAAATGAACACATTAAAAACAAAGTGGGAGTAGCACCAATAGACGAGAAAATTAAGAAACACGATTAAGATGGTTTGGACATGTTTATAGGAGACCTTTAGATGCACTGTGCGACGTTTAGAAGGTAGAGAATCACTCACACAAATCAAAAGAGGGAGAGGTAGGCCTAAAAAGACTTGGAAAGAAGCTATTAAACATGACATGTTATACCTAGAAATAAACGAAAATATGGCTTATGACCGTAAACGATGGCGCGATATGATCCGTATAGCCGACCCCACGTAGTGGGATTAAGGCTTAGTTTGTTGTTGTTGTTGTTGTTGTATAGTGGATAAAAGTATGCTTGGTTTGTAACTTTGTATTAGTTTGTACCACAAGGTTTCATTTTGCCCTTCTATCATTGATTTGTGTTAATTATGAATGTCTAGCAATTATTAACTGTTTCTTGTATATATATTCAAAATATGGTTGTTTCTCAAGATCAAACCAAACTGTTAAATAATTTCCTATTTGTACTGCAGAATACAGAAGAACTGAAACATTCTAAGATATTACAGTCCATAAGTAGTAATATTACAGTGGTAAATGCTATTTTACGCCATCCGACTCATAACCTCTTCCAGAACCGTTGTTGTAGCTTGATAACACGACTCCGTCTGAGGAAAATCCTGCTTTTTCACTGCAACTTCAAGCTGTCAACAAAAGATCATTAGTTAAACTTCAATTGCTACTGTCTTACATTTTGCCCCAACCATTAGTTGACCAGACATAATTTGCCGATGCCATCAAAATATTTTTTAATTATATCCCTCAATTTTTCTAAATATTACAAATAGCCCCAACTTTTGTCCGGCTATCTGTATTAAGTATATAGAATTTACCTTTTCAACGCTGTCAAACAACCGATTGGCAAGGTCAGTTAGCGACTTCTTATCATCGTCCACCGCTGCTGCTGAAATCACTTCATCAAAATCAAAGTACATAAACGTCGACTTGAGACGAAGGTACCTCCTAACGTAATTCCACGCGTCGCGTTGTGCGATCAAATCTCCCATTGCTATGAGATCAAACGCGTACCTTTTCAACCGGTGCATTCTCCCTTTAGTCCCGATATTCGCAATGTAGATTCCTTTCTTGAGAAACGAACGCGTCCCCGTCTCTTCATTGTAAATCTCTACACATCAGAAATCAAGAACAACACCTAAACAACATTAATAAACTCTTGTAACACAAAAAACTAAAAAAAGACAAGTATTTATGTATGTACTAATCAATATTCTCCTACTGTTGTTAGCATATGGTACTGGTATAGGGCCTGTGAGCCAAAATCCATTGTCTTCTGCTAATGATTTTCCAATGCTGGCATTTCCAAAGACTGCAATTGAGACAAGTCCTATTGCTAGTCTTCTTGTGGGCAGAAATGAGTTGTTGTCTTGAAATTCCTCATTTTTGACAAGAGAACATGTGATTTTAGCTCTTTTTTGAATCTTGTTTGTGGTATGAAGCTTGGGAATGGCAGCTAGAGATTCAAAAGTGCCATTCAAATTAGGTGTGGTTGCCATAACTCTGTTTTGCTACTGAAGAAAGTGTAGCTTATGCATATATTTTTGCATTATCCATTTGAATGAGTGTTTGTTACTATTGTCCACTAAAGCTATATCCTTATTGAGGATAAACTTGTCCTTTCCTCAATACTACACTACTACAGTATACTAAAAGTAACCAATAAATGGGTTAATTACAAAAAGTCAATCGGGTTTGACCTAATTACAAAAAAACCCTATTAACTTTCAAAATTACAAAATATACCCCAAAATTTTATTTTGTCTAACATTTAATCTCTTCATAAGCAAAAAAAGTTCAAAATCCCCTTCATATTTATAAAATCATTGCTTTAAACCTTAATTTTAACACTGAATCAAACCTCAATAGTCTTTTTGTAATTCAATGTTAGTTGGGTTTTTTTTTGTAATTAATCAAACCTCGGGGTATTTTTGTAATTATCCCCCAATAAAATTCCAAAATTTTTGGGAGGTGTACTTTTGTGATATAGAGTAAGCAAAAGGCCCAGCCCGCGAGGGCTGGATGTCTTCATTTTTAGTGGTTAAAAGCGACAACCTACTTTGGTTTGGCCCAAACGATCTGGCCGATAAAGCTGAACGGCCCAATGGAATTATGTGTAAATATTGCAAATGGGTAGGGTTAGGCTACAAGAATAAAACAAATGTTTGACAAGCTGAAATTTAGTCTGTCATCTAGAGTGTGTCTGAAGCAGCATGGATTTCCACAAAATAGCAATCATTCAAATAATCTAATGAAAAAATCTAGTTGATGACAGGTGAAAATGCTTTGTCAACTCATAAGTCGCAAAACATATATCCTAATGACGTAAAGTGACTTCATCAGTTTCTGCAGTTGGAACATTGTTATCAAGTTTGTAGAAATATTGGTTATTATTAGATTTTATTACTAGTGTTTCAGAAAACAACTCCACAAAATCAGCGTTAGATATGCATCAATCTGAGAATTTGAGATATGTACTTGTGTTACAAATACTCCACTTACTGGTGCATTTTGTAAAATAAAAAAACAAATGCTAATATATAGTATTCTTAATTTTAAAAGATAACTGATTTTTTTTTTGGTAACTAGATTAAGAGGGTGTTTGGTTGAACTTATAAGCTCTTCAAAACATCTTATAAGTTTTACAAAATATATTATAAGCTAATCAAAACATAAAGATATTTTGAAGATCCGTTTAAAAAAGTGGAGAACCCCAACTTATTTTTAAAATAACATCCGATTTCGACAATCTCCTTTGATCATATTGATCATTTTAATTGCAAAACTGCCATTAAGTTCTACCATCTTATTTTATCCAAATACTTGCACAAATTTTATTTTCAAAATAAAATGTAACTTCATGTAAGCTCTAAATATTCATGAGCTTAATTTTTAAGACACTATTTGTAATTCTCTCTTTTAAAAAATGGAAAGATAAGACTGTGAGTTTGTACTGACCTTCTAGAGAAGGAATATAATGTGATATCATGTTGTAACAGCTGACTTCACCACTGACTATACATAATTCTTGCTTGCTGCTTCTACTTAATTTTGCTACCCCACTGAATCTGAGCTATTTAGTATTACAAATTCTGCTTATTGCTTATTGCTTATTGCTTATTGCTGACCTATTGAACAAAATAAGAAGTTGTAGTAAGAATCATTTGCATTATAATTCGCCTAAATAATTTAATATTTTGGATTATTAGTTTATTACTGCCTTTTCTTTTCTTATATTATTGATTTATTTCTCTCATTTTCATTTTTTTTATCAATAATGCAAACACAATACAGTCACATAAAAACCAATTGTCCAATAAAAATTGTTGTATATTTACATATAATATAGTGTATTGCATTTATTAAATCACGTGTCATAAAGTCATTTAGCTAGACATTCATTTATGCATATATTATAAATTATATTTTTATATAATATATGAAAGGAGGAAAAAAATAAATAATATGGAAAATAAATATTATGAGATGAAAATGTGTGTCTTTTAACTCCATCGGGAAGGATTAATGAAGAGATCTGGAATATTTATAAGCTTCCATTATTTGAGAAAGGATCTGTTTTGATTGCAACCTGGAAATCTATAAATCTTACAAGGAAGGATGAAAAATAATAAGAAAGATGGAGAAAAAGAGATGGAAATTTTATTCCATAAAATTCCTACAGATTATTTCTTTCCTACTTTCTATTGTTGTTATTTTAATTACACCCTGTGATTTATCTCACAAAAATTAAGAAGTGTAATCTTGGAATTTTTTTTTTTTTTTGTGAAATAAGAACTTTTGTATCGCGGAGGTTAATTAAATGGAAGCATTTACACCATAGTGGGAGGAATTAATATCTTACAAAAAGCATCTTTAAGATGTCTGGTACAAATCGATTTTCGTTTTCATAAAAAGTACTTCATTACCCACTATTCGAGAAATATATACAACAAAAATCGAGTTAGCAAGTGGGTGGACCACAATTGGCATATTTTCTTACACCACCCATCTTCAATCCCTTTTCTCATCATTATTAACCAATGGCAACTTGACAAGTCAGATTTTCTCTTGACATCAATATCCTCACGCAACAGCCCAAATTTGAAGAAAGCCTCTCAAAATGATAGATCAGACCAATTAAGCTAAGCCCATCTCTTTCCCCTGTTTGACCTTTTAGCTCCATATGATAATCTTTAATAATCATTTGTTGATGAAATGAGGGCATCATTGTGTAACCCAAAAAATTTAGTTCTCTTTTTTTTTATCTATCTTTTTAATATCTTAAAATGAAAATCATAGAAAATATCCACATGACATGATAATTTGATTATAATTAACTTCATAAAATTAGTAGGTTATCAAGCAAAAACTATTATTATGATAAAAAGGATAGGGATCCAATGCCTTTGATCTCTCTAATATTTCTCTTCTTCCATTTAAGCTACAAAATGTGAATTCATACAACGAAAACATGTACGAAAACTCAATTTGCATGTGAAAAACTAACTACTAGGTTATTGATATATTTAAGAAGTGTCTTTCTATTTTGACTTTATGATAATTTGATAAATTCTAAACCTCAAATAATAATTCTTAATTAAACTACATAAACTTTAATGTTTTATTTTAGGGATAATTACAAAAAGTACCCACGATGTTTGGCCTAATTACAAAAAACTCGAGGTAACTTTCAAAATTACAAAAGTACCCCTAAGGTTTGATTCGATGTTAAAATTAAGGAGTGAAGCTATGATGATTTTATAAATATGAAGGGATTTTTGAAATCTTTTTGTATGAAAGAGTTAAAAATGTCAGACAAAATAAAAATTCGGGGTAGTTTTTGTAATTTGAAAAGTTAGGCTGGGTATTTTTGTAATTAGGTCAAACCTCGTGGGTATTTTTGTAATTAACCCTTTATTTTATGATAATTCAATAAAATTTATTTCTGGACTTCATTTGAATTCGTTGTGGTAATCTAATTCCTTTATAAAGTGATTTAGGGCCTGACCCAATTCACCTATTGGTCGAGAATGAATGCATTGACTTTGCAAAAGCAAGCTCAGTGACTTGATTTGAGTGTTAGGAGTGTAAAAGTAAAAGAAGTCGATTATACATACTAATTTTAAAATTATATTTTAAGAATTTATATTAACCAGATTGATGTTAAATAATTTTAATAAGTCAAAACACAACAACCTCAAATACGGCAATAACTCGAGATCGAATAGTTTAATATTTTAATATTTATCTATTCGAGGTATGAACAAGAGGGGAAGTGGGGGCCACTGCCCCCAAAAAATTTTCAAAAATTAATTTTTCTGCTTATGTTTTATTTTAAAAATATACCTATATTTATGAAAATTTACATTTGCCCCCAAATTTAAAAAAACCATATATAGATCTTGAAAATAGATTTCGTCAAAGTCCCGAATTCTACATCCGCCACCGTATCTATTATTTCTTGGTTAATTACAAAGTGGGAATCGATTAATAGTTGAGTAGTTAAGACTCTTAAGCCAGAACTAGAGGTACGTGGTTTGATTCTCATCATCATTCCTCTCCCAACATATATACTAAAAAAAAATCACAGAAAACTTGAATTGAATTTGAAATGTTGTCTTTTTTTACATAAAATTTAATTTCATTAATTCAAACTACCAATACATTAATATAAACACATTAATTCAATCTAGCAATACATTAATATAAATACATTAATTCAAACTAGCAATACATTAATATAAACATATAAAAAAAGATTTTGCAATATGTTAAGGCCCATAATCGATTCGTTATCTTTGTCTGATCAAAGATTTATTTGTCTGAATCGTCTGCACAAGAATTGTGCATCGTGAAAAGAAGGGTAAGATTTTTAGAGAGAAAGCTTAACTAAGCACTCACTTTAGCATGTTATCAAAGTGAATTTTTTTTTTTTTTAGAGTAAGTCTCGTGGCAGGGGACGGAGTCTCACTTTAAATTAATAAGATAGATCCAATCTATTTTCTGAATCAAGCCAAATTAGATCCAAATTCAATAGTTATATATAATATGGAATTCGATTAGGATCGTCTCGAAACTAATCAGAGATCGTAGAGTTTTTGTCATTTTTTTTTTTTTTGTGTGTATTTACGGAATGAGTTGAAACAAACTTTATCTATACCCCACCATTTTAATTATTGCAAATACGTCACAGCATGGCGTGTTTTTGTGGGGAATCTTTTATTTTCCCTACAAATCCCCATTTGCATTAAATAATTCCCCAAATATTACCATAAAGTATTAAAAAAATTGCACCTTCACAATTGCATTTCGTCCCTATCAATTCACGCGAAAAGCAATGTTCTGACGCAAACACTGAAATCCATAACCCCTTCCCCCAATTTGTTGTCCTTTTCATTGAATTTCTTTTCCGACGCCGGTTAACAGCTTCTCTTTTTCCCGGCGTCTCATCTAAATGGTTTCACCGGAGAACACGAATTGGCTGTATGATTACGGGTTTGAAGATATTCCTGTTCCAGATGGCACTTTCTCTGCTCCGAATTCTGGGTTTTCTTGGCCTGTGCAAGCATTGAATGGATCGTCGAATGTCGGGTAGTGTTTTCAATTCTATTTTACTGCAATTTTACCATTTTCCTGTTATTCATTAGCTTTCGGCCTTTTCTGAGCTTTTGATGAGTTCGTATTTCGATTGGCATAACTTTTTTTCTGTCTTTAATTTATTGTTGTGCGTCAGATGAAATCTGGTTTATAGGTTTTTAGTTATTTCATTTGAGCTAATTTGTGGTTACTGAAGTGTTCAATTTAGAGCAGCTGCAATTTTTTTGTGATGGGTTTATCGTTTTCACGATATTTTAACGTTCTGTGGTTCAATGTTAATGAATTTTTATCTATTTGTTGTCTTTTGAATCACTGTCTTCATTGTGAGGATCTTTTATTTATTTATTTATTTGGAGACACTGTTTTGTTGTTTGGGGTTTATCACCGATTTTAGTTAGACACTAGCTGAGCATTATGCTGAACTTTTGTATCATTTTCATGTATTTGTCAATGTACTTGGCTTTAGGTGGGGCAGTTTGTTTTTAATTCAGAGATGATACTGATAGTTAGTTTATTGGACTTCACTTATCTTCTTTTTCACAACTTGGATTAGTCTTTGAATATGGTTGAAGTTGTGACTTGCGAGATCTAGGGCACATAGGGCAACATCACCATGGTTCCCCATCATGCTAGGAAAAGACTGAGAGTTGGGTCTCTCTTGATATGGTTCTATGAAGCATGTGTGCTTCACGTAGCATACCATTTTGTCTTATTGGTGATGACTAAGAGGGTGTTTGACTGATCTTATAAGCTCTTTAAAACATCTTGTGACTTGTAAGTTGTTTGAGAGCTTCTATTCTCTTAAAGTTTGTTTGGTAATTTTTTTCTGAAAAAACATATAAGATCCTAAAAATCTGTTTAGAGCCTATAACCTTCAAAAACGTATTTTGAAAATAAGATCTAACATTTTATAAGCTCCAAAAACATCTTATAACATGTAAGAGCTTTTAAGATCCTTTAAATAAGCTTAGCCAAACACCCTCAAATATAGTTTGGATAAAGATTGCCATGTGGAGAATAATAGCTTGTAAAATCTGTATTTAATTTTCTTTTCTTTCTGTTGTTTTTTGTCACTTGCATACTGGGAAATGTAATGAAATCATGTTATACAAGTCTAGCTATGTTGGTGCGATGAAATGTAATCTCACTCTGCCTTGAGGGGCATGTTGTTCACCATCTGTGATCTTGTTCATAGGACGAAGGGGATTCTATCCTCTCTAAACTTATTTATGTATTGGCAAATGGTCCATATAATTTCTGAGATTGAATGAGAGGATCACTATTGTATATGAGTTTGACTTCAGTTTGGAGTTTGAACAGAGGACCATTTGCTTTGGACAAACTTTCAAGCATCTAATAAGGTGCAAGCTCTAGTAGCGTTTATTGTTCTGATCTAATACTGAAGATGTTGCAATTGACATGTTAGGTATTATTCTTAATTGTTTCAACTTTGTCTTGACAAGTTTCAAGATCCCTTTTGGAATCTTATTATATCCTTTGTCTCTTTCTCTGTCTTTTTTTCTTTTCGGTTTCACATAAGCAAATAGCAATTTATCAGACTTATTTGTTTGTTTGTTTGTTTTCTTTGTATTTTTATCTACTGACAGTGTGGATATTGATGGATCACTTGCGGAATCAGATGCGCAGAAGGAAACTGGCTCGAAAAAGCGGTAAAGAAGCTTTCGTTTCTTAAACTGTATACTTGATGCAGTTAATTAGTTGATTGGTAGGTCTGATGGTTAAGTTAACTGTTTACAATTAGTGATTGGAAGGAGATATCACTGTGCTTAAAAATTCATCTATTTTTTTGGTCAAGGACTATATCTGTTTAGTATTGGACAGGCTTCATACTCTCTTTAATTAAACATTCATTCCTCCAAAAACAATACATCATCTCACATACTTGTATTCTTCACAGTACTAGAACTGAACCATGTGCTCCATCAAGCTCGAAAGCATGCAGGGAGAAACAACGGAGGGATAGGCTAAATGACAAGTAATTCTGTTCTCTGCTTGTTTGACATTTCTGGTTCTCCCTTTTTCTCCTCACCTTTATTAACTGCTTTGTATTTTTTTTTTAGGTTTATGGAATTGGGTGCTCTTCTTGAGCCTGGGAGGCCTCCCAAAGCAGATAAGGCTGCTATTTTGGTCGATGCCGTTCGTATGGTAACTCAGCTAAGAGGTGACGCTCAGAAGCTCAAGGACTCAAATTTGAATCTCCAGGAGAAGATTAAAGAGCTGAAGGTAATCTTTTTCTATATCTTTCTTTTCTAACAATATTTTGGGTGGAATATTGGGGGTGTTTGCAAAAACTTATGCTTTTAGAAAAAGCGATTTGTTGTAACAGAAGTGAAAGTAGTTGAGAATCATAAGTTGTGAGTGTTTGGTGAAAAAATTGTAAAAGTGATTATTTGTTTGTAAAAGTTAATCCAAAAGCAGATTCGGAAATCTAAAGCACCCATCTTCTTGCTTTTAGATTCTGATTAAATGAAGCAAACTCAGAGCAGAAGTTGGCATTTGCAAACACTAAAAAGTGATTTTTTTCAGCCACAAAAGCAGAGAAGCACTTTTTCTTAGTGATTGCAAACACTCCCATAATTTCCTGCTTCTCAGACTGTCTTTCCTCTATGTATTATACACTTTGTTTAGTTTGCTGTAAATGGTTCACAAAGCTGAATTATGTTACTCCATGGTTTTCACTAATAATTGTAGGCCGAGAAGAATGAGCTTCGTGATGAGAAGCAAAGGTTAAAGGTTGAGAAGGAGAAGCTTGAGCAGCAGCTAAAGACAATGAATGCCCCTCAGCCTGGCTTTTTACCAGCTCCACCTGCCATTCCTGCTGCATTTGCTGCTCAAAGCCAAGCTGCGGGCAACAAATTGGTGCCTATTATAAGTTACCCTGGTGTTGCTATGTGGCAGTTCATGCCGCCTGCGGCTGTTGACACATCTCAGGACCATGTGCTGCGTCCACCGGTTGCCTAAGTTGGCAGCGGGAATTTTGGGCTGATGATGGTTTTGATGTGGTCCAGTTATGTTATTTGTCAATGCTCTTGACTGTATTCGTTTTTGCTCGAATTGTCTAACTTGGATATGGTGAATTATGGATACCAATTGTGATGTTGGACTTCAATCTAGTTTATTCTGGTTTTTACATGTAAATTTCTGTTAGTTTTTTTTTTTGTTAAATAGTTGTTCCATTGATGCTTCTCCTTGTGTAGCATATGCCTTGCAGATATCGGGAAAATGTGGTAGGAACTTGAATGCAAATATGCAATGTTATGAACTTATTAGCAGCTACTTCTTTATTTACCAAGCCTGATCACAAGTGAATGAATAATGTGCCAAGTGGTAAAATCCAATTTCTCGTGTTGCTTGTGGATACCAATTTTTTTCCTTTTTCTTTTTATTTTCAATCGCATCTATTCATTTTTAAAAAAAAAAAATATCAAATCACGGATCACTGTTACACAATTTCTCACAAATTTCTATTACTCACTTATATATTCTCAATAATTAATCATATCTTATAATTGTTTTTCTTATTTTTATATCAAATCAACTTTCATCATTCGTTAACTTATCTCATATCTGATCATACTTTTAAAATTTATTATTTTGTTTTTATTTTTTTATCAGCAGAAAAAAAAAAAAACAGAATAAAAGGATATCAATGGTAACCTCAACGCGAAAATTTCTTTCAACTTCAACAAATCCCTCATCGTCCTTTCTTCGAAGGACATTTTTTTTGTGTGTATATAGAAGCACGCTTATTCCCCGAATGTTCCCTGCTCTCATCTCCCAAACCCAAAACCCTTCACTTTAAAACCATCAATTCCCAGCCTCATTTGATGGTAGCTGGTGCCCTGTTGTCCGGTAAATGATGCTTGATTGATGGAGAATGTATAGAGAACTGAAGAACAGTTAGTTTCCCTGCCTAATTGAACCCTAGATTTCACTGTCCACTTTTTAGTTTGAAAACTTTGGAATTAGTTTGATTTTTTGAACCAGAATTATTATCTGGGTTGGTTTGTCTTTTGTAGTTTGATAGAAAGTAAATGCTTCTCTTTTCGTAAATACCTAGAACTCTATGCGGTAGAGATATTGTGGTTAAGCTTCTCCAGAAGGTGCTGCTTATGAAAACTTACTGGTTGTTTTCTTGTTAAAAAAGAATCTATATCAGCTGCTATTAAATGTGATTATTGCAAATGTTAGAGAGCATTGTTTCGTCCAGTATTGTTTGTTCTAACATGCTAAAACTGACCTTGACTTCTCCTCTTTGAGTATGGTAAAACATTAGATTGCATGGAGAGCTAGAGCTATGAGGAGTTATGCTTATTACTTGTTTTTGTATAACCCTTAGACATTACAGTAGGAACAATGTGTGTTGAATGAAAACATGACGTATGACCAGATGTAGAATGTTTTGTTGAATAAATATCATTCACATTAGACATGAAAAGAGGCTCATTCTCTGCCCCTGGAGGAAAAAAACGATTACTCGCTCAAAAAGTTTGACAAACTGATTATCTAACTTGAATTCGTTAAGAAAAGCCATTTGGTTTACTGTCATGTTTCCTGTTTCTTTTTCGTTCTGTCTTGCACTCCATCTATGCATCCATTTGTCACTTTCTCAGCTAAAGCCAACTGGTACTGTTACATTGTATGTCTTGCTTTAAATGATTTAGCTATCTCCACATGAAAGTTTTACTGAAGATTGTGTCGGATTGACATGTATCAGCGACGAACGAGGTTTTAACTTTGGAGGCGAAAAACGGATCGAGTATATAAATTTAAACAATGAAAAAAAAATACTCATATATTAACCATAATTAATAGGCTTTTATATTGTAAAAGACAACTATTTGAAGTTTTTATCAAAATTTTGGGGGGGCAAAGTCATCTATTTTAACTAAAATAAAATTTGAAAATTTTAGGGGGGAAAAATGAAATTTTGGAAAATTTGCCCCCCCTGTCCCCCCCTAAATCCGCCGCTGTCTGCTATAATGGATTTTTATGAAGGATTTTGGGCTGTGGCTGGAATTGGATTAGTAAACAAGAAATGCAGTCTACTTAAATTACAGTTTTTTATGCTTATTGGAGGACATTTATGTGACAATATCATTCATTACAGGTAGATATATCTGGTCAACTGCTGATATTTATAACTCCTTGGACGACATTTTGACAATATTGATATTGCCACAATGTATATACTCTGTGCCAACCATCTTTTTTCGTCTGCATTAATACTCTTAGTGCAAAAACCACATAATAATGAAGGCAATCCGTGTTTGAATAGGATTTACATCAAGGATGCAAAATAAATTAATGACTCCTTTTGAAAATATGAAAGATTGAATAAATTGTGATATATTTAAGAACTCAGAACCAAGGAAGAGTTCCCAAATTTGACGCCTGTGGCTGTTATCATCTCTGCACATAGATTCCTATACTTTGTGCAGAACTTTTCATGTGTATCCTGCTCTCTCATTTACAGGTATAAAGAGTTAAGAGTGTAAAAATGTTTTTCATCAATGAATATTTTCTAAGATGCTCTTATGTGACAGCTCTTTATGAATCTATCAGAGAAGTCGACATACTTGGTCCATAAAGGCCGCAGCTGTGGAAATGCTATATCCAGCCAAGGCTTTGCTCGACCATTGAAGTGGATTACGCCAGCACTTTCGGCATCTGCAATGGTTGTGTTATCTTGGTACCTAGTCCTAGCATGTGCCAGAAGGGATTAATGGTGTGGACATGGCCATGGAAAGCTATTAGACCTGGAGGTAAGGTTCCTAGCTGCCATAAACTTAGGTCCGACTTTAGATTCTGCAATTTGAAAAGAAAGCATCGTTAGAGAATCTATAGAATGTTCAATCCCATTCTTTGGCAATTAATCTTTCTTGAGAATTCGTAGGAATATAAAATGGTAAATTTCAAAAACTACCCCTCAAAGTTAAGTTTAGCTTAATTACAAAAAGTTCAGTTATCTTCCAAAATTACAAATACCCCCTTAAGGTATTACACCTTACTGAGGTTTGTATTTACTTAACAAAGACCCTCCTCAATAGGTGCAATTTATAAAATAGAAACATTCAAGGGGTATTTGTATTTTTAATAGTTAGGTTGTTTATGATTAGATTGAACCTCAAGGGTATTTTTGTAATTATATTTTGACATTTGCTAATAGGTGCACCTCTAATTTAATCTGAAGGTTACCTCTTCGAGCCAGAAATGGTATGCATGGCTTATATTTGTTCCCCTCCAAGCTTCTAGATCGAATATGTTCATGCCGTAGGCCCATGCACATTCATTAGGATCAAAGTTATTTGCTATCAGAGGATGAGAAAAGTTCAGATAGCTTTTGAACCTCTTCGACATCACAAATTTGTCCTCTCCTCTACATGTTTCCACAGCTCCGTTGACTTTTCCATTCATGTCGATGTCCCATAAAGGTGAAAGATCAGTTTGAACAACAATATCATCATCCAAGAACACTACTTTGTTAAGACTTGGAAACAACTGCAATAAATGGCACACGGTTAAGACTAAATTCATTTCAAGAACGTTGGACAAAGCTAAGTGACATTGAGACTAACCTCAGGCAAATATATACGAATGTGATTCATTAATGAATTGTACTTAGGGCTCAGTGCCTGCAACTTTGCGGCAATAATATACGGTTTTTCTGTGTTATTCGCCACAATAGCTGATGAACCTCCCCTAAACTGCGAACGCACTTTTTGGTCTTTCTCCATGGCTTCCAAAACCGGGACCTTCCCCTTTGTGAACCAATCAAAATGGTGCAATGCTTTGACCTCAACGATTGCAGGTGTCAAAGGATGGAGAGAGAACCATGCCTGCATTGGATAATAAGTCTTTCTATCTGTTATTACATGGATGACAACCTTTTCAGGGTGCAACGAGTTATGAACGAGCGATGATGCAACAACAGAGGCAGCAAGGATATTGTCTGAGCGAGGACAAAGTGAAAGAACGAGTTATCGACTAAGGCAGGGACTAATTCTGCCGAGGGAAGCTGGAGACGGGCATCGGCGTTTGTTGAGTGCTCGTTTGCTAGTTTTAGAGCGAGGCAGTGGAGCTGTTTTGGTATGCTGCTCGATGCCACGTGTCGATACAGGTATTCTTGGATTTTTGCAGTTCTTGTCCTCTGTTCAAGGAGTGTGACCTGTAATAAGACAGAGAAATTATTTGACAGCAACAATAATGAATTTTGAAGCCAATAAAATTTCAGATTTTTTCAATTTGCTCTGTAAACAAGCTGAAAAAAGGATGTGTTGCTGGTGAGATTTGTCACACTTGGAATGTTAATATAAGGCATAATTACGAGAAAAAAACCTTAATGTTTGGGCTAATTACAAAAACAGACAGGTTTTTGAAAATTAAAAAATACCCTTGAGACATTGATGCAGAGTGATGAATATTTTGGACATGAATGTTTATCAGATGACATGTTGATCGATAATACCATAGCTTTGAGCTTGACAGCAAAGGTCTTGCATCGGGTCGTTCATCCTTCATTTCTGCAATAAAATCCTCCATAGTTTGAGGAATTTCTGGTCCTTCTTGAACTTCACTTTGATTAACAGGTTCTTCCAGTACTTGATATATCACTTCAGGTACCTGACATGAACCATGTTATTTTTATTATCATACATTCTGCTAAGGCATTTATGGGAAGCATATGGACAACAAGAAGGGTAAATGAGAATTACAGAAGGTTCAAGTCTTCTTCCCAGGATTCTTGGTCCTAATTTTTTCCCCAGGCAACCTACATTGGATGAGAAAATAGTATTTTGTCAATGATCAAGTGCAAAATGATAGATTGTGAATTATATATGAAAATGTTTAGCCACTTGAATTCAATAAAATCAATGATTGTTTGCATGAACAATATAAACTTTAATTACCTTGTACTGCACAATTAAACTTTAAGGTTATTAGGCAAATTACAAAAACTACCCTTGTGGTTTAGCTAATTATAGAAAATTCAGTTATTTTTAAATTTACTAATACTTTTAAGTCTTATTGTGTTTGTTTTATAGATACAACTCAAAATCTGCAATATGTAAAATAGGAACTAATATTAAGGAAAAGTTTGTTGATAATAATTAAGTTTTTTTGGTAATTATGCTAAATTTCAGTCTAACTACAATAATAAAATTGGCCGAATAAAAAAGCGATATTGTAACTTTAATTTTCAAACCCCTTTGTCTAAAGTGTGTTAATCAACAAACGTGTGTTAAGGATTTTAGGAGTAAAACAATAGAATTTGCAGGATAGTAGCAAGACTTATATACTGTACTAATCTGGAAAAGCATCAGTAAAAAGTTAAATTATCAGATTTTTTTTGAATTATAAACATGTTTTTCCTTCAAGAGAAACTTAAGTTTAGATAGTCACGTGCACTACAATTGTTAATTTTTTCATACCCTATGGCAAATGTTGTTTAATTAATGATCATAGTTAATAAATATAGTTGTTAAATGTATATTCGCATGTCATTTACGTATGGGAAAAAAGACAAAAATACCTAGAGTTGAACATTTGCTCTGTCCATCAATGGTATCAACAAAGATCAAGAGACGGCGAATCGAGAAGAAGGAAGGTGAAGAACAAAAGCGAGTACAAAACCATGCGATATGACAATCTTCTCGAGCCAATCTTCACTTTGATAAACTCTCTAACACCTTTTGTAGGCAGAACAGTAACATGCCTTAAGCTCAGCGATATATGCAGCTGCATTTTTTTCCAAAATGTTCAATATTTTCCTGCCCAAACTTAGAAAAAACAAAAAACACAATGAAATGCAGCCAAAGAAAGTGAACCCCAAATGTAAGGAAAAAATGTAATGTTGTACAAAAAGGGAAGGCTTTTCGGGATGTTTAAGGTTGCTGTCACTCACCTAAACTTGCTTAGTATGGAGGTTAATTATTAGGTATATTTATATATCAGGTATTTTTGTTTTTTTCATTTATGGGTGCAGGGCGAGTATTATTTTGCCAGACAAGAAGAAGTTTGTTTGTTTGTTTGTTTGAGAGAAAAAGACTTGAGACTGAGAAGTGTTGGTGTTTTTCTTGGTTGGCTTGGTATTGAAGAAGGGATGTTTGGCAAAAATAAAAATAAAAAATTGTATATTTTTTTTTTGAGAAATATGAATTGAAGTATGGTTTGGTATTGCTTCACTTTGCCTCCACATGAAGTATAAAATAATTGTCTGTTTGGGCTTTTGATATAACAGAGTATCTGAATGGAAAATGACTTCTCTTCATGTTTTTCTCTTCATTATATAAAAAGAACTATAAATATAAAGATTGGATATCGAATTCACATATATGCATTCAGGGCGGGTAAATATTGTACCGAATTTTTTTCTTTTTTTTTTTAAAAAAAAATTAATCTTTGTCATTCGGAGAGACTCTAACCCGAATATTTTCATGTTGAAGAATAATACCGTGGCATCCCAAAACCCATAGCTATACCAAGATTTTAATTAATGGGAAAATAAATTACACGAGGTTTGGGGTAGTTACAAAAAAAACCTAGAAAATTTTAAAATTGTGGTTTTTAGAGTTTGATTTTGTTACATTTTTTACCCTACACCGTAGTTAGTTGGCTGAACCGAAAAGATGTTGGCGTCATCAAAATTTTACAATTACATCGCTCTAGTTTTTTTGAAATATTACAAATAACTCAATTTTTGTCTTGCATGTTACAATTACATCCTTCAACCTTTCTAAATATTATAATTTATAAATGGCCAAATGAAAAAATGAAATTTAATTTTTAAAAGATGGTTGTATTTTATTATTACTATTATTATTATTAAGCATTATTATTAGTTAAATGAAAAAATTTACACAAGTTACATGTACTTAATATATATATGCAGTAGGTGCAACATTAACAAATATGATGGTGATTGGTTGATGGTGAGGTTGGGCTTTTGGTTGGTGGCTTATTTGGTTTCATTTGTATCCTCTTTGGTGCTAATATTCTAGAAGTTTATCCTCTTATGGAGTTTATATAATCGTTCCCTTAATCATATATGATAAAATATTCTTGATTAATTCTTTTAATACAATTTGTTTTAGCAGGGAATGATATGTGAGTTTCTAAATAATTGATTATTAATGTGAAATAATGAATTTTTTTTATTGTACACATAACTATATTGGAATCTATCCACTTTTAGTGCATTGACCAAAATGCTCCTTAGATGTCATGAACTAATAATTTGCCTTTGGTCGTAACTGGTAAATGATCTTGTAAAATGAATACTATAATTTGATTCTTGTATTGGGTACATGTGTAAATCTTTTTCATATTTTTATTTTCTCTAAATTTTAATTTTATTTTTCATTACAGTATTTTATCACGACTTCGATATAGTCACGCTAGAATAATTTTATTGTAGAAGCAATATTGCCGTTAAAAATTTGTGGTTAAATGTTTTTCTATTTGTCCAGTAGCTAGGACGACGCATAATTTGCGCCCAATTGAATTTGGGGCAAATGGGGACCACCAGACTAGCATGCCTCGCCACAAAATAAAGGAGTGAGTTGGGGTTTAGCGGCCCACTAGAGACTAACTATTTTTTCCATAATCTGAGGCAAGGGTGGGTGGAACTTATTTTACTTTATGGAACTTATTTTTTAATAAATGTCAAGCAAGTGGCATTTATCATGATCAATTTTTTCTTTTTTTTGAAATTGGCAATAAAAATAATTTTATTTATGCACGAGCCAACTGGGGTGTTCATTCGGTTAACCGTTAACGAGAAATGTCGAAACCTAATTAACCGAATTTGCTAATTGGTAAAACCATTAACCGAACCGAAATGTTATAGTTACCACCAACCGAACCGACTATATTTCGGTTAATTGACTGCCAGTTAATCCAAATTAACCAAAATTTCTTTGAAATAAAAAAATATATTTGTATATATAATTATATGATATAAATAAGTAAATATAATTAACCAAAAGTTCTTTAAAATAAAAATATATGTTGTATATATAATACATAGTATAAATAAATAAAAATATATATGATATATAAATATAATTATGTCTAAAATATATGTTTAATATAATATTTCGGTTAATTTGGTTAATTTCGACTTTTGAACCGACTAACCGTTAACCGAAATTCTTCAAAACCTTTAATCATTCAGGAGCAGAAATAATTCGGTTACAGGCCGAATTAACTTGAAATTGATTCTGGTTGTGGTTAACCAGAAAAAAATCCGAAAAATTATCAAACAATTTTTAAAATCATAACAAAAATTTTAGATTTATTAAAAAAGATTTTGAAAACAATTTAAAATTCAATATAAAATTAAAAATGCAAAATTTTTAAAAAATCTGAAAAATGGATTAAAAATTGAAAACTAGAAGATTTTGAAAAAATTAACCAAAAAATCTGATTGTTTAATTTTTAGATTTTAAAATATTTTTTTGAATTTTAAAAGATGTAGAACAAAATGGAAAATTACTTTTAGTTCTTTTAGTTCTTTAAACAAAATTTTAGATTTTTGACATATCATTTATTTTTAAAAGTAATGTTTTGAAAATAATTGAGTTTTTATTTTTAGTTTAGAATTTTAAAATATTTTAAATAAATTTCAGATGTTTAGAACAATGTATAGTTTTTTTCCAATTTTTCACATTTCTTGTCTTTGTAATTTTCGGATTTGAAAATAATTTCAATTATTTTAAACAAATCATCATATATTTTTATATTTTTTAATTTTTAGATTTTAAATTTTTGTAAATTGAAAATAATTTTAAATTTTATTTATAATTTATAAAATTGTTTGATAATTTTCAGATTTTTTTTTTTTTAATTTGGAAAAAATGCACTTTTTGGCCCGTAGAATAGAGTTAACTGGCCGCTTAAGTTTTCATTAGTATTGGGACTAAAATTGCGAGCACGAACGTATGGAATTTAAATGTCTTAAATGCGAATTATGGGGCCAAAAGTGTTCTTAGATCATGTCTGGCAGTGCCCAGGATAGAAAATGCAATTTCCTCCGTCTTTATAATTTCTTGGGTTAATATATAAATTACTTGATAAAGGTTTGACATCTTGTCCTTTTTTCGGTATTGCAAACGTGCATTATATTATTATACTTCCCATAATAAATTGCGAATGAAAATTTTCATTTCAGCCATGAGTTACTGTGACCGATTTATACATGCATTTCCTCGATTTGTAGTACTTTACAGCGATACATAAAAACATGCCTACAATTTGCACAGTTCCTCCACATGCATCTTAATTATGACGCCAAACTTGGCTGGACTAGCTGCTGTTCACACATTATAAACAAAATCTATCTTGTTAGACTAAACTATTGACAAGGTGGATGTCAGGGTGTCAATGGGTCAACGGTTGGGCCAGGAGTTGGTCAGTCCACCTAAACTCCGAGGCACCCTCAGGTCAGGTAAACATGTAGCTAGGACCCACCTAACCTAATTAAGACTCGGACCCCCTACACATATTTGCTAATACAGTGGGTAAAGCCGATTAGGCCACACTTCATATGTTTTTCCAAATTTGTATGATTTTTACTTTCGGAATAGTCTTGTTTTCAAGAATTATGTCACATGTGATATTTATATAGTTTTTAGATGTTATAAAATTATGAAAAAAATAATTAATAACATCAAATCAAGAGCTCTTGAAAAACAATATACATGATCTATAAATAAATTAACAAAAAAACTAACTATGTGGGTCGATTCCAAGTCTCTGCACATCTCAAACTCAGATCGATTACTGACCTATCTGCACAGATGTTAAATCATCCTGCTCCAGCATGCCATCACACAGTTATTTGTCTCTACCACCTCAAGTAAATAGAAAGTAAGGTCTTGAGACAGTGTCACTGTGGATGTGTATATGGTTAGCGGTGGGCTTGTGTTTGGAAGACATGATTTTCTTACAAGAAAAAATAATTTCATTAATTCAAATAAGCAATACATCGATATATCCTAAGCATTTCAAATAAATCTATTAAAAATCATTAAAGATGAAACTATGAAAAGATTCATGCCTTATCAAGTTAATAATAAAATTCCGCTTTTTAACGCTTACAACTTCTTTTAGAAGATAGAAGGTTTGGGGACACGGGCATTTAAGATTTAACATAGTTAAATTACTTAAATTGAGCTCATATCTACGATGTAAGATCGTAAAATTTCTGTCTAAATTATCCGCACAAGAAAATACACTACACCAATGACGAGACTAACCAAAAGTTGCATCAACACAAATTCATAAACAAGAATTCAAACAAATATAATCTATAATTAAGGTAAATAAAAACAAACAAATAATTGGCTCAACTAGCCTTCATTTATATACCAAATAAAAATGAAATATTTTTTACCTGTCACATTAGTTTGAATTCGGATCAACTGTTACCCCAATATTTTACAGATACGTTAGATTATACTGAGCTCAAAAAATAGCAAAATGGGATTTTGCCCTATCAGCTAGCCTAAGCCACTTGTCAAGATCTGGCCGCCGAATTCGGGACGACAATACTTTGAGACGAGGTATTTTTGAAAAGAAAATTATTTTAAAAATTATTTGAAAATGTTTCAAACTCTTTTGTGAAATACTCATAAGTATGAAAATGAAATGCAATGAGTTTAGCAAGGACAAATATTTTAAAACCTTAAATGCCAAAACATATATAGGTAGTATCAAACTTCTTCGATGTTCCAATGGGATGGAAAACTCCTCCATCTTCCCACCATATTCAACAATTACTTCTACAGATAATAACTTTTCATTTATTCACATTAATTTTGGAAATTTGAAAAAAAATACTATAATGTCAGCGGTTTGGCAGGTAAATGAATTATACATAATAAATTAAAACCCATTTAAATCATTAAAACGAAATTTAATTAAAAAAAAGGATAATTACAAAACTACCCATGAGTGTTTGGGTTAATTACAAAAACCTGACATGCTTTCAAAATTACAATATTTTTTCAAATGAAGTATTGTTTAAATATTTTAGACATGAATACAGCAGCTGCATTAATCAACATCACTAGTTTCTTGTAATTTTTAAAATCTGTGGCTTATAATTAATCACACTCGAGAGTAGTTCGTAATTATCCCTGGGAAAAATCTAACTCTCGCATCAATTTACATTAATTTACCTTAGCTATCAAACCAATTTGTTGTGGCCTCTTTTCCCCTTCCACAATCACTATCCATTATGTTAAACTCTGCAAAAGCAATCCAATCTCGAACAATAAATAAAAAAGTTAAATAGATAAAGTAGCATATTGTGGTACAAAATGTCGTACAAAACCCTTTGAGAAAACGATGATGAATCGACATTTTCTGAAATTCTCATGTGGTGACAGTTCTCTTGATAGATAACTCATCGTAAATGTAATAAATCGCGGCCTTAGCTTTCTTTAGGCTTTTTCCTATATGGAAGAGGACAAGAAATAAACACTTGAATATATCACAACTATTTTATCTCTAACATTGCAAAAATTTAGCCAAAATACATGAGAGTGCAACGACATTATCGAATGGTTCGACGCGGTGGCCGAGCGTTTGGCGCTGTCCAAACGGAGACGCTTGCAGGATTCTTTGTCCCAAACTTTGGGGTGGAGTACCTCAAGAAATGGCTTGAGATGTTAATGCGACATGAAATGGAAGCCATGTGTATTAGAATCACTTTACACTTTGGTGCCAATTTTTCCCATGCAGATATGGAGCCTTATATACGACGAATCGTGGACGGAGAACAGAGCCATAATCACTCAGGAACCTATTACGACTCTAACATTAAGGTTATTATTCCTCATTACTGACCCATTAATTCCAGCTCTGCTGTTAAACACGCAAACCCAAGAACAAATACG